>JAQFJB010000008.1:16275705-16286346 GCA_029874875.1 Naso minor
CTCATTATGCTGAAATAGACTGAATAATTGCCTTTTTTGCGTTGAGTTTCGTAAGAATGTCTGTATCATGTCGAACAGTCAGTGCATATCACTTCGGCTCTTTTACTGAACAATGGCCCTGACAGATCCACATATAGACTGAGATAGAAGGATCTAAAGTTCTATGGCAGTCGAGGGGTGGTCATTGATGCTTTCTTCTCTCCCCCTGCCCCCTCCTCTTCCAGAGGAAAAGAGTTCGGTACTCTGAGCTGGACTTCGAGGTAAGATGTCGGACCTCTCCCCCCTGTCATCAGCCTGTCTCTGCTTTCTTGTGCTTCTGCCAGGACTTTAGTAACGCATAGACGAGCAAAAAGCATCGCTAAACCCTCCCTTCGCTCCTGTTTCTCCCTTGCATTTAGAAGTATAAACTGGTTCAGAACTACCTGACATAGTGTGCTGTTTCTCCAACAATGGCCTTAAACTTGTCCCAATTGTCTTAATAAATTAATTTATGCCTCAGTTACTCATAGGATCATGAAAGCAAAAACATCCCACTGACATGTTCAAGCTAATCAAATGATGTTGTCATGTCACTGTGGGGGTCCTGGTTGAAGAAACAGCAAAGTCGAGTGCTTCTTGTGTCTGAATGAACTAGTTCATCAGTCCTGGGTCAACACGTACGTGGCCGTAGTTGATTGGCTGGTTTTATCTGTTGGAACGACATGGTTTGGCAGCGTGTGAGTATGTTTGTGTCAGAATGACTTTTAGGTGTCCTGTGAATCTCCAGTCTCTAGAGAGTATTCCTTTGCATTAAAATGCACTCCCTCCCTTTGCATTGCTGCTTTTTGGTGAGAATATTGTTTCATTTTTTAGAATGCTGGAAAGACTGGAAATTCACCCTCCACCATGGAGATATATCTTTCATATAGAGGGTGTGTGGTGACGAGCTACTAACAGTGACTATGGCTGGCAAATTTGCTGGAGAGTCATTTGTTGCCGCTGCATGAATTTAAGCACAAGGGGGTTGGCTCTCCTGAAAATCAACTCTTTTCTCATCAATGGACTTTTGAGAAAGAGCTTGACACAGAAAAAACACTAGAATAGGGAAGTATACACTTCCATAACTTAATGGAAGGTGAACCTGTTTTCATCCATCCATGTCTGCCGCCCCGGACTTTTTATTTTCTGGTATAAGTTAAGCCCATAAAATGCTGCATCCTACATCTCCCATGATCCAACTCAATAGTGTCTCTCATGAGGGCCCCCTTGCCCCCTACATGCCCGCCTCTTTCAAACAACATACTTGAAGCTCCTATGGTTTCTGATGTAAATTTAGCCCAAGTTCGAGATAACCCTGATGGGGAAAAAAAACAAATAAACAAACCTCCAGGACCACAGAGGACATTATGCAACTATTCCACAGGTGCGGTGGTACTCCTTATGACAAGAAAACTAAATATTGTAAAATCACTGGATTCTCCCGGTGTTTTTTTGGTTTGTTTGTTTGTTTTGGGGGTTTTTTGGAGGGTCTTGATAATCACTGACAGGAGACTGTAGTTGATGAAAGTTTCATGGGACTTTCAAGAAAACCTAAAATGACTAAGACAAGGATGTGCCAACACACACATAAAAAAAACTAAATGCATACCAGCGAAAAGGACACACACCTTCTTAACTGAGCAGAGATGAGAGTGCCCACTCTGAAATAATTGGAGCCAGTGCTAAGCGTCAGTCCTGGCCAGTAAATGTGCGGGTGTGAGAGCTGGCATCTTGCCCCTGTGTCACTTTCAACCTTGCAAGCTGCTTTGACGATAAGCTACTGCCGAGCCGCTCTGCCCATTAGCATGAAAAGACAACAGCAGTGGCACTGATGAATGCAGTTTCTTGTCGGAAAATTAAGGATCTGAATTTAGCTGACCATTCCACGGACATTCGCAACACAGGGAGGGCAGTTTTTGGCTATAGTCTTTCACTAAGGCATTCGGTAAATTTTAGTCCATCTGTTAAGCCTTTAATAAAAATCCTGAGTTAATAGGACCACCAGCTAGCAGGCACCAGTCGCCTAACAATGGCACTTCTGTCTTCTGTCATTTTTTACCAAATTTTCACTTTAGAGAACTCCTCTGCAGCACTCCCTTGCCAAAATCTTGAAGACATAGAAAAGTGGATGATGTACGGGCATGAGCCAACAATCGATGTGTCCGCGTGCCTCTCTAACCTCTTTTCATGGCTGGCACCACTGCCGTCCCTCAGCCTTTTACCCATTCCCGTTTCCCTGCCTGGCCCATAAATTGGCCCCCTCCTCCTTTTTGCTTTTTTGTTTCTATTAGGTTCATTTTTGCTGTCCCTTCCTTTCTTCCCTTTCAGAAAGTGATGCACACTCGCAAAAGACATTCAGAGCTGTACCATGAGCTCAACCACTCCTCCAAGTTCCACACCATAGACAGGTATAGCAGGGACCCAGCCATGTCCACATTCAAGGTAAGATCATTGCCCAAAAGCGGGATGGGAACCCGTTGTACCTGTGCACCTCCTCCCCCTCCCACACATGGTCACGACCCTGAAACCCCATCCCTTTAGTCATGAAGACCTGATACTGGAAAGCAAACTCTGACCTTTGCACAGATCAAAAACTGTAGTTATGAGTTTCAAAAAGAAAGTTGTCAACTCTGCTTAAATATTATCAGAACCACAGAGACATGGCATTTTCTTTAAAAATGGAACTTAAAGATGACTATAGTCGTAAAAATTTGGAGTTAAACTTTTAAGAAGTTGTAAACATTGCTCACTTGAGCAGTCAAACTTAAATGCAATGGGAATAATGTATGTATTTTTATTGTCAGTTGAGTCATCAGTTGTATTTATCAATGCTCCTCAGGAGAATTGAACTGTCACATTTTATTCCACCTTTCTTTAAATTAAAAAAAATAACAAAAAAAACCTGATTTAATTTGCTTATACTTGATTTATTGTCACACTAGTTTATCACGTAACTTGTTAGTTGAGGGTCGCTCAATTGTAGCTGGTTAATGAAATGAGAATTCTGTATTTTAGGACCTGTGAAAATTTCTCCCTCTTACCAAATCACCCCACCATACACTGCTAAAAAAAAAACAAAAAAAAAAAACATGTGCCTATACACACAAGTGCTTTGTCTATGACTGTGTCTGTTTGTTTAATTGGACTATTTGTCAATGTGCTGTACAGTGTTTTTTTCATGTGTCTGCGTGGGTGGTTAGGTGGGCGTGTGTCAGTGGGACGCTTGGGTGGGCATCTGTGAGCATGAGACTTCATTGAATCATTAATACACCATTAGCAGCAGAAGAAAGAATCCCTGCTCGCTCTGCACTGACCTTCAGAGGGCCAGTTTCATTAAGATTTAAACACACGGGCACATGCTGCATTCCCCGCATCTGCAGAGCTTTAGTGCATAGAGCGATGATGAGTTAGTCAACCTTGATAGGCGTACTTTCCCCTGGTACTGACAGCATGCTGGTTCACCTTTAATTTACACCATCGGTAGTGGAACAGCAGCCAGCCTGACATCTCTCATATTCCCATTGCCACAATGCCATACACCTACTGTACACACATGGTCACACATGCAAAACACGCTGCCATTTCCCCGTGCCAAAGCAGCAACCTTTTCCTTCACTCCTCATTTGCTCTACGTCTTGATCAAAATTTTCACAAGTGCTGGCCAGCTCCCCATTCATTAATGCCAAGCAAATATTTTATGGAAGAAAAGACAAATGGCAGGCTGCTTGCAACAGCATGAGCTATATATTAGAGATCTGTGGTTCCTAACAGTTATGCTGCAGCATGCTAATGTGCCTCAGAGGAAGCTCAGGTGCGCTTTGAGATAATGCCCAGATGTTAAAAACTGAAAGTCCAGCCACAAATAATAAAGAGGCTGTTTCAAATTTCATAAGACACACTGGAATTTATATTTCTTTGTCTATGAAGTAAATACATTATTCAATATTAATAACGTTCTCTGAGTTAGTGACGTCATATAGGCTATGAAATAAAGGGACCGCATACATTTGGCTTACTCATCCAATTCCATTATGTTAAAAGTAAGTAGGCAGCTCACTTTACAGGGAATAATTACATGGATAATGCTATCAGTGTCAGGCCTTTGACAGGACCCAGCTTGAGTTCTGCTCTGCTGCTGTCAACGTCTCACTTTGAGTCAACCTCAGACACGGACATGCTGACTATACAGTAATTATGGAGATGAGAAAGGTGTGTGTCAACGTGGGTGGGTGTGCTTGTCTGTGCACTTACATTATCAGAGCGCCTGTGTGTGTGTGTGTGTGTGTGGAGTTTGCGTATAACTGTGTCCTCTTCTTCCTTTTTTTAAAAAATGTGTATCTATCAGTGTATTGCACTGCCTTTGTTTGAAGCACGTAAACTGTTTTAAGAGACAATTACTGCATGAGTAATGATATAATCGTTTCATAATAACTTCAATAACTTCCTTTTTATGCCATATGACAAACACTGACAGTGATTTTCACATATACTACATGAGTGCTGTGATTTAATGGCAAACATAATTGCTTTTTACTGGGATATTTCCTCACGGATGGACAACCAAACTACTGTGAGAATTGATACTCAGCCTTTACCTCATATGGCCAATTGACTTAGTCACTTAAGGACTGGCACCACTGAGCATCTCGCCTTTTTATGATGAGAGAGGCTTTGCCAGTGCCAGGCTAAACCAGTAAAAGAGAGACCTTCGTTCCCTTTACTTGTCTAACGATGAATTGTCTACCTCATGCAAAGATACCTTTAAAAACCATTAACCTCCGACTGACTTTTACAGGTCTGTATATCCTTTAAAGTGCCTAAACAGCATTTTAACCCAGAGCCTAAACAACTTTTAACTCTCTCTAACCACCACGGCCCGTGTTCACCCAACACAGGTCCCTCCTCCCCCACCACCGAGGCACAACACTGAACCGTCTCTAGCGCGCAGAACGTCCCTTGTTTACAAAGAAAGTCAACGTAAGACAAACCAAACCACTTTAGCCTCGAGCAGTAGAGCCCCTTAAACTGACTCTTAGTCTGATGAGTTGTTGGACTACATGTCATTGTGTGTATCTCATAGTTTGCTGTATCTGTGTTACTGTGCCGCAAAAATTCAAATTTCTCATCATTGACTGTTGGCTAAACCTTGCCCCTAATTAGAGTTCATCCAGTCATAGCTTAGCAGCTGTAACTTGGCAGAACAGACCTTTCAAGCTTAGGGTTTCTCCACATGTTGAAGCCGTGTGTTTATGGCTTTTTTGCAAGTGTAGAGAAAGGACTTAAAGGGATAGTTCACATTTTTGGAACCTGAGCTCTATTTGTTTATTAGCAATAATATTGTTGATTGGAGTCCTTTCATAGCACAACACATGCTGTTCATCATACTAGCTCTGAATACTTAGTCACAAAACCAGTAAAAAGTCAATAGGATCTTTCTCCTTTCTGTACAAGCTGACTGAGGTCACTGAAATTAACGTTGTGTGAGATGTGGAGTGTGATCCCATTGACTTTTTACTGGTTTTGTGGCTATTTAGAGCTTGTGTGAAAAAATGTGGACTATCCCTTTAACAGTGTGTTGCTGTGACACAAGCTGCAATTATTATCATGTCCACCTAACTAGCTTACCTTGTGCAATAGGCCTAACTAAGCATTACTGAAGGTGAAGGAGCTTATACTTAGCTTGTGATTAAAAGTTGCATAAAAAGTCTTACTTACTTTAACGCATCTAATGTGCAGTTTCTTCCTACTGTGCTGAAGGTTGTCCTGAAAACAATATTGGACTTCAGCTAACCTTAGCAGTTCTGTACGATTCCCTATCAACTAGTCATATAAACATTGCTGCTCTCCCTAGCTGGCACTAGAATACAGTAAGTAGTCTGTTAAACTTATTGACATTATTTTGTCAATGTGTGTTAATTTAAATGGTAAAATAATGTGCAGTTTTTATTAGACATAATCAGTGGCACATATTTTGGCCTAATTTACGATGTGATTTGGTCATTGAAGAATGTCACTGGGTATTTCAAATTGCTCTCTTTTTTTGACAATGCTTGATTAAATTATACTTAATTTTGGCTGTTGTGTTTTTTCAACTAGTAAACAAGTTGTAAGATTAATAGTCTGTTTAAACATCTGGATAATTGGTCATAAGGAACATCCCTACTCCTTATTTGATTTGAAGTAGTTTAGGGGTTTGGTGTGACAGCACCCTCAGCCGACGTTAGCTGAGATTGAGTTTAAATGACACAATCTGAAATCAAACAAAGTTATAAATTAAAAAGTTGTCTGTTCGCCTGTTTTTCTTTATCAGTCAATCGACGATCTAACTAATTGACAATATAGATGCATCTTGCCTTGGACGTGCAGATTTAGCTAGTCTGAATACTAGCTATATCATGTAGCCTATATAGCCACCAGTTACATAATACCCCTTTTCAATTAAGATTCTGCTTTCTTGTTTTAAACAAGTCAGTTGAAAACATCAGAAAATCAGCCACAGACAATTTTTTAACCAAACCTTGACCTTGGACCGTATTTGAAGTGCCAAATTAGAGGTTATCAACTAAAAATGAGAAACCTGCTGTTTTTCTACCTTGCTGAATCAAAAACCCACTCTTTGAAAATCTACAAAGAATTTGGGTGATTAATCTGCCATTATTGTCGTGTAAACTGAGAAACTGTGTTTTGCGTGAAAGTAAAACATGACAGAAACAGCGATGGTTAAAAGGGGCTTGGGTTTTGTGAACAGTCAATTCAGAATATTGCTCTTATAGCATTACCTGCTACAGTGCATATGACATTGGGATTTCTGCTATTTCAAGTCTATATCTCTTTATAGTTAGGGTCACACAGTGACACACACAAACTATGAGCTTACTCCATGTAGCTGCTCATCTGCTACCTGTAAGCGTTGTCTCCTGGTGAAGTGACTGTACACAATGAGCGTAGTGGTGTGGTAGTAAAAGTTCAGTGCATCACAGCTTACCCCTGTGCTTCTGCTTTCATCCTCCATCAAGTCCTGTACAAATCCTCATAGAAATATACAAAATGGTATCACTATAACCAGATGTATGGATTTGTTAGGTGGTCTGATGAAGGACTGGGTTTATTTTTCATGATACAACAAAAAAAAAAACATTGAAGGTCATTTTTTGTTGTTGTTTGGCTTTATTGGGTTGTGATATCATTGCTGTAGCACCATTGTGTGTGGTGTGACAGTCCATACAGTCATTGCACCCATTTCAGTGCCTGAATTAAACCCTACGATCTAAACACTATAACCAAGTGATAAATCAGTTCATAAAAACAATGACCCATCCAAACCGATTTATAATCACCTCATAAACCATGATATTCTGCTCATAAACTTGCTCATTGGCACTAAAACGGGCCAAACACGATGCACTTTGTATGGGTGCTGATGAGAGACTCTAGGAAATATCACAAAGGCTTATGGGGTCAGAGGAGACCTGATCCACGTTACTCCTATAGAAAGGTAGGATCTCTGTCTTGGCTGTATTAAGATGGGTGGATATCAGAAAAGGTCAGACACACAAAAATCACACACACATACTTCCATTCATACTACTTGCGCATCTTAACTGATCTTTGGTATGAGTACGGTGGGCTTAATGTGGTCTTTGTAATTACAGTTGCCTACACAGGTAGAATCCACTTAAGTCTTCAGATTTCTGCCTTTCTTGTCTTTCATTTTCCCTCCATACCACAACATGGAATCCTCGTAATTGCACAGTTATAGCCAGAAGCTGTGGAATTGATGACTCAGTGTTACCCTCAATAGACGTAGCTGAAGGGAAAAGAGGGGACCTGAGGGGAGGTGGAGGCAGACACTATATCACAAGACTCCCCATTAACCTTAATGTTACAAATCACCTTGTATGTCGTCTTTGTTGACATGAGAGGAATTATTCCCACAGGCTGAAAATAAATGGACATGTTGCCCTCTGTTACATATTCTGCTGTTATTTTTGAAAAACATATGCATGACCTTTTTTAAAAAGGCTTTGTGTTAAACTATGGCTAACAAAGGTCAGTTGCAAGCTGTGACACAGGCATAATTCTCCTGCTGGTTTCAGACATCTGTGTGCATTTATAATGCAATAAGATAAACAGTGGCTTTTCTACATTCTGAACAGCAGTTACAGTGTGCACTCTGGACTCATGCTGTAGATTTTTTGCTGCTCTTTTGCTTTGCTGACATCAAAACAACTGCTACAAACCTTGAATCAAGTGTTTTGTTAAAGATACACAGTTGTCCTCCACCGTACGAGAATAATATCTGTTGCAGTGGAAGCATTTCTACTATTTTTTTGTTGAAGTAAATACAAAGTGGGCCTCACAGTAATGCTAATGATGGAAACAAGTCCAAATCCTAGGCTGCTTCGTTTTTAAGTACAGCAAATGCTCTGGCAGAGGCCATATGGCTGGCTGGGGGATGGAGTCCATTTTCATTGTGTCTTTCCTAATGGAGACAGGATACAAATGGAGTCAGTGGGGTTATGTATCAGTATTACTGCCTGCGCTAATGTTTAGACTTAGAACGGCTTCTTGGCCTCCGTCACCGTGGAGTTAGCTTGCTGTTTTCTATCCTCTCAACAGGGTTCAGAAGGTCGTAACACGCATTTGCACGCAGTGCCCAATGATGCAGTATTGTGCCTCTCTGTGTGTGTAATGGACAGTGTTTGTGTGTGTCTGAGAGAGGGAGAAAGAAAGAGAGAACGTTCTCACTGCATAATGGCCTGGCTGATGCATTTTTTAGCTCTCAAATGGGATATATTTTCATCACGTTGTCTGCTGCGTTCTTGATGAAATGAAACGTGCTTGGCTGCCCTCTCCAGATAGACAGCTAGGAGATGTGCAGAACGCAGCTGGATAAAGAAAGAGACAAAGAAAACAAGTGCTGTAACTTGTGTTTTTTCTAACAATACATCAGAGGGGGGAACAGCGAGCATATTTTTCAATCATAAAAGATGTTTTTGCCATTCAATCAGTTTAGAGTGTCTGTAGGCTTGCATTTGAATCCTATGGTGGAATTCTTTAAGGCTGCATATTGAACATAATGTGGTCTGAGAGGGTTCCTCCATTAGCCTGCCCCATAAAAGAGAGGTGAGACCTCAGGTGCTGGCTTTATGCCTCCACAGTTAACATTAGTGGCTGTTACTGATGTTCCAGAAATACTTTAAGGCCACTACATTGAAATTGAGCTAAAGTAAAGTGTTTGCTTAGAGGATGTCTCATGTAAAATGAAGATGTATAATTTTAAATGACAAAGACACCATTTTTGTTGATTCAGCGGGAGCGATTTACCTGCACTTGCAAACCCTGTAGGTCCTGATAGTCAATTTGCTTGTATTAAGCTTAGGGGCTTCAAATTCACATCCCAGCCATGAACCAAGTCATCTTCTTGTCTTCCTCTTCATATTTCAATCTCTCCTCTATTCATCCTCACGGGTTGACATTTTCTCACTTGCTGTCACCCTCATTTTTTCGTTTCTCCCTCTAAACTCAGCCGATGGCACGTTTGAGGCATTAATTGAATAATTAATTCCTCTCATTAGCTTGTTTTTAATTATTTCCTTGCCCCCTTCTCCGTGGCGAGTATAAACTCATCAACTGTTTTCACCCTTCCACACAAATTGCCCATGCAAACTGAGGGCTGGCGGAGTGTAGCTTTAGCACACTGACTCTATCAGTGGCGCCTAATGAGGGGACGGTTAGCCCATGCGGAACAAGCCTAACACTGGCTTCGTGCACCAAGAGGCACAATACTAATTTAGCTCATTTAGTGTCCTTGGGCCAATTAAAGGGAGGGGAAAAGGGCTGAATCTCTGGCTGGAACTGTTTTTACTATAGGAGCAGTGGCCTTGGAATGCATTTCGCTGCATCGCACAGGCCCAGACGGCGGCGGACCAAGCCTCTGTGTCTGATTGCTCGTTTGTTTGCAATGTGTTGCACTAATGGAATTTATTTGCCCTACATTCTCTAGATTTGGCTCCTTTGAACGGCCTTATTACTTGTGACACAGATTTTTTCCCAGCTAAGGGGTAAATGGTGCTAAAGACTGCTATGCCCAGTCTATTTTTGCAGCTCCTACTAAATTATGCCGGTGCTGAATAGGCAATCTAGATTTATTCATTATCTCGACAATATAATTATGTAAACACATAGAAACCTTCAAATAGTCCTCTTCTGGTTTAATGACCCAAAGCCCACCGACAGCAGCTACACTACAGTCGTGTTCTGGTATCCACTCAGTCTTCACTGGCTTTTACTTTCATTTACTTCATGTATAAGTGTGATTTAAGTTTGTTTCATGTGTGCCTCACTCTCACAGTATGCATTTTCTTTGCCTTATTGTCTCATTTTATTGATTTCTGTTTATTTTTTTTTTCCTGTTTATGTCCTTTGTTGGCTGACTGGGCCTTATGTTCATGCTTGTTGTCACGTCCCAGTTTGAATGTAGCCAGACAGTCAGCAGAACCATGGGCATCCAAGTCAACAAAGGTAAAGTTAACCCACTTACCCAGAATCACCTGTCCTCCCCCATCATCTCATGAAGACAGCTTGCCACATTGCTTACTCACATTCAGACCCAGTTTTTCT
>JAQFJB010000008.1:16299961-16311681 GCA_029874875.1 Naso minor
ACCATGTCTCACCCCCGAGGGAGTGGAAATATTATTTGATCCCACTCAAAAAACCTCTCTGTGCCACGTCAAACCAACCCACGACAATACAGGAATAGATTACTCCATTTTCTTCCTGCCTCTCTGTCTGCCATTCCTCTCAACTGGGAAAATTTGTTTTGATGTGCACACACACCTATTAGCACGGTGTGGATATGTCTCTCACAGTTAATTTGTCACCAATGTAAACACACGTAAATGGACCGATCTGTAAAATTGTGTGTGTGTGTGTGTGTGTGTGTGTGTGTATGTGTGTTTGAAGTCGCCTTTGATGTCCTTTTTTGTTACACTGTGCCACGCTCTTTACTCTATACATGACACACAAATTAATTCAATTCTGATATTCAGTATTTCTTTTCAAAGTCAGTATCACAATTGTTAGTTATTTTCTAACATTTGTTTTCGTGGGGGACATTTTCGATCCTAATAGCTTCAATAAATGCGCCTGGGCCTGTTTTGTGTGTTAAGAGAAGGCAGATGTAGCTTTCAATGCAATAGCTCTCTGGCTAGCAAGGAAAAAGTTTACTAGCGGAATTGGTTACTTAGCCATTAGATAAACAGCCAGCCAGTTAGCTACATGATGGATGGATGGATGGATTTCAAATTCAGATGTTGCAAAAATCAAGAAATCAATGAGGCAAAACTTGAAATATGTTTTCTTTCGGTTGAGTATGTGTCAAAAATAATTATTAAATTGTTAAATTATGTTTCATTCTTGTTTAACACAGTGTTCCATCTTTTCTGGGATCAGGCTTAGATAAATAGAAAAAGAAAGAATGGAACTATGGTTAAAAGTCAAAAGAATTCAAAATATGTCTTCCTGTAACTGAAATGAAACAAACAAAAGGTCAAACATTACAAGTGAGGCGATTGACTGCTGCCATTTTCAGCAGCATTACACAGTCTTCCCGTTTCTCTCGCTTGAGAACAGTTCCATGTTTAACCACACCATTAAGTCTTGAAATGCACGCCTCTTTCCTCACCTCTTGTGTGGAACAGATGAATCACTGCCCAAGCTGTCAAAGAAAAACATGCATTAGCAGCATCTGAACAAAGTCTTTTCTTTTAAAAGTGACCTCGAACATCATCTTGAAACTCATTCAGGCTGTCTTCTTTAGTAGTACCATGAAATGTTATTAAAATGAACATGAAAAGAAAGAATATCTTTTTTTTTTCTTCCTCACATAATCAACCAGCTCTTGCAACTCACAGAGACGTGGTAGCTCCAGCAAATGTTAGACCCAGCACCTGTACCTACATTCATTTGTACAGACGTGATTAATGTTGTGATTAATGCACAGGATCTGTTCTTATTAGATTCTGCTCCCTCACCAAAAGAAACTTGTTCCAAGGACCTCATTAATCTTTAAAGACTTGAGAAAAGCACAGCCTGTTGAAGTTCAAATAACTGTGCGAAAAGGAAGGGAAAGGAAGCTTTTCCTTGCAGTCCCATGTAGATCTATTTAAATTTACCAGACAGCATAGTTGCTTTACTCAGAACATATTTTGTTCACTTTAGACCAGTTATTTTGCACTTTCATTTTGTCTTATCTTGAGTTCGTAATATAAGTAGCATTTGGAAAAAAAAAAAGTTATAAAGTGAAGGAGTATTTCTTGTAGTTTCTGAGGTAAGATCAAAACACTTTATTCTATTCCTCTCCTTGTATGTTGTCATGCTTTTTTGACAACCCGCCTGTGGGATTTCAACTTCGCCCTTTTAGTGTTTTTAATGTTTCCCTTAATGGACACTACATTGCACATATCTGGAAAGCTTAGCGTCTTGCGATTTGTTTGATGTAAACCATTTCAAGATACAAGCGAAATCTTAGGTACGATCAATACCTCTGCAAGACCGGAGACAAAGAAACAGCCACAGTATGATCAACTGCTGGAAAACAACCCCAACAAAATTAGTTCTGTTGTTACTCTGGCAACGTCTGAAGTCCAGTCAAAATTTTTGTCCAAAACATGTTATGATGTCCATAAAAACCAACTGGCTCCCCACTGCTGTGACTGCTGCTGTTGCTGCCTTCATTCTTCCTCTTCTTCTTTTCTTTTTATCTTTCTTTGGCTACAACATGACCACACAATGCCCTCTGACTTTTCAATTGACATCTCATTAGATTTCTCTAGCTTCCATGTCTTCTCTTCAGCATACAGTCGCAAAGAGTCCACGCTAATAGAAAAAGTCTGCCCCTTTCTCAAGGTGTTGAGACAGAGCAAATTACAATTAATAGTGCAGATGAGGAGATCCTGCTTTATTGTTTTTGATGCCAAAAGAGGAAGGAAAAAAAACTTGAAAAGAGGCTTTTAAAATGTAGTAATGCAACAATTAGCCTAAAAATAAACATAAATGACCTAAATTTGAATATTCATGAACTAAATATAAATATTTATATTCATTTAGATGAATATAGTAAATATTTCGGTAACATTTTCTATAAAGCTTGTGTCTATAATGCATTATGAGCAAATATAACACAATTTAACACATTATGAACACACTTATAATGCGTTATATGTGATTGTTGGGGTTAACCCTATCTTTGCTCATAACTATGATTATACAATACCATAGGCACAATATAACACATTACCAGTATGTTCATAATACATTGTAGATGGATGCTTTAAGTAAAGTGTTACCAATATTTTCATATAGAGGCATTTTTTGACATATCCGTAGAAAATAAATATTTATAGTTTGTATATTGTTTTCAGCTGTTATTGATTTTAGCCTTGTTCCTTCATGCTGTGGTACCGCTGAGGTTTAAAGCCAATTACTGCCGACGATATCGTCATCCACAGGAATCTGTTGGCACAGAAAAATTAGGCCTAAATAAAGTCTCTTATTTCAGAGTGTTCAGACTTTTATTACTCATTGCCAGAGGCACTCAAAGTGATTCTGACTCTTTGGGAAAAACAAATTCAGAGTGTTACCTTTGAAAAGACACCAAATCAATGCATACACTTCAAATGGTTCGAGTATGGCTTTTAATTTACCTTCAGTATGCCTTTCGCACAGACAGGCTCTTTAGTCTAATTTAGTCTCATTTTACAGGGCTTGTTAAGAGGCTTTAATGCAGTATATTATCTTGTGCATAAAGAGAAAAGACCTGTGGGTGTATCTTATCTTGCCACTATAAGGTCCTCTAAATGACACTGATACGTTTAATCTAAATTTCTGTCTTAATAGTATATTTTGTGCTGCCTGCTTAGGATTCAGGGTAAATCCTTAAGGTGTGGATATTTGGCCCTGAGGGAGAAAGAATTGTCAAAAAAGGTCAGCACAGTTGGCAAACAACATGTAAGTAATTATTCATTTACAAATCCAGCAGACATATAGCAATATTATCATCCCATGTTGTGTGGCTCATTTGCATTATGGACATTTACCAGGCTCACAGTTACAGAGAGGTTGTTATATTACCATTTAGCGTCTCCAAATCAAAATTAAAACTTAAAAGCCATAGTTACAAATAATTCTGACATTTTTCTATTTTAAGGTGTCTCTTATTTTATAGATGAAGCCATTGAATAAAACACAAGTCATATTAATTATGCATTACGCTAAATGTCAGCATTTCACGTGTCTGGCACCACATAAAGCAATTAGCTGATATGCATTTAAATAGCCTTTTTAATTAATTTTCTGTAGCAACCTGTCAAAACTAGTGGTTTTCTTTTATACTGACCTGCAAACGCTAGTGAACCTGGGAGCAGTTTTTACCTTATACCCTAATGTGCTCAAAACAGAGACGCTTTTGGAGGAAAAACTGTTAACTGGATCAACAAACAAACCAAAAGTGGCTCTGGTTAAATGTCAGATGGTCTTCTGCATGAATGCGTCTCTCCTACTTCAGTACAGATCCTGTGAAGCTTGTGGATTTGGAATAAAATCAACAACAGGTAATAAGTATCTTTTATTTCCTTTGACTCAAGTAAAAACGGTGAGGTCAGAAGCTCATTATTGAGCTTAATAAACTAAGCAACAAGGGTGTTGTTATACTAGATAAAAGCATTTAATAAGTTATGTGTGATGCTTATTTAATTTATTAGGGAAGAGTTCCAGTGACAACTAAGAGGAGCTCACACCCTGCAATATGAATGGTGGATCATCTTAAAAAGTAAATTTTTGTTTAGTTTGCTTGTTTGAAAAAAAACAACAACAACAACAACAACAAAACAAAACAATCAGTCATACAAATATATCCATGCATAGAACATAAGTACACCTTGCTACAACCCCCACCCTGATCCAGGCTCTGTACTGCGAGTCCTACAGCAGCTGGTGGTGGTCCTCATCAGCCTCTCTGTTGCTTGAAATTAATATACTATGGGAATGCTAGGCTCTTCAACTTGCACGTAAAGCCCCACTCAGAGAACAGAAGATGTTTTAAATAAGATAAAAATGTCTTTTGTAACAACATGTGCTTTGAGTGGTTCTAGTAGAGCCAGGTTCCATATAAATAAAATGGTGTGCACTGTTGATTTCATAAACCACTCGAGCAAAGATTTTATGTGAACACTGGCAGCATCAATGTGCAATTTACACTCAAAAAAAGGGAGTATACTGTAAACTGTCACACCTAATGTAAACCTCCTTGTACAGTTGTCATTAATGTGATCTCCCATAGCCTAATATTGCTGCCTCTCTCTGCCTGAACATCAGGCTTATGAGCATCACAGCCATCTAGTGTCAGTGTTTTTTGTGCTAAAGAGCATCAAAAAGTGAGTTCTAAATAAATGTGGATTCTAATGGAGGACAATGTTCTGGGGGATAAACTATTCAGACATTTAAAATTATATGCATAATACATTAGGGTGTTTGTTTTTTATGATTTTATGTAAAGGTGTTGCTGTTTACCATGCTTTATTTTCCCATTTTGATTTGATTTTGTTTGAATTGTCTTATTCAAGGTGAGAAAGTCTCTTCTTTAAGGATTATTAGCTGTTGGCCAACAACTGTTTTTGTTTCTGGATTGGGGCGTCTATTTTATCTGCTCTGTATGCGTAAAGGTATC
This sequence comes from Naso minor, assembly GCA_029874875.1. Lineage (NCBI taxonomy): Eukaryota > Metazoa > Chordata > Actinopteri > Acanthuriformes > Acanthuridae > Naso > Naso minor. Next base: position 16,305,025 of record JAQFJB010000008.1, read on the forward strand.
CTACAACATCACTGTCTGATGAAACTACACTTAGCGTATGATGTTTGCTCTTTGAATGAACCATTATAAAAACAACTAGTCAAAATGTAAGGGATAAACCTGATGGGTTTTCATTTGCAGAAATTAATGGATGACATTGGGGCCTGACAACAAACTCTTGTCCCCACAATTCAATAAAGTCATCACATTAGCTGTCTGGCTCATCTATGGTCCAGAAAACTAATGTTACACTGGAAAAATTTAAAGTCAACAAGTCAAGTCAACAAAGTCAACGGTTGAAAAACAGTAAATATAATTTGATAGTATATTTAACAATAAGATTAGCTTAGCATTAGCCATGTAACAATCAATATCAAGGTGTTTATGAACAAATAATGGATCATGTGTACTGTTATCCAAAAGTAATAAGTTGAGTAGCTAACAAGAGGCTAGATGATTGCTATCTAAGTAAGTTCAAAGAGTCAGTGAAACTTTTCACCATTTGTGTTACAGTTGTCATCCTGTGGCGTTCAGAAGGTGACGCATTGAAGGACTCCACTGTTGTAAACGAGATATTCTTAATTCAGTCAGTTTATTTCTAATCTTAAGGTGCCTGGAAACAGAAACAGGCTGAATCAGTGATTTTATCTGGAATGGTGAACTGACAGTTTGACTGGAACTACTCAGGAGGTGTCTTTTATCAGGAATTAATGTGCACCCTGCAGCCAATCAGAATCGAGTACTCTCCCAGGTATTAAATTACTTAAAGAAGGTTGGCAATCAGTAAGAAATAGGGAGGAACCAGTAAAATGTGACATTAATCCATAACTTATTCAGCTATTGCACCATTAGGGTGAGACATTTAGTACTCAGGCACTACATATTTTTTCTAACTATCTTGCCCAGCAGTGCACACCAGCCAGCTGTTCATGCTTCCTGCGCCAGTGTCAGCAGGGATGTCATTCTGCCTCAGTCACACCAGGAGGATCATCAGGTTCTTTTGAAAAACAAACCAAACAGGAGTGTCCCTCTCTTCAAGCACACAAATTGCACTAGAGGAACCAATTAAGTGCTTGTCTATGAGATCGAGCCCAGTGAGTTGATGTAACATTTGGGCTCCCAGCAGGTCTGTAGAGTTCTGCGTGTACAATAGACTGCTACAGAATCAGATTAGCTCATCTAACAGGCCACTTGTAACACCACAGTTTGCTTTAACTGGCCAAAACCCCGATGTCATGCCAGGAAATAAAATGCTACAAATGAAGTAATTCGCATGAGAGATGGTATGCTGTTTCATAACTGATTCTGCTACTGTTTTTGAGCCATATGTGGTACAAACTATTATTTTATGCACTGATTACATATGCTGAGCCGGATATTCCAAGATAAGATAGTCCACTTAAACACATAACATCTTATTTCCACCACTGAAAGTCTCTCAATGCAATGAAAACAAAAGGTGTAGTTTGATTACGTCATGAACAAGAATGGGATCATGGGATTTGGGGTTTTTTTTGCTAATGAAAAATTTTTTAAACAATTAAAGCGAAGTTAGTGTACTTGTTACACGCCTCCCTGCCTGGTCATATGGTGTACGTTTGGGCATGATGTCTGTTTTTAGCTCAAGTGTATCTGGCCTGAGTGTTTGCTGAAACCAATGAAGAGGGGACGGACGTGCATGCTCTCTGTCACACTCTTCCACACTCATCTCTAGGGCTGCTTTATTGGTTTTGCGTTGATTATTTTTTATTTTTTTATTACAAACTTTTATGAACATATTAACATTTTGTTGGATGATTATTGTTGTTGAATGCAGTCAGCCTGAAATAATGTTTCAAAATCTACAAATCTTTATTTGTTTTGTGATTAGTTCAGTAGTCCAGTTTTTTGCAGATTCTTTTGACTGTTGTAATGGCTGCGCTAATTTTACTATTTTATTTTATATTAGTTAGGGTAGAGGGTTTGAGTCTGACGGCCCTTTGTTGGTCGCTTTGTGTTTCTGCCTGGTTTGTTTGTTTTGGCCAACCCATCACTTCTGTTTTCAATGTCTAAATCATTAGCAGCTCGTATCTAGTTTGTGAATTCTTTGCTTAGTGAGTATTTTGTCTTTTTTGGTCAATTCTCATATTTTTAGTTATGGTTGACTTCATTTTTTAACAAGTCTGTGGGAAATGTTTGCCAGCTTCCTTCCTCACACACAACTGGTGTCCAGAAGTTAGTGACAGGTGACAAAATAAAACATATCGTTAGCTTGAATAAAATCAGAGATATCTTTGAGTTTAAACATTGTGGGAAACCATCAACATAATTTATAACAAAGATATAGATATATCAAAGTGTTTTTTAGACATTTTACAGTTTAATTAAAACTCAGCGTATGTGGCGCTTCATGGACTCACGCACTTAATAGCCTGATCTAAAACTTGCAAGCCATTGCAGTAACAATCAAAAGCTCAAATGTTTCTCATATGCTGATTTATATATTTTGAGACCAAAGAGTGCATCATTAAAATATTACATAACATTTTTTTCAAACATCATTTCCTGAAGATGAGACAGAAGCTTCTCCACACATTTGTCCACCCTGCAAAAAAAGTAGTTTATTCTTCTTTGTGATATTATGTGGAGAAGAATTAGATGCATTTCTAATAGCAGTTGTGATGGTATATCAAACAACAACAATTATTAGTTCTTTATACAGTATTATTAAAAGTTTTTTTTCCAGCTAAGGCACAGATAATTTATCCATGCTGGAATGTGGATATAATAATATATAATTTAGCACAAACATCACCCTTATTTAATGAAAATGTTCATTCGTATTTATTTTAACAAGAGCAGCTGTCAGAGATAATGCCGCTGAATCAATATGCCCATAACAATCAGTGTCTTCATCCGAAAGTTATATTTTACTTTTGTTATTTTGCTTCTGGAGATGGCACTACTTATTTCTTTATACAAATTCAATAATGCCTGTGAGAAATCTGAAATCATCTATTAACTTTCAACAAGAAGAAGCTCCTGCCAGTTATTGCGCCTGCAGGAGATTTGCCCCATCTCCCTGATGTCATAGGTGCCCACTGTTTCCGAAATTATGCTTTAAACAGCTTGCAGAGAAAACTGCTATCCTGACATACCTGGTCTATAATTTCAAACCTCTTACGTGTTGCCACATGTGAAGGGGGAACAAATATGTAATCATATGACAGCTCCTTCCATTTTTTCTACAGTGTAATGTGAGAAGCTTAATCCTTTTGAAGCCTGGTTAGCTGCTTGGCTTTGAATGTCCATGTCAACTTATTGGTGGGTTGGTTGGTTTACCACTTTGACACAGGCTTGAATATCTTTACCGCTATTTGATAGATGACCAAGTAATGCAGTACATGAAATCATGGTCCCTAGACAATAAAACCTACCGACTTTGGTGATTCCATGAATTATTCTCTCTGAAGCTGTGTGTAATAAACCTCATGAGGGAGGACCAGCCATAATTAAATTATGCTGCTGTTGCTCAGCTATGGCTTTAACATTATGGTTTGGGCAGCACGGTGGCTTAGTGGTTAGCACTGTTGCCTCGCAGCAAGAAGGTCCAGGGTTCGATATTCAGCTGGGGTAGGAACTTTCTGTGTAGAGTTTATCTCCCTGCGCGGGTGCCGTCCGGGCACTCTGGCTTCCACCCACAGTCCAAAGACATGCAGGTTACCTTAATTAGTGACTCTTAATCGCCCGTAGATGTGAATGGTTGTTCGTCTCTATGTGTCAGCTCTGTGATGAACTGGCGACTTGTCCAAGGTGTACCCCGCCTTCGCCCAGTGTCAGCTGGGATTGGCTCCGGCCCCCCTGTGACCCTGCAAAGGATAAGCGGTTACAGATAATTAATGATAGGTTTGATGGATTAAATGAAATTTGGTAATGACATTCATAATTCCCTTGTAATTAATTACGATAACAATGGTCACTCGAATTATGAAGAGTTCTACAGATATCCTGCAGCTCAGCTTTTGTCAGCTGGTCTGTTAGTATGCTTGCCAGGTCCTTTTCAAAAATGAATGATGTTTGGGAGTTAGCTCTCACTCACTAGATGCTAGCAAGCTAGCAAGCTAGCTAAATTTCAGGAGCTGCTTTGTGCAAACATATGGCCTGATCAGAAATGTAAGATTTCTATATTCTGTTTTAACAAACTATATTTCATATCAACAATTCAGTAATAATTGTATTTTGTATTCTCATCATTGTTTTTTATTCATTTATTATTATTATTTTTTTAATGTTAGCATAATTCCTTCACTCCAATATTCTGATGCCTCTGTGGTTCCCCCTGGTGGCAACCACTTTGAAAATCATGGGTTCATAGAAGAATGCAATTGTAGTTATCATATTTTAAGCATTCAGTTGTAATATCACCGTGTCATGTGTGACTGAAAATTATTTTTTGTCCCTTTCATGTTTATGTTGTAGACAAACCCATACACCCTGGTTGTCCTTCAGACCCTCATGAAGTCTGATATATGGGGGCTTCTGTGGGGCCCGATGTTGGTCGTAAGAAGTAATCAAATGCTTCAGAGGGCCCCATAAATTGATGCCTCTTTTTACAACATGTCCAATGACAGTTGAAAGACACAGCGGTTTGTCGGAGTGAAACTGAACTGAATCCAGTGGGCAACATTATAAGCACGTTTACACACAATTGAACTCCAAATTCATTATGCTGTAAAACTGCATTAACACATTCGACTTTTCTACCTTTGTGGCTTATGTCTGACTGTTTTATTAATTGGTTTGGCTTCATGTTACCTTGACAACTCATTCTCTCCTCACCTTCCCCATCAAACTCTCCCCAGACTCTAGCAGAGGGCACTGGGTTTAGGGGATGTTTTTTGTGGCAAGTGGAGGAGGGAATGTGTTGCAGATACATCTCATGCTTCTCCAGTGGCATATTAATGCTTAAGCCGTCCCCCAGGTCAGAGAGCTGTAAGTACTCGTGAATGTTATGAGGTGCTTCAGCCATAAACCCTTAAAAGGCCGTAGTATTTAAGACAACTGAAACACTACTGGCTGTGGAGGGACACTTATATTTAAGTTATTTACCATGTATTTTGAATGTTTGTTTTTTTTTTAATCTTTTTTAATGTCTTTTATCTTATCACCTTGTCAGCACCCTCCTTCATTCTTTTTTCTATCTCACTACAGTCCTTTCCTCACCATTTCCCTGCCAGGAAACATTCTCCCTTCATGTCTTTGTGGTGTCTGTCAGTGCGCTCTGTGGTTAGGGGGCTGCTGTTGTTGCAAGTAGGGGAAGGGCACGTCTTGCAAATGGACATGTCATGTGGAGCAATGCCCAGCCAGTTAGGAGAGAGCCCTGGGGTCTACAGCAGAGCAGCCAGGCAGACACTGAGAAAGCGGGGAACTATCTTTGGCCAAGTAAGCTGGCATGCTCTCTGGGCCAAGCTGGATTCATGGAAGAGTCGAACACAGAGAGGAAGCGATGGCGAGGGAACAGGAAGGGAGTCGGGTGGCACAGTGATGTGTTGCTGATGGTGCTGGCAAACAAATGTACTCTACTGCATTATCAAAATAGAAGTTGCGCACATTGAAGATCAGGAGGCCATGTGGGTTAAGCTCAAATGCACATTTTAAATGTTAATATCACATTTTGCATAAATTTACACACACACATATATATATATGTAAATCAATTTTTTACTCAGGGCACATACATTTAATCACATCTGCAAGTGGAATATTCCCAACTAGATGCAAATATGCATTTTCTGAACATTTTACCCAGCAAACACCCTAAAGGAAAAAAAAAACATGTTCTCTATTATCATCTTGTAAAACTGACCATGAAAGGTTTCTTTTTCTGACCAGGCGATTTTGTGGCAGTGTGGTTTTATTTGTGTGTTGCCATTCAGATATTTACATTTTTTGTGATCTGCCATCACCATGGTGATTTAAGCACCCCAGACTCAGCGCTGGAGTCCACCATTTCTGCATTGGATAAAATTCAAAAGGCAGTGCAGTCACACATTGTATAAATTGTCGTACATTCAATTTTGAATGAAACCCTGGGGTGATGAGTTGCTATGTTTTCAATATCTACAAATCCATAACTGTATACTGTAATGACAAAAAAAAGCCACATGTTGATAATGGTGTTAGAGGCACCGCACATCTTCAGAGACTGCAAAATGACCATCACATTGAGAGATAAATAATAAGCTTATGAAGGAATCTTTGTTTAAGCTATGATAGGAAAACTTTTCATTCAGTTATGACTGAATAATGTTTGACAGTAAATGTAATGGTACTATACGAGATACAGGCTATAACTTAAAGTTAAAAGCAGTGAAATGTCATATATATCAAGTTATATTGTGTAAATGTTGATGGCGTCCTTGTTTTAACAGATAAACTGTTCTTGATTCTTCACAAAAAACTCAGGAAAAGCAACATGTTTTTTGCATCACTGCCATTGACCACATGTGGTGCCAGATTAATCATAAATGCATTAAAGATGGGGGAAGATTGCGATTTGGGTTAGAAAACTTGTTGGTTATGGTTACGTTAACATTGTGTTCATGGTCCAAAGAAGACAAGCACGGGACACAGCGAGGAGAGAAAGAACGGGTGGGTGTAAAGTGATGGAAGGCACATCAAGATGGGAAGCAAAGGGTA
>JAQFJB010000008.1:16343283-16356511 GCA_029874875.1 Naso minor
AGTGTTTAGCACCTACCTGTCCATCACAAAGTAGCCCAACTCTGCATCTCTCTTCCCAGCCTCTCTTTCAGTGCTCCAAAACGGCTGAAAGCCAAACCGAGACTCACTCTTGCTCTCAAACAAGTTTTATCCGCTTGCTCACAAGGACTATTTCCTTTTCTTTGCGCTATGTCCACATTCATAATTTTCTTTGGTCTGGATGGCATCCAGTAGCTGTGCTCCGTGGTGCTCTCAACCTCACCTGTGTGCTGGTGGAAATGCACCAGTTCACTGTGGTCACAGCATCTACACTTCAGAGAGGCGCAGTCGCACTATTGTTACTTAAAGAATTTGATTGCATGTCTACATCGCTCTTTACGGTAAATAGTCCCGAGCATGTCCCGAGTCAGCCAAAACACCAAACTACAGGCTGAGGGCAGTGTGTCTCCATACACAGTCACCAACTTTTGGATGTCTGTATTTTACTTTTTAGTAAAATTCTACTGTCTCCACCTTTAAAATAAAAGTTCAATACCTCCAAAACATGATGATTTTTATGCTGATCATCCTCCAAAACATAATCAGCTTTGTCCTGATTGCCTTCCTTGTTTCAGCTTTTCGTGTAACATCTCGGTAGGTTTTCAGGCTCTTGTAAATACAACTTCGGGTACCATTGCACCAAAATAATCAGCTTCTCATTGTCGAGATCGTACATGTTTTGTCCACGCATGAGGCATTTGAGGAGTTACGTAACATCTGGTTGTAAGTTCCGTTGCAGAGTGCAGCAAAAAGTTGAAATATTTTAACTTTTGCCGTTAATGCCGTTAGCATTGCTGGCATTCTCTGGCGGCCTCATCAAATTTTACCGTCCTGCTCTCATTCACTTACATGACATCCAGTTTGCCGTCCACCGCCTGCCTGATTCCATGTGAATGCAGTATTATTATAGCCAGCATCACAACGAGTGCATTTAACTTTTCCATCTCTGTGCTTCTGATTTCCAACATCGATTAGAAAACCAAAGTAAAAAAAAAAAGCTGACTCTTTTCTGTCTCTATTTTAACCTCAGTTAATCTACTCATGCTGTGTTAACAACAAGCATCTATATCTAGGTCATTGTACGTAATAGTTTATTTTATCTTCGAGTATCCGTGCTGCACTGGTGTCGGAACTCAGCCATCTGTGATGAGTCAGAGGGAGAACTCAACACATTGCGAAAGTATTCCACTAAAAAATTACATGGCAACCTTTCGGGGTGCCGTATTGTTACTGTCTCACTGCATGAAAAAGGAACACCTTGTCTAAGCTGGATGCCACAGAAATATGATTTTAAGTTGTCTACAGATGTGCTTTAGTGTTAACAAATACATATGATACTAGTCACTTCGCTTGCTATTGTCTTTGCTTTACTCAAATAGCTCCAACAGCTCCAACTTGAAGCTTATCTGTTTTATGCCATTTTGCATCTGTGACTTGGTTTTGTATCATGCCGTCATTACAGTCAAACTGCTGCAGAGAGCACAAAGGTACTATGAATGAACTTCAGTGTAGACACTAAGAGGGGATTAATGATACTGTCATGCTGCTTAAGTACACATGTGTCACATTTGTAGATTCCTTTTCATAACCTTCAAGGTTCCCGAGATGCAGTGAAAACACAAATGATGCACCAAAGACTCTTAACTTTAACATTAGAATCCAATTGTGTGTTTGGAATTTTTGAGAAGGCTTAGGCATAAGGAGGAGACATGGACGTGACACTCATATCGTCAAAACTAAGTTGACAAAGCTGTAGGGTGAAGTCTTTGGATCTAAGGTTCAGTTACTTGATGAGGTCCATGGGGATCCAAACCTGGACAACTCCAATTTTCTGACATGCAAACAATGCTATAAATGTACCTAAAAACGTTAATAATATCTAGGTAACTAATCCTTACAATATAAGTCAGCACTCTCCAGGGCTGCGAAGTAATGCATTACTTGGTGACGCATTACAGTCATTTTATTATGTTTCCCAGTAACTGGTAAAGTAAGGAATTACAATTGCCAAAACAGTAATTATATTACAGTTACTGATCCAAATAACATTGCATTACTGTGTGAGATGTGTTTTTTGTCCTCAGATATCTTGACGATGAGTGTGCCAATATTTATAGTTTTCTACAAGAGGCTTATTTGATTTGAGCTGTCGCTAATTTTGAAGTTGTAATGGCTACTGAGTGTTGCTACACCTGAGCACGTCTTTGAATTAGTAGCCAACAAAATGAGGTTGTTGTTCCAATGAAGTAGACTGAATTTTGGGAGCTGACTAAACAAGTTGTGCATCACTTTTTTACAAAGTCGGTTGAGTTGCAAAAATAATGTAGTAAAGTAACAAGTAATGTAACTATTACTTTTGACACAAAGTAATAAGTAAAGTAAATGTATTACTTTTATAAGGAATATCAATAATAAGTAATTTTATACCATTTCTGAGTAACTTGTCAACACTGCCGCTCTCAAGTCTTGCTAGTAGAACAAATGAAATTGTCCAAGACAAAAAAATACAACTTAGCAAAAAGAAGAGCAAAAAGTTAGCAAAAATCAGAGAGAGATGGACGCTCATCAGATAAATGTAACAATTAAGTCTGAGGGCTAAGGATGGGTGGATCGATCCCATGGGATTGATACATCGATAGTCACACGCTACTCATTTGGCATCGATTTCTTTAAAAATATATCGGTATTGATTGATAAATACGAATCAATGGGGCATGCATCACTTTTACCTGTTTTCTGTAGCATATGCCAGTGTTTTGAGCTGAGACAACCCCCCTATACCTGGCAAAATGAACTGGCTAGTGTCACGTGACATGGGAATGTTGAGACAAGAGAGCCGAGTGAGCAGGCCTCAGAACAGACACAGCGGCGAGCACGAACGGAGAAGCGGCATGGCAGACCAAAAAAGGAGAGTGGTGTGGTGTTATTTTTCACCATTTGATGAAATATCGGCAAAATGCACAATCTGTGATAAGAAGGTTACACACAGCAGCAACACCAGTAACTTATTTAAACATTTAAAAACCACACACCCCAAAAGTCACAATGAGCTTGAAAACCGACTAGAGGCAGAGAAAAACAAGTCTGCTGCACCGCTCGCTGTCCAGCAAAAGACCTTGCGTGAGAGTTTTCATAAAGGCAAAGTATATCCAGGTACAATCAGCACTGATAGTTTATTTTAATCTTTGCCAAGGAAGCTGTAAAAAGGCAGCGTTTGTCCTTTGCCTGTCCTTGAATTCCTCAACATTGTGATCATAATTTATTGATGTTAGCAGGTGAAATGGGTCATTTTAATCAGGAGAAAACGCCATGACACTCCTTTATTTGAACACTTAAAACAAACATTGTTTTTGGTAATAGTCTTGCAAAAAAGATTTTGCTTGAAGTAAAAGCTGCTCTGGAGGAGTTATGGCCAGTTTAAGGTTAAGAAAAGAATAAAGTGCCAATGTGCATGTTTTTTTTTTTTGTTTTTACTATTTCAATTTATTTCAGTCATTTTTATGTTATTTTATTTGTTTTACTTTATAGCATTTCTACAAAAGCCTGAACTGTTTAAAAGGCCAGTATTTGTCATGTGATTTGCCTGTAGATGTTATAACATTTAGTTTTTTTTTTAAATGACCAATAGAAATTATCAATATCGGTATCGATAAAATTGAAAGAAAAAGTATCGGTATCATATTGAATCTGAAAAGTGTGGTATCGCCCATCCCTACTGAGGGCTAGCAGTTTGGGGGGGGTTAGGTAAAGGTGCTTATCATCTATCTGTGTTTTTCCTCCCAGCTGACCACCTCAGAAGCTCTACAAACCTCTGTCAGAGGGAGCCTGATATGTTAGCTTTTCTGCCCTGCAGGCTGCCCTTGTCAGTGCTGGTGCAGATTTAGTCAACAATGTGTCAGGTACAAAAACATGAAGCGCAGTGCTTGTCTTGTTTTCATTTTGACCATTATTTACTTGTAAAATGAAAGGGAAGGAGAGAAAATGTAGCATCCTAGTCTGTCTAACCCACTTTCAAATCCTGTCCGTTCTGCCCTGACACACACAGCAGCCTGACAGAAATGAAAAGACATGGTAACATAAGATACAGTTACACAAGTTTTGCTTTTCTGACACAGCAAGCAGCTAAATAACACACATTTACTTGTGAATACAGGTCGTGTAAGCAAATTAGGGCTTGCTTTTTTTTTCATTGCAGATATTAATACAAAAAACCCTTTTTTTATGCTGTAGCACATTGTGTTTTGCTCTGTTAATCCTGCATTCATAGAACATGGACAAAACGTACAGATTTTCTGAAAGGAGGACAAGTGTGCCCCATATTCAGTCTCACTCTTACTTTCCATCTCAAACCTTCGTCCTTGTGGAAGTTGGTTTGGGTGGAGATATTAGCTGAACCTGCAGCCATGTGATGCTTTGTATAGGTGCACCTGCTGACAACATGCTAGCAAGCTCCAAAGACAAACCTGTTCTAATGATCCTTTAGAACGTTAGAAGTTTTATTGCATGCTGAAGCCAATTAGCCATGGATGTGGTGGACCGCTGTTGAGATAACAAGCCTGGAAGGAACAGCGCGGGGCCACCGTCTGAGCCCTATGTTAATGAGCCAACGCTTTTATTAAACCTGCCACCACCAGCTGACAGAAGTATCCTGAACTCCTGGCATGCTTCGTTTACCTGGCGGACAGTTCGATTAGCCTTAAAGCCCGCGACTCATGGCTGATTTACATTTACATTCTCTGTTTTCTGGAAACTTAGACATAGAAATGTATAGACCTGATCATGGTTCTAAATCTACCTATGTTGACTTCCATTGACATGCCAAAGGCTACACATGCATACTCTTCAATAGCAAATTAACTTAAGAATCATTCAAGAGGAGTGTTGGGTCTTTATAGGGTTTATAGAACCAATACAACAGACAAGCATATGGCAGACACAGCAATGCACCAGCAGCTGAGACACATAATGCTGATATTGCTTGTATTGATTTGATTATAAACACCCTGTGAGTGTGTGTGTGTGGAAGGGCAAGTATGCATGCGTGAGCATTCACAGCATGAAGCATACTAATATTGATTGAGTCAGATGCTTGCTGTGCAATGTGGTTTATGTTCTTTATGACCTGCTGCAACTAGCTACAGAGCCATTGGAGGATGCACTTGCCTCTATTTCCTCCTTATATGGCCTGTGTAACTCCTCTTCATGGAAATGTAGTTTGCTTAGGCTGGTGCAAGGCAGCGTGTGCTTTTGCATACCAAGATGTTTACCTGCATGCTGTTTTATTATATTGTGTGTGTGTGTGTGTGTGTGTGTTCGGGATGAGTGTGCTCATGCATGGCCAGGAACAACTATCCGAGCTGATAAACCGAGGGGAAAGTCTTGGGTGATGCTAAATGGTAATATGTATTCCAGGTGTGTTTCTGTAATCTCTTAAAGTGCAGTTTTGCATTTGAAAACAGACTGCATCCACATGCAGCCCCTGGCCAATTACGAGGCAAGTGTCAACAGTCGACCTTGGCCAAGTCTCAATGCTCCTTTGGCTGTCTCCAGCCCNNNNGCAATAATAAACTGATAAGTAAAGATGGACAGCAATATTCCCAGTGGTGGTATTGATGATAATGATCCTGAAACATACAAGTCTGTTCCTGTTGAATCGCAACTGGCCCTCACACGCAGTCCAGACAATGCCGGATAGCAAAACAGCAGTATCAGATGTGCTCGGTTCCAAAAGAAATGTCAGATACTGACAAAAAGGAATCAAGTCAAGCTGAATCAAATTAAAACTAAAATTTTTCACATTCCCTGACTCATTTTCCTCAAAATTAGTTAATATTCTTTTGAGTACCTCATGAAAAAGAGATTGGCAATAAAAAACACATTATTCCTGAGTTATGCATTTAGATGTGGTAATGTCAGTCTGTTGGTTGTTTGTCTGTTGGTCAGTAGCTCCACCACTCTGTACGCTGACTTTTGCCAGACAGTAATTCCAGATGATTATGTTGATTATGTTTGTTTTTATTGCTTTGAGGCAGCTGTCTCTAAAACAATTTTATATATTACCATTCGGTTATGTAACATTTCATCTTGCGCAAGTATCAGATTAAATTCCTGACAAATTTACATTTTCTTAGTAACTTTAATAATCAAATATCTGCAAAACTAAGTAACTTCCCATCAGCCTCAGCTGAACTTTGCATTTAGTGCTAAGTGGTACATGTTAAAATGCTAAAACACTAAAATCAGATGCTTAACATCTATACGGCAAACTCCATCTGGTATGCCTTAGCATTTTAGCATTATCATTGTAAGCATGTTGCCTTGCTAGCATTAGCATTTAGCTCAAAGCAGCTGAACTGGTGAGGCTGACACTCCTGTGTGAGCTCTGTGAAGCATCAGTGCTCTACATTTCTACATGGAGTTTGCCTTTAATAATGGCTACTAATGTAAAAAAGTAATTTTAAACTTGACTGAGACTGAGAGAGAGAGACAGAGAGAGATAGTCATGTGTGTCACACAGGCTGTGTGGCTATTCTAATCTGTTATCATGGGTGCTGCAAGTGAAACATAAGACGTTCTGTGATGCACATTTTCTGTTGTGACAAGAGGAATAATTATGCTTGTTCTTTCAGTTATAGTGGTAGGCCTAACAAAGATATTAGGGAATATCAGCAAGCCTAATTACAATGGCGATCTATTGTTGCACAGACTCAGGTGGGAGCTTGTTGTCTTCGCTGCACAGGTGTGATCTGGTAAATCTGGATGAGAATGAAATAAATTGCATTGCCGAGAGAATGTCGACACACATCAATGCGTATACACAACCTTTACATTCGAAAACAGGTGTTCAGAAGTTGCGCAAACAAGATATACATATGTAGATTACACTGAGGAAATGTTACGGGCCAAGCAGAGCACTAGTATTTCAGACTTGTTGTATAATCTGCACAAGGTTTCTGTGTTACATTTAATGTGGAAAATACATTTGGCATGCTGTAAGACACTAGTTAAGTTTATATGCAGTGTGTTTGGAAAATCTGGCAGGGAGAAAATCCCTCTCTTTCCAAAGCCTGGAAGCAGTGAGCTCCCATTAACTTCTGAATAACGTGGCCTGGTGATCATGTGACCTCACATGCCCCAACTGAGAGGAGTACACCAACTCCTTCCAGACTTCAGTGGAAAACTACTGCTGTACTTCCTCCGCTGCTCTCCACAACTTTTTGGTCTCTCTCTGTGCATGTTCGTAGTTTCTTCTGTGTCAGCATATTCCACAGACCCCATCCTCCGTCTCTGCCTTTCAGACCTTTCATTAGGATGGAAAGACTGAGAAGACGGAGGAAGAAAAAAAAAGAAGTGTTGTTGGAATATGTGTCAGTTGGCCAAATAGGCTCCACATGCTTGTCCTCATGGTGCAAGATGTGGCAGACACAGTCTACTCCCTCTTAATCTTATTTTGTTTGGTTTTCATCTCAAGCCTCCTTATCCAAATCCCTCAGTAACTATCCCTCGCTCTTTTCTTTATGGATCCTATTTCTTGTCTTTATTGTGCTCTATTTTGTGCTGCCCCACAATGCCACGACAGGCAAATTAGACTTTAGTGACGTATTGCGGCGTCTTAAATCCGAAGTGCGCTCTGTGTGTGCCGCTGTTGTAACTTAAGTTGCCAGTTTGCTGCAGCAGTGGGAGTGTTTCAGCTCAATGCCTGGCAGTTTGACTTTATTCCATGGCTTATTGCAGCAATAATGCAGACCAGCAGACTGAGGAGCTCTGCACACACACACGCACACACACACACACGCTGTTTTATTCATGCTGAGCTGAACCCTCGGATACATTATCAGTCAACAAGAGCCAGTGTTGGGTATTAAGCCAATTTACTGGTACACATCAGTGTACTAAGGCTTTTAATGATTATCAAAACAGGAGTCCCTCACACTAATTCACTGCTGTGTGCTGGACTGTGTTTTGTGCGACTGCCCCTCTATAAGCATTTGTGGCTATCTCTTTCCTCATTGATTGACTGATTTATATCGGCACTCATGCTTGAAATAGAATCCACTCCTCTGTCTGCAGCGAAGGCGCAGGGGCTGGCCGCGTGCACTGACTGCATCCTCTCCTCTTGTGTGCGCGCTTGTTTGTGTGTATGTATGTCAGATTTTTTGCCATGCATGTGTAAAGGTTCACTGACTGCATCTTTGAGGTGAATGCAAAAATAAGAAGATGGAGTGCGCATCTTTCCTTCTTGTTCTCCCTCTTTCTTCCGGCACCCAATGTGACACCCTCAAACCCCATCCCGTCTACTCCCCTCATTCAGTGCTCCCGTGCTCCCCCATCCCTCATCCTCTTAGGGGAGCACGGGAGCATGCAGTGGAAAAAACTGAGCCAATAAAGACACTGCCAGAATCTATCCACTCTCTGTGCCTCACAAAGTTACTGAGGGAGAGAAAGAGTGGTGGGGTTGTTGGAGACGGGAATAAAAGAGGGGGTAAAAGAGAATGGAGAAGTCCACATCTAACATGACTGCAACCATGGATGGAGGAGGTGGTGGAGGGTAGGATGCAGGAGGCGTGGGCTCGGAAGAAGATGAATGAAGGAGGGTGGAGTAGAGGAGAAGGACAGAATGAAGATGAAGAGACTTGGATTGTGGGAGGATAATTCTGGTTAGGAACATGTGGAAACACATATGGTCCTATCCCCTCCCGATGCCTCTTCTTTGCCTCGAGGTACCTGTGACGCAGTGTCTAACCGGTCCTGGAGTACCCCCTAGAGGGCTTTGCAACAGGTGCAATCACCAATTTCAACCCCCACAGCAGAAACTTGAGACTTTTTATGTTTGTAACTGACAAAAAGCTCAAGAGTCCTCAGCTGTAATCAGCCTGAATAGCATTTTTGGTCAATTTCGTTGAGAGGATCTTGAGAGAGCTTAAAATGCAAAGACCCACTTAATTTTGAAAGTGGCTTCCTGTGAGCAAATATGGAACAGGTGCGTAGAAAAAGAAGGGCAGAGCATAGTTAAAGTTGGACAGAAGGTGCAGTGAAACTTCGAGTGCCGACAGAATAAAGCTGGTTGGAGCGAGGGCCTTGCATCTCGTAAATCATTGAGCGTTTTGCAGACCACCATACGTTGCTGCCTGACTAGCTCATTGATCCTCCTTTTCAGCGATGCTCCCCTGCCGAGAGCTGGAGCTCGCCCAAACCCACCCACCATGCACACTATGTGTGATTGTAATGGTTTACACCATCACATACGTGCACACACACCGAGCCTGAAAAACTTGGACCAGTCTAACCGGGCCATATTCCGAAGCCTTGTGTTCCCTGTCAATTTGTTTAGCAACAGCACAGGCTGATTTGAGATGAGGCCAATCTCATTGCAACCCGTACCTCCCCCAAGGGCCTGAATTTTGACGATAATATCTCAGTCGGTGATCCTTCACGGCAGCCTTTTATTATACTTTACTGTTTTTTGTCTCTTTTTTTTTATGATGAAGCATTTATGATCATGTCTCTTAGGGTTGTCATCACAATTTAGTCCCACCAGGCGAGGGGATGAATGGCTCATATGCATGTGAACTGGAGCATTTACATCAATTCTCATTGAAACTGTAGTCGTATGCGCTGTGTGGCCTGATTTTCTCATACGCACAGAGGAGCTGTGAAGAATTCGGCAGAGAAGACAAATCTGTTACCCGTATGCAGCTCTCAGGAGGCCTCGGAAACAGCATCCTTTCATGTATAATACAGAGACCTTCAAAAATAATTGCATCTTTCTTGTCAATCCTTTCTCTCTTTTTCTTCCTCTCACAAACACTGATAGCACCTCTGGAAGAAAGGTCTAGTAATTATTATGTGAAATTTTCCTCTGCATTGGCAGCTTTGAACTGAGCTGAATAAAGTGGAAAACTTTGGCAGAGAGGTTTAGCCCTGCTTCTTAATCAATGACATTTACTGATGATGACAAAGTGGATCAGGCAAATAGCTACAAGTCGATTATGATGAAAGAGTGCTTGTGAAGCAGCAAAGAGGAAGTGTACCTGAGACTCTTTGTAAGTTTGTGAGTGAGAGGGATATAATGTAATGTTTCTGATAACTGTACCCATTGCAGCTTTGAAGTTTCTCTTGTCTCGTCTTGGAGATGCATTCAAGGATTTTTTGGAAGATGGAAAGATGAGGCATTTTTATCCTTTTATAAGGGATGGCAAAGAAACTTTGCAAAAATATGATTCTCATTAATATTTCATTGTGAAATTTAGATAGTGGTTGTTGAGACATTCTAATGGATTTCAATGGAAATCAAAACTTTGGTGTTATGAGGAAAAATCGAGGGATCCCCCAAATCATTTGGCTTTATCCTCTGCGTGTACAGCCCGGCAACCAGAACAAACCGTCGAGCTCATGGTTTATTCATTCTGGTAGATGGGTCTGGCCCCTGACCATCTGACCTGACTCCTGTTAGCCAGTCACAACTGTTTATCTAATATAGGGGGAGAGGCATTTGTCCCTTGGTGCTACATCACAGATTTCATTGCTCTGGTTAGTTGGCGGTTAGATTTTAGTGCTCTGACTGGTTCTAGATCTATCCAACCGCATCCAGAGGCAAGTTGGTCCATGTCCTTTGATAACAGTCCTTAGAAAATGAAAATAAACTAAGAGGACCCGGATCAATTTGTTTTAATTTGATCTGGCATGCCTGGTCACTAGGAACCATGAAGGGCAACACCATGTTCAAGCTGTTTAAATTCAATTTGAATAATAAAAATCAAGGCAAATCTTGAAAGGCAAGACCCTTAAATTTTCAGTCAGAATTAGTGAATTTAAAAGTAAAATCCAGTGTCTGAATTAGCATTTGACATGACCTATTGCACTTAAACTTTCTAAGAGGGGAATATAAAAAAAAAAACATAATTTAAGATTGACTGCTTTTAAAGCAAAGTGTCTCACTGCTATTTATTTAGAAGTATTTAATTTTTAGTGCTAACTTTTTAGTAGTGGGTACATTTAAAAAATAAGGTGTTCAGTCGCCCATATAATTCAAAATATTACAACCTTCCTTGCTTTCTAATATTGTGCTAACAGCACATATAAAAAGATTATGGGTTTTTTTTCAATACAAGTATGGAAAATACACTAGTCTATGCACTAAATCACTACCACATAATTTATTTATTAGAAACAGGATCTTGCTGCTGCAGCAGCTTTCTATACAGTATGTCTGTATGCAACTTAACAGATGTTTTACTGCACAAGTAGCCAATCTTCATAAATGGCAAGCAACTTGTGTAACTTTAAGCACCTCAGTAACTTGAGATTAGGGCAATACAGGGTTAATAGTATAAGTAAGTAAGCCTTTGGTGTAAATAGAGGCCCATAGGCCATTAGCATAACTCCTGTTTTGTTAGATGTTAGCTTCGGCTACAAGTACGCCCCTTGGACATGAAGCTAGTACGTCTCAGGGACTTACTTGCAATCCCACCCTTGACTCTGAGTGCCAGAGAGGCATCAGGAGCCATTTTTATTATCTTTGGTATGGCTCCTCTGGAATCAAATCCTGACATCCCAATTTCAGGGCAGACTAACCACAAGGCCACTGAGCAGGTGTTTAATAGTAGAGAAAGGTAAAAAAAAACAAAACAAAACAAAAAAACATTAATAATACGTTTATTTTTTCACACTGCTATTGGATGTGTACTCTGACAAGGCCAATACACAAAATTCAGGTGTTAAAGTTAGTGTTGGGAAGGAAAAATAATATTAGAACATATAATTTCAGACAATGAAGACATGCACCCACCCACACTCACACACACACACACACACACACACACACGCTCTTTTCCAGATGTCCCACAGAGAGTGGGCAAATAAATTCCACCAATCTTGTTAGTTCAAAAAGGTCACATCCGGATCAACATGTAGCTCAAAGGTTACAGGTTTACTAGGCAGCTGCAAAAGCCATTGATGGCCTGTAAGCTTCTTGTTCTTCTCATGCACGAGTCAAAAGAGGCTTTGCAGGAATTTTCTCCAAGTTGTTCTAGTCTTCCTTCATATTAGGATGTTTACACTTTTTCGGAGCTGAAGGTTAAAGCTAATGAGAAAGGAAACGATAATGGCGTGGTCGAGAAGTCGACCTCCGAGCAGAGGACAGGAATAAATATTTTGAAGGTGGAAGCTCTCCTCTGTACCTATCCAGCCACAGCAGCAGGGAATGCACGCATAAATCAAATGCTGTAGTGATATTTATTCGCCTCTTGAATTATTTACTTACTGACAATAAAGGTGGAATTTATGTGGCTATTAAGACGAGTGTTTCTGAATGGTCGGGGGCTGCAACCAAGGGCCACTTTATGGATTGAATGCAATAAAACCCAGTGATAAAACAGTATGGAAGCTGTGGCCCTGGCCGTCAATCAAAGGTGAGTATGATGATGAGTAAGTTCATTAATTTTAATGGAGTAAATTCTTCTTAAAAACGCGCCAGCCTTGCTGCCCTTATCCCCATTTCTTGTCGTGATAATAGTGCTTTAACCCAGGCAAAATGGAAACAAGTCTTCCTCACCCTCCAGTCATCCATGAATCAAACAGCGAGAAGACAGAAGGTGATGGGGATGGGGATGGTGGGGAGGCAGAGGGCAAGGAGAGCGTGTGGAGGCCTGGGAGAGAGATTAGAGAGATGCCCCAGGCTCGTTTTCCAGTACTGTGGACAAGGTGATGTCACTACACGTTTCACTGGGGGATCTCCCATAGAGGGAGAGAGAGAGAGAGAGGAAGGGGAGTTGGAAAGAGACAGGAAGAGAGATAAGAGAAAATGTAAGAAGAAACCGAGAGAGAAGGGAATGGCGGGAGGGAGGGTGAGAAAGATAGAGAGAGTTTGGATTTCGATTGTGCGACAGTGGGAGAGAGAGCGAGCGAGAGGGGAGGGGAAAAGTTGGACACGAACAATCGTACAGTAACTTTTTTTTTCTCCTCTCTGTCTCCGTGGAAGAAGCTTCAAGAAAAAAAAAGTCAAGGGAGGACAAAAACCACACTGGATTACATTTGAATTGCATTTGCATCGCAACGCAAGATTTGCAACCTGGTCCCTGGATACATTCACGCAATTATTCCCGGATTAATGCGGTCGAAAATTTTTGGAGTCATCACTAGTTGAAGGTACGACTTTTTATGAACTTTTCTTGACGCGCTAGCGATGCTCGAAGCGCAGAAAAACTTTTGT
>JAQFJB010000008.1:16371936-16388983 GCA_029874875.1 Naso minor
ACCTCAGTCTCTCCGTCTCTCCATCTGCCTTCAGCCTCACTGTCACTGCTGGTCTGCTCACGCCGATCAGGCTACAGGCTTCATTTCATTTATAAAACAAGGAAGGACTCTGGTAATGATTTAGACCCTGTTTAGGACAAGGAGAGGACACATGTCTTCGTATATTAAAAGAAAAGTTCATTAAATTTTAGTAAAGTTTTTGACGGGCTCAAGTCCTGGTTTCCAATGATGCAAACAGTTGAGAGCTGCTATTTCCAGACTTCAGCCTTAGACCTTAGCTGGCTGAGCTTGCTAACTCTTAATCGCTCTAAGTAACTGAAATTAAATGGGTAATGTCTACTAATAACAATGTAACATAGCCTCAGTGTTTATTGAAGGGATAACAAATTAGCCATAGCTGTGATTTTCAAACTGTGAGAGATTCAACGGGGAATGAGGACGTCCAAACAGTTTCGTCCAGAGTAGCAAAGTAGCTCTTTAACATAACATCCATAAAATAACACATTTAAATAAGTGGGCAGTTAAATTTAAAAAATCCTGTGTGCTACATATACCTTTTGGATAACTGTGTGTAATTTTGCACACAACCTAGTTGACTTAAGACTTTCTGATTCTGTTTCTTCCGCCCAGTTACTGGGAATACGAGCCAATAGCCCCATCTCATTCCCAGAGTACATGCTCAGATGCTCTGTCATCTCCGTATATCGCGCTCTCTCATGCTTTCACTTCTTGAGCCAGCAGATCTGTTTCCTCAAACATTTTCTCTCTCTGTCTCTTTTTTTTTTTATACTTGGTAATTTTGCCATCACGCTACCAGCATTTGCATCATGGTCACACCTGTTCTTAAAGGTAATTAGAACATTGAATTTTTTGGCGTACATTGTTAAATAGGTGCACACTATGACTAGGGATATATTCCAAAACTGTTACAACATGCATTTATCAATGCATTTTATCTGGACTTGGAAGTTTATGATTATAATAATAATTCCTAATTTGTTATTAGTAAGAACAAGTTTAGACACGCATGCATGCGCATAATGTTTACTTCAATATTTACACTTTATTTTTGTAAAAAACATGTTGAAAGGACACTAATCCACACTTCCATGTGAAAAAAAATCCTCAACATAAATGAGATGTTTTTGGTGATTGTGGAGATGAATGGCTCAGTCAAACACACACATACACGGATGGTTTATTTTAATGTGTACATTTTATTTCTGATGGAAAATAAATTGAAAGGACACTCCACTAATCGAAAGTACAGTGTAGGAAAGACTAGATGCAACTGCATTTGCTGTTTTGCAGACATGACAAAAAGGTTTTTGTGCTGGTGTAAGATAGCAATGCCACCTGTGCCACTGGGGCCTTCTTCTTTGCACTGGGTGTAAGATGGGGTCCAGGAGGGCAGGGGAGGGAACTGGGCAGGATACCAGTTGCGCTGCTGGCGCAGAGTGCAAACATGGATTTGGACACGCTTTGAATAAATTAAAGCCATTGCACCTGGCACTTTGCAATTGTGCTTTAGATCAGCATAAGATAGAGCCCTTAGATGTCAAAATAATCCTAAATGTCAATTGAGATTTACAGATAAATTTCCGTTGAATAATGATAGGTTGACCTGCATATGATGATACAAATAAGAGACAAATAGAGATTTTTACAAATCGTTCTCTATTAAATAGTGCATGTGTTTTTACAATTAAACCTGACATTCATATGTGAGTAGTTATGAGACTGTGAAACAGGATAGTTAGACGACGTTTGAAATATTGCTGATATTGTCAGTACTCTTTTCTGTATATTTGTTCATGATGAGTAACATTTAGTCGTGCAGTTTCTTTGACTTTTCATCTCACGTTTTTGTTGGCATTCCACAACAACATTTGACATCTTTTTCACATCTTGATTTGTACTTGTAGACGGCAATGAGAATCACACACTGTGCAAACAGAGAGGCTGAGATGTGCTGTGTTTTGAAACGATCTTTGCGTTTTTAAACCAAGATGAGCAGGATCCCCTGGGTATCAAGTGATGAACTGATAATAGCTGATGAAGCGCTAAATGTGATTTAATACTTTCTTGACCCGGCCTCCGTGAAATTAAATTCTCTTAACTTTTGATTAAAGTCAGTTGGATGTTATTATTTTATATTAGATTTCTTCCTCATTTTAATGTGACTCTAGTCTGAACAAAGTGGAATTGTGGTTGGAAACGCAGACAATGATCTGCCGTTGCATGCTTCAAGGCAGCTCATTGTGCAGTTTACTTTTTCATCAAAAAGATGTTCTCAACAACTTAATTACGCTGAATACCCTACAAACAAACAAACAAACAAAAAAAACAAACAAAAACAAACCAAAAACAACAAGAAAAACAAGATTGTTACTGTTTAAAATGCAGTTATTATCCTCAATGTCCAAGACAGAAAGCTTTTTTCTCTGGCTTTTGTCTTCTCCTCTCTAACAGCAACAATCAATAGTGACTATCAAAAGAATCCATGTCATTCTAAGATGATGAAATAACAGTGATTCTGTTTTCAGGTGATTATGGTATACACTAATGAGAACGTTCTTATGAATATTTAATATTCTGGGCCTGCTGTTGCTATGCCTGTAAACCTTTGTGTTCTCAAACATCTACAGCGATTGTACTTATTCTTTTATTTCCCTCAAAGGTAAAGTAAAGTATACATCTCATATCAGTGAATGATAATTTGTCAACTGAAATGTCTTAAGAATTAACAAATTTTACCTGCAGTAGCTTGCTAGCACAGCATAATGCAGAAAGAAAGGAGCAATGGTCTTTTATTGAAGGGCTAAGCTAATTCATAAAAAAGGTTATTGAACTGTTTAATTAACATTAATTGAGCTTTGAATAGCATTTTACGTTACTAAAACACCCAGCAGTAGCTACATTATGCTTTAATGTTTGTCTATGCCTCACTATTACATGAAATTAATGCTGAGGACGAGGATGAGTTGGACAAATCTAACTGATATGAAGTTTAGGTAGAGTGGCTGGAGCGCAAACTTACCCACACAGGACAGTCACTATTTTCACTCTCAACACCAATATATAATATATAATATATATACTATAATGAATCCTGATGTATGGTGGAGTTCCGTAAAGTGGACATTTCATTACTGTAATGTCTCTGCTGTCCAGCCAGACATGTTACCATAATGTCAGTACATAACCATGCAGGTTTAGGTATTGTAGCTACTTGTAAAGTTTGTGTTTTTGGTTTTGAAAAAATGACACCAGAATTTCTTCATTCCTCCAGAATTGCTGTTTTCTGGTCCTCATTGACATTGGTACAGCATAAGATATGAACGGGGGGAAATGAATGAGTTTAAATTAAAATATGTATCCTTCTTTAAACCACCTAAAAAACTAGCTGCTAACCCTAACCATGGCAGATTTAGAGTATCACTGACACCAACACATTCACAGAAAATTCAATTACTTTGGTTAACACAGGACATTGCCTGTTTTCAGAATCACTGTGCTCAAAGTTTAAAAAAAAAAACTTTTTGGAAAACTGTGCTGTGTAGAACGTCTGGCGGGGCCTTGGTCCTTGGCCCCAAAGAGATCAATTAATTGTGGATCACAGTGATTCACAGGTTCCATGTCTACCTGTACCAGTGTGGTTTTTGTTCACATCCTCACATCTTTTCTCTGTAACCTCCCCTGACAGGGTGAGAACATATCCATCAAACAGAGGCTACTATGACAGACAAGCTTGGTGCTAGACAACCTGTCAGACCAGGCTGTGTTCCTCTCTGCACAGCTTTGCCCTCATTTCATCTCACTCCCTGTGTTTTGCTCTCTTTTTTGACTCTCTTTCACCCCTTACCAAATCCCTCTCGCTTTCTTCCAGATCAATATTTCTGTTACTCCTAAATGTATTTATGTTTGAAGATGCTTGTTCTCTCTTGCACACTCTGTCCATTTGACCCAGCAGTAAGTGTGAACAGTTACATTTGGGATAACTTTTCCAGAGACTGACGTGTTCTTGACATCTCATAAATTCTTAATTTACAGTACATTTTATAATTTTTCTGACTCTTTTTTTTTTTTTTTTAATGTCTCTGCAGATGTGCAGTGCCCATCTTTACAAGTGGATGAATGGAAGTTTCCTCAGACAGCCAGGCACAATATCACGGGTGAAAAGACAAGCATAAAAATGCAAACATAAACATATCCTTCTCTGAGTTTTATTTATGTGGGCGCTGATGTATGCCATTTGTTGTCAGGTTTTAATCTGGTGAGGCGGTTCTCCATGCTCAAGAGTGCAGATGTCAAGAAGATCCGCAACCCTCGAGGACCCGTCATCCTCCGCCTGGGCAAGAAAGCACTCCTACGCCCCACAGAGTAAGTTTATAGAGCACGTCCCCTCAGTTGCTCTTTTTCAGCACCTACAGACAAAATGCAACTCGCACAAACACAGTGTGTACAGCTTTAGGTTGGGAATGTATTCGGGGAAGTAAAACAGTGAATTTTCAACTCTCTGTAGGCCTGTCGACAGGTTCTCGCTTATCATGCCATGTCTGAAGAGAAAGGAAGAGAGACTGAATAGCCTGAGGCTAATCAGTCTCTGAACCCTCACTCAACATGTCAGCGCTGTCCAATGGCTGTTGTGCAAAAAGCAGACACTTGGCAAACCATGCACCGTGGGTCAATCTCTGATTGCATTTCCAGAAATACCACTTTATTCAGCTCACCACTGACACAGGCTCTGAAAACTGAGCTGTAACAGCCTTATGGTTTTCCGTCTGTGACCGCATGTACTTATTGTAAGTAGTTTTTATGAGGTAATCTGGGTTTACTTTCAAGAGCACAAACTGTTGGAATGATGCTTTAATGAGCTGATAAAATGCAAGTGAAAAATTAAAAACATTACAGTGGTATGAAGGTAATAGCTGTGTTTCAGAGTCTGAGCTTGTTCTCAACTTGTTTCTTGGTGAAGATACCTGCAGCCACAAAAATCAGTGAACGGCTTCCTTGCAAAATATGGTTTGCAGCTTGACATGGTTTAATTATGTTTTACTGGGGTTTTTACATAGTTATTACACAGTAGTTGAGCGTAGATTGTGTTTGGAATTGCATGACAAGTGCTTATTAGTGTTATGTGCCGACTGTTTTTGTTTCGTTTCCTTTTCTTTTTCAGTTCTTGTGAGTTATAGCTGGTTTTCAGACAGCTGAGCTTCTTTCTTCCACCGATAAAGCAGTTTTTTAGAACTTGCCAATTGGGTCAGCCTAGAGTATTTTATCACTCTGTCCAGAGCTGTGAGCTCCACTTGCCTGAAGGCCCGATAAATCTGTCTGCAAAACGATCTTTTTCGGTAGAGACATTTTGTTCTAAAAGTGTCACACATATTGTTTGTCACAGGCTTCGCGAGTTGTCCTTATGAAAAGGAGGGAAAGACTCAAAAACTGTCACTTCTCAGGAAACCAGTATCTTTGGAGCCAAAGACAAGAATCCAACATGTTTTTGTTTTGCCTCTAGCCATACAGAGAGAGGATGGGAACACTATTGTCTTCTCTGTTGCTGGTTGGGGATTTTGTTTCGGTGCTGCGCATTTTGAAGTTTTGATGCCATCGAGAGCTTTGCTGTCAGTTTTGTCAGTGAACAATGCTACCTGGGTGGCTTCTTTTTAACTCAGAGGATTATCAATGTTTGCATATCAGCCTTGCCTTTTGGATGCCTTTCAATCTGCTTCTCTCAATACATAGAACTCAATGTCTCCTGTCCGTGTTTCTCAACCTGACTAAACAGAATCAGAGGAGACACTTGCTTTATTTCATTTGCCTTTTCTCCTTTGACTTCACACTAGCAAGCAGAAGGAATCAGTGAGGACTGTCTATTAGCATCAGTTACTCGTAATGTTCCTTTTCTGTAATTATTTATTTTTCCAGACCAAGGGAATGACCCTAGGAATGTGTTAGGGGCTTTCTGACTGATTAACTGACTGACTGACTGACTGACTGCCTGACTGACTGACTGATTGACTCCATGAGTGAGTCAGTACGCTTACATGCACAATTAAGTCGAGCTACGATTCAATTAAACCATTTTATTGGACTACTGCTCCTGTCCCAGTATACAAATGCGGAGGGTAATTGATTTATTGTCCAACTCAGCTACAGTAGGAAGTGATACGCATTGTTCAGCTGATTGCTTTTGGACCTTCTTCCGGTTAGCCAAGCAAGCTGCAAACAAGTTAGGGGAATCCTTGTCAAACAGTGAAAACGTGGACTACTTCCACTTCGTATCTACGCTTTACTTTTTGTATAAAGTGGAAAAACGGGTCCTCTCATAGAATTTTTGTTTTCTTCCTGGCTTTCTTCTGTAAATTTATGCTGTTCAAGTTCCAGGTCAAAGACGGCCGCAGGGGCCACCAATTATGCGCAGAATGCTTTGGCCAGTCCGGGTCCGGTTGAGGTGTATACATGCAGGAGTAATTCGACTCCCAATCGCATTATCTGGATGTGTAAGCTTAACTTCAAAAAATTTGATTTAGTGCAATTTTGGTTGGACTAACATGTGAAGATGCGTTTTAAAAAGTCTCACTTTAGCAAGACTAACACAATGAATTGGTTTTCTCTAACATCATGTAAACCAACCGACTGACTCCCCATTGTTGAAACGCACCTGCATGATTAAAGTAGTAGAGCAATTCAAACTCCGAAAGTGAAGGTGACACTAGCAAGCTGAATGCCAAATGCTGTGAAACAAGAAGAGGAAGAAAAAGCAGCAATTTCATCTACACTTCAAAAAACAAGTTGCGTTTGGTTGTGAAGATTATCTTGCTGAGGTGTAAATATTGTAGTTTAAGATGCTTTTCATAATGTGTTGTAGAAATGTGTGCATGACTTTTGCCGTAACGTTACAGCAGGTCTTGTAGCAATGTCAGCATGATGCCATAGCTACATCACCTTGTCATGCTGTTAGCTGTTTTTGTTTCAGAAAAATTTGCAGACATCACCATAATGAGAAATGTAGTTAACCCAATGACTGCCGTTGCCACGGTACACACACCGTACGTAAGTTCTAAATCGCATACTTTGGTAAGTATACTTAAATACAGTACACTTCAATGCAGTACACTCATTGTGTAGTGCACTAATGTCAACCAGGGTAGTGTTGTCCCAAATGACGCACTGCCATTTTGCGCTTATGGGAAGTGACGTTTTTTTTTCATCTACCTCTTCTTCTTCCACTACTTTTTTTTTTTTTTTTTTAATGGCAAATTCCAAACAGTTGGTGAGTGACTATTAAATATTTGACAGCTATTTTCTGCCACTATTTAGTTCATTTAACTTGTATAAGAATGTTCTACAGTAAAGTTGACAAGATATCACACATAAACCAAACTCACACCACAATGTTAGTGCCTGATTAAAATGTGATGCCATAGCTAGGAGCATGTTAGCTAACTAGCATATGCTAATGTTAGATAGCAAATGCTAACATTAACTAGCACGCTAACGGCACCAAATCATTACAGACCCAACAAAATTTACCAGCGGCGGCTATCTGACAACAGTATACATAGTGGTGCTTAGTGCAAAAACATGTATAACTTGCATCTGTACAACACGGCGACATTCACGGTCGCCAAGTCGGTGGTGTGCGAAAATCCTCGGCTGTCATGCCCTGCCACCATTTCAAAAGTTGAGAAGTTTGTGACGTAACTTCCTTTACGTCACCAGTATGGCACTTGTTGAGGGTGTGAAGTGTCCATCGTTTCACACTCAGTTTTTGGACTGTTTTTAGTGCGTGAGCAGTACACTGCATTTCTGCACTTTTCAGTGTGAACGCACTTTGCGCTCTTCTGCACTCAAAATATTAAGTGTGTAGTAGAGAAGTATGTGATTTGGGACACAGCTTGTGTTACACGAGTAGCGTAATAATCATAGCTGTAATGTTAGAGCAGATGTCATACCCACATGGTGTTGCCAGTGTTCACCATTTGCACAGCAAATTATGAAAAGCATCTTATACCACAATACACTAAGAGTTCAGAGGGAGAATCTTAATAATTCACAGACAGTGCTGTATTCATCCCAGCTTCCATATATTGGTCCCGCCATAACTGGACTTGCCTAGTCTTATTTTCTTTTCTTTTGGCCACTGAAACTGTATTGTATTGTATTGAAAGGTATCAGGCATTTAGAAGAGAAAAGTGGAGGTGAAGAAAAGATGGACAATAATAGGATGTAGCAGTGAAGGAGCAAGAGGGTTAAAGGTTTTAATCCAGGCATTAACTCAATGCATCATGAAATAGCTCTGAGGCTTGCTCTATGACTTTCTCTCTCAGTATGAGTGTGTTTTTGCTGTGTGTGCCAATGTATTAAATGATGAGTGTGTGTATTGTGTATGTGCGGTTGCAGCATCTCTTCACGTCTCAGAATGTTAACTGTAGTCCTGAAACTGTATGATACATGGCGTCCATCCAGCAGAGGCCGCCTGTCACTCAACTAGCTTTAATTCATTGCCGCCGAGGTTGACTGAAGTGTGAGACATGTGTACAGTAATTGGAAAGCAGCATTTTGCTTTGTATCAGAGGCTAATCCATTCAGTTTATCCAAGCTAACACAGATGAGTGACAGCCAGATGAAGTTACTTGTCTCTCGCCTCTCTCAGTTGTTTGCAGACAGTGAAATGGGCACCAGTCACAGCCGGTCACATGCATTTTAATTTCAGTGAAATATGATTTGATTGATGCGAGCCTCTTCCTTTTATGCAGTGACAGTGTGTGGGAGAGACGGGAAGCAATTCTGTGATATAATGGCATGAGACCAAGATCACAGTTATTTACGACAGCATTTTAATGTGTTTAATGAACTTAGCACTTACTAACACATAGCAGAACTGGCATCATTAACAGTTTGTTTGCACTTTAAGCATTTTGCTGCTCTTCTTCTAAGATCAACAAAATTATATAGTAGTGCAAAGGTGAAGGCATTTGTGCAGACATGTAGGAGGTGAATAAAATAAAAGCTTCAGACTGAGATTATACATTTGATTTAGAGAGCAAGTACAGAAGGAAACAGTTGGCATGAGTCAATGACGAGAAGGTAATAGAGATGTCCTGATATCATTTTTCACCTTCTATACTGATTTCATTACCTGAACTCTGTATGAGCCAATATGAAATACTGATGAGATACCAGTGTGTAAAAAATAAACATAATGTTGTTATTATTTTTAAAAGCTGTGTGATACTAATCCTGTATTTATGTTATGTTATGTTATGGTTAATCTTGAACAAGACACTTGCCATTTCTAGAAATTGGATATTTGAGAGAAAAAAGTAAAAAACTGCAAACGGTTGTACGGGAAGTTGCCACGAAATAGCAGAGTGCTGTGTCTAATGAATGGATTATGTGGTGAGGGCTTAGTGCGAACTGTCCAATACCAATTAAGCATTTTCCAATACCTGATGAAACATTTTAGGTAGCACTGGAAGCTGATAATGCTACTGTTGTTGCTGTCATCCATTGCATTGTTTAATGTGGCCGTTGTCCATCGTCAATGTGGTCAACATCACCCAACCTTCATCCAAACAACCCTAGGAGGGGAGGTTGATAGCTTGTCTGACTAATGTTGACATTTTTTGAGCCATGCCATTATCATCATTCTAGAAATGGCAATAACAGTTGGTCAGTTGTTTGGTGAGTTGAACAGTCCCAGCACTTTGGTCCAAACAGAAACGGCTCAACAACTTTTGGATGGATAACCATGAAATTTTATCAAGAGATCCATGTTTTGCATATGTTAGATTACAAGTACTCTGGTGATTCCCTGAGATTTCTTGGGTAAGTGCTGGCAATAGTGATATGAATGATAGGACACCAGCACTGCAAAAATCCCCCTATCCAGTATACTTTTTACCATAGTTGTCAAGATATGAGCTGCTGTCAGCACAGGTCATTTTCTTTGTATAGCTTTACTATACATCGTGGCATTGTTAAGAATAAAAA
This sequence comes from Naso minor, assembly GCA_029874875.1. Taxonomy (NCBI): domain Eukaryota; kingdom Metazoa; phylum Chordata; class Actinopteri; order Acanthuriformes; family Acanthuridae; genus Naso; species Naso minor. The sequence goes on from JAQFJB010000008.1 coordinate 16,381,936, forward strand.
ATATAGAATAAAGCCATTGGGAAAATTCTGCAGTGTGTAACAACAAATGTCCACAAGTGCAATATTCTTTCTTTTATTTCTCAGCTTCGAGCTGTTTAAAATTCTTATCAGTCAGTTGTGTATAATACAGTCAGGGATAGAAACCATCTCCACTGAAAACAATTGATTCCAGCACAGTTAGAACCCAGTACAAGGGTGCTGATATACTTCTCCAGGTGATATTCCCATCTTATACCAGAGATCTGCTTTTTCAACATAAGATTTCCTCTTCCCCTCTTCCCCTGTGCCTCTCTGACTTGCACTGACTTATAAAAAAGACCAAGAAAAGCAGAAGTAACTATCTCGAAGAGTTAGAAGAGGCTAGTTCTGAATCTGTCTGGCCCATACTGAGTGATTTATCTCCCCATTGCATGTTTGTGTGTGTAGGAAGGTGTGTGTCTGTAGGGTTTATGTGTTTTTTCAGGACTCTGAATGTAATTGGCCAAGGTGAGGTACTTCCAACTTAAAAGTCAATAGTTTGTGAGTGGATTTTGTGCCCCACAGCTCATGTTACTTTTCAACAGCAAAACAACTTTATTTTCAACATTGTTTTTTCCCTTTCGTTATTTCTTTCTCTTCATGTCTGTCTGTGTCTATGTCCTGCAAACACTTACTCTTTATGTCTTCATATTGTCTGCCTTTATACTTATATTTGTTTTGCAGAGAAGCTGATTTCAAACTTTTAGTAATTTTCATAGTGCGTATGCCCAGAATTTCTAGGTCTGTCACCATAGTTTTCTCCTTTTTCTCTCTCTCTCTCTCTCTCTCTGTCGCCTTGTCTCTGGGTTCAACCTTTTCTCTTTCTCACCTTTTCTCCTTCTCATCCTCTCGTTGTTTTGACGTCCTGTAGTTGGCTGTTTTTCCCTTGGATCTTCTCTCAGTCATAAATCACTGTCACCCCACTTCTAGGAATGGGAAACCAGCTGCCAGCATCAACAATTCTGCGTGTGTGTGTGTGTGTGTGTGCATTCACCATCTCAGTGAGCATCCATTTGGGCTTCTTTGTGAACCCTTCATCTCTCAATACATCTACACACATCCATACACTGAATATTTGTGTGTGTCTGTGTGTGTATGTAGATTTGTGTGCTTAGATGCCCTTGACCAAAACTGAAGGATGAGGCTCTCTGGACTGTAGCTGCGATGAAAACTAATGCCAGGGGGTTACACTGCATGAGCTTTGCAATGTACTGCTAGCTGCAGTCACGCAATACGGGGGGACAAGCAAAAAGAGAAAAACGTGGAAAGAAAAGACAATCATAAAATATAAAGATACTCACAAGATAAATATCTCACTGTACTTATAAAGAATTTTTTAAAAAAGTGAACCCTTAAGTTGGCTTAATTTGTTAAAGATTTAAGTGAATGATTTGTTACTGCATTTATGTCAAGATAGAAATATGCCTTCACTGCATGAAATTGTCTTAAACCTAAATAAGAAAGACAAGTAGAAATCCTTGCTTTATACACAATATGTACCTGTAGACGCATATAGTACAAACATACAACTAATCACCAAATTACTTGGACAGCATTCAAGGTCTTGTTTTCTGCTACAGGGAGAGCTGAAGGACAGTTGATATCAGTATGTGATATCAATATTGATTTGCAAGCTTATTTAAGGACTTGTTCATTTAAGTTTAGTCAGTGGGACTTAGCCACCTGTTGTTAAATAAATACATCCAGACTGCACAGTGACTGCTTTTTAAATCCACATTTCCTCACGTTAAGTACAGAAGATGCGACGAAAGGATGTAGGAGGCTTTGAAGGTATTTAAAGGCATCTTAATTGAGCTTTGTTACAAAGTGATTATATTTTTAAGTAGCTGTCCAATATTGTCTTTCATCTATAGGCCTACATGTAATCCTTGGCAGAGCACTGCATTTCTGACTGTTCTGGCAGAACAAAACCAGACAATTTTCACAGAGCCTGTTCCTGTAACCAAAAGAAAGAACTACAAAGAGTGGATTGAGGGGGTGTTCAGTTTCACTTATAGCATCTTTATGTTAGACTCTCTGCCTAGTATATGGCCATCATATTAGACTTCCAAGTTAGAAACACATGTGCACTCTCTTAGCCCAAGCCATTCTCAGGAAGTATTTTCTCAGACTTGACAAAGGTCCTTCAGTCACAGAAGATGATATCGAACTATTTTCACAGTGATTAGAAAGTCTGATATCTTTCACCAGTTGGTGCAGCTCCACTGAAAACTTTGTAGTGTTTCACAGCTGCCACGTCCCTGAACCTTTTGAACTTGTGTTCCAGTCAGGTGTTTCCTCATGGCTTACCAGAGGAGTTCACCCTGATCTTCACCCTGGCGCTTAAGAAAGCTGCCCTGAGAGATACCATCTACCTCTTCCAGATATCTGATCAGCAGGGATACCCTCAGGTGTGGCTCCCTCTCTGTTCCCTCACGGCCTGCATCGTCTCCTATCAGTGCTGCTTCCTCGTCTCATTCCCTCCTTCCTTTCACTCTCTCTTCCTCGATCTCTTACCTTTTGTTCATCATGCTTTTTGTCTTATCACTCACACCAGCTCTCATCTCTCTTTTGCATAGTCATCCACATTCCACTTCGATTTATTGTCTCCCATGACACCTGTTCAATTCTCTCTCCCCGCTTTCATTCCATGTGTCTTTTGTCCTCTCTTATTCTTCATCTGATCTGCCTCCCTCTCGTGGCCTATCTCTTTGTCGCTCTCCCTCAATCATCTTCTGCTCTCCTCTTTCCTTCACCTTCATTGTTATTCATGTGCGTTCCATGATGAAGCGCTCGAGCCCTTCAGAGTCCCCATAATCACTAAGAGTCTGCGGCCAGATTTAAATACTCAATGTGTATGATGGATGAAGGCCAAGTCGCCTCATTAGGAGTGATTGATTGGCTGTACTGCTCGTGTGTGTAATTAATGTGTCTTCCCCTTTACCTCGTCTCTGCTTCTGTGCTCTACAGTTTTGTCGATTGGTAGCATCGTGCACACATTACTCTTTGTTGCAAGTCACAAAACTACATTTTTTTATGCTTTGGCATGTTAAAAACATTGATGATTAATGAGTGATAGTGCATTGTGCACTTTTCTTACCTCTCTCATCTTCATACTTGACACTTCTCTTTGTCCCCTGACCTCACATCTTTGCCTGAAATCCAGCTCTCTGTAGACTTCAATGGCCCTGATGGCACCCTGTCCCTGCGTGCCAGGGCAGTAGACCCCGCAGCTGACCTGGTGAGCTGCGTTTTCACTGGGGAGGGGGTGGAAGCTCTGATGGACTTACGCTGGCACAAGGTGGCCCTCAGTGTGCAACATGAAGCCGTCTCACTCCACGTGGATTGCAGCTCTATCGAGACCAAACCCCTGGAGCCCCGCGGAGTTCTGCCCACTGACGGACACACTCTGCTTGGCATCAAGGCTGCAGATGCTGGGCCTGTGCAGGTATGGATTTATGGAGAACTGGGGCAGTAAACGCTGAAATGAGACTTTGTCTGAGCTTTTGGTTAAATATGGAGTGTATAACTTCCCTACAAGGGTTATTGAAAAGCTTTTGATCAAGGTTAAGCTTTACAGTGTACTGCAGATTTCATTTAAGTCACTTTTTGAAATTATGGTTACCTTATGTCTTCCTCTGTAATAAAATATTTTTAAAGAGGCAACCTCCTATAAAGCCCGTTGTACTGAAATCTTTTATTCTCTCCGTGTGTATACTCATATTTTTGTGTATTTATGTGTGATTTGGAGTGTGGGCTATGCCCCCGAGGTGCTGTTTTCTTTGAGGCAATCTCATTCAGTCCTGATTAAAAAAGCGAGGGGACTTCTGGGAGAATGGCTTGCAGTGAGCCGGGACTATTAGCGCTGAATAGAGCCAGTAATCCGGGCACTTAGTTTGACGATCAATTAACTGGCCTAGTTAGAAAGCAGTCAGGGTCTTTTGTTAGCACAGGTAGGAAGTGTTTATACATGAACTCATACAAGCATACACACACATGCAAACTACGTGACAAAGTGTTTTGCTAATACTTTATATAAATGAGAAATTAATTGGCTCTCAACCTTGTTTACTGACTCATTCAAGCTTTATTTACATTATTAAATTAACAACCCAGAGGATTTATAAAGACCAGCGTGTTAAACATATTTCAAGGTACTCATCTTTTTCTCTCCGTCTTTCTTAGATGGATATCCAGCAGGTGATGCTGTATTGTGACCCCTCCCTCGCCATTCAGGAGGCCTGCTGTGAGATTCCTGGAGCCCGGGTAAGAGTGGTAGTCCTCACTATTTGCTAAACAGTGATTAACAATAATAATGTATTTGTGTAGCGCAGAGATGTTTCACCAGTGCTACACACAGAATTTCATCATGCATTGTCCTATATACCAAAATTTAAATGGAGTAAACCTGAAGTTTGAAGAAAAATCATCATCTTTAATGGGAGTGGTATCTGTCTTCTTGTCTACCTTCCTGTCTGGATGCAAATAACTTTCTGTAAGAAGGTAAATGGGAAAATAGATACCACTCTGCTGTCTATAAAAATATGAGGATACAGCAGCACCCGCAGCTGGTTAGCATAGCTTAGCACAAAGACAGCTAGTGTTGCTATATATGAAAATAATTAAATCTACCTCCCAGCAACAACAATAACAAACATGGTACATTGTATTTCTTTAATCTGTACAAACAATAACCATATTGTCTTTTGAGGGGAGTTATGTGTTGAAATGTTTTTCTCCTTGGAAGCACCAACCACATGACCTTGTGATGCAGCTGGACTTGCAAGATCACGATATCCAAAAATCAATCTTGTTAGGCCCCAAACTGTCCATTTCTGGCCATTTCACTGATGACTGGACCAATCATCGTCCTTTGAGGACGTATCGGCATAAGCTATTAGCGTGGTTTATGTGTATGATGCAGCAAGAAGCGACTGTTCACTCAAAAACAACAAAGGTGGCCACAGACGTGGTTAGCGTAGATGCAGCTATAGCATCAGTTCTGTCTGAACAAGAAAATGTTTCTCTGTTAAAAGAAGAGTAAGAACAAAATTGAAGAATTTTCTTGATGGAAAAGATGTTTTTGGTCTTCTCCCGACTTGTTTCGGTAAGAGTTTGATTTGCCAGCTGGCTCCACTTGTGGTTTGCTGGCCTGATTGGTCAAAGGCAATCTGCGATAGACGGTGACAAACAGATGCAATCACCAAGTGTTTTTTTTCAAAGTGCCTGTCCTTTTACACTTGTTTTTCAATGGAGCCTTCTCAGATGGTTGTGTCAGGTGCACCAACCACATGGAGTCTTGTTCATGTCCCATCCAATACCTAACCCAATATATATTGCCAGTTTTACTTTTTTTTTTTTGTACAGATTAAACTTTGAAATTGAATTTTAGATTTGCTGGTCAGCTATTTCCTGGCGTTCTTTCTACCACAAATTATTGGTCTACCCCTAGTCCTGGCATGAGATGAAGCTAGTTGCTGAGAGTGCGACATCACAACGGGAGAGGCCTTTGCTGCAGCTTTAAAATGATTTCAGAAGAAGTTTCAGGCTCACACAGTCCTTAACTTCAATAAATAAGCCTTCCACTTTTGAAATGATCCAATGAAAAGACATTCAGTGCATCACCTGTTGCAGCTGCTGCCTAATAAAATTTGTGGTTTGCTGGAATGTTACTGTGCAGCAGCTGCATGAAAGCTAAGTTTGCCTTACCAGAATTGAACACCCTGAACACTCTCTCTCTGAACTTATCCTTGTTTCTCAGCAACACACACTCACAATGCGTCTCAATTAATTGTTCTTCTTCTAGCTCATTTGAAGTTGTCAAAAAGAAGAAAAAAATGGACGGGCCATCTTAGATGGTGATATGCAGGGAGAGCAATTACTCATATTCATAGCACTCTGTCATTACATAACTTTGATATGGACAAATATAAATAAAGGCTGTCTTGTTACAAGGCTTTGTTAAACATAGGGCATTTTGTGTACAAATTGATGAGGGCTTAAAGTATTTCCATCGTGTCCAATTATGTCACATCAACTGCAGTTTGCTAATATTATCTGTACTCCTAAAGTTTGACTGAAAGCCCAATTGAAAATACTGCTTGCTCTCTACTGTAGATACAGAAATAGAATTTTCTAGACAGTTTCTTTTTCTTTACATTTCTGTCTCTTTCTTCCTTTTTTCTTGGTCTTTATATACGTGCATTTATAATGTTCAGGCCTCAGACAAAAGGTGAGGTTATTCACTGGTCCCGAATACAACTGCATGCTTCTGTTAGAAAAGGAAAACCAGAACAAGGGATCATTCTGTAGCAATATAACTCCTTCAAAATTAAAGCTTTGAAGTTGTCAAGTTTGGGGCGCCGCTTTCATTTAAGGGAAAATGAATTAACCAAATTAATCATTAAAAAGATCAGTTTTATAAGAGGAACTGTAATTCTTTATGATACAGGTCCATTTGTCTTCTGCTTCAAAGAACATGCACACACAGCTGCACACAAAAACACGCCTACCCAAAAAAACATAAAAACATGCACACTCGGCCACACAAAAACCCCACAAAAACATGCACACACAGTCACAAGCAAAAACACAAATAAAAGCGCACACAGCTACACACAAATATACAAAAACACTCATACACAGACACAAAATGAAAACACCAATACACTCACACACAGCCACTCAAAAAAAACACGATCAGTCACACACAAAAGTACGGGCGCACAAGAGACACATAACATGCAAACAGTTACAAACAGAACCCCACGTGCAGTCACACACAAAAACACAAAAACATGTACACACTGCCACACAAAAACACGGACACATTGCCACACACAAACTCAAAAACACACAACCACAGCCACACAAAAACGCACATAGACAACTGCACTTGAAAACACAAAAACATGCACACACAGGCACACACAAAAACATGGCCACACAAAAAACATGCCCACATGGCCACACAAAAAACCCCACAAAAACATGCACACACAGCCACAAGCAAAAACACAAATACATGCAC
>JAQFJB010000008.1:16391396-16401687 GCA_029874875.1 Naso minor
AAATGATCTATAGAAAAATATCCTCCAGCTTCCACAAAAAAATGACAGCAAATCGATCATGCTCGTAAACAACAAATCATCTTTTCTGGTGTGTGTGCCGTAAAGTGTTTTGAAGCATTTCCACTGACCGAACAGACCGGGCAAAGCTGTTGTAAAAGACAAGATAGTAATCTCCAATATCGTCACCGATGGTCTCATTTGCAGATGTAGGTAAGACGTGAGGTATAAGTTTTAAATATAGACTGCTTCATAACCACTAAAAAGCTTCTTGTAGGAACTTTAATAAAATACTTCAGTGTTTCTGGGGCCTACTAGTGAGAGTGCAACATTAAATTGACTTGTCAACTAATTGCGCGCATCCCTAGTTTGGGAGAGCTAATTTACTGCTAGCCATAGCATTATTTAAAAGATTTATAGAAGAGTTGTATCAATCTTCTCATCTAACACACGGCAAGAAAGCAAATGTGAACATTTCCCAAAATGTTTAAATCACCTCATGCCACTCTTTCTCACTAAGTCAAGACATGTTTTTAATGTTTGTACCAATCCATCAAATTGACCATTTCTAGATACCTTGCTGATCATTTCATACACACCTTCACATTCATTCGTCTTTTGAATCTTTGAGGTTTCCACTAGGGTTTAGATTCTGCTTAAATTCTGCTGGTTTGAACATGATTTAGCTGCACTGCATTAGTTTGTAATGATTGCCCCGTCAAGCTGTGAGGATCACAGGATCTGTGATACAGCAACAAAATCCATCTTCAGGTGATATTAAACAACAAATACTGGTTAAATCAGCCGGTGTAGAGGTTTGTGTACCATTGTTTGTGTCCCTGTGTAGGTCACAGCGGTTACTGCCTTCCTGAGATACGAAGAATCCCACCACAGCTCTTCCAACACTCTAAATGTATTTTTTCTTGCTCTCAACACAGCTCCCAGCTGAAAGGTCATCCAGTTTTCAGACAACGCAAAGGCTTCTTTGTATCTGGTTTCTCTGATCTCAGTGTGTTTCTACTTCAACTTGTTATGTCCAAAACCAGCTGCAAAATGTCTTCTCCCTTCCTGCCTTTGCCCAAACACTTCCTTATTTCTTCCTCTGCCTCCTTTAACAAATTGGTTTCATTCAGTTTCCCTCCATGTTTCTTGTTGTTGACTTTTTTGTGTCTGTTTTGTAACTTTGTGCACAGCGGGGTCCATCTCTTCATTTGCCTGGGGGCTTCTAGGTTCAGTACTTTTTCTGTCTCTCCCTCCTCATCCTCTTTCATCTCCTTTTTTTTTCACTCAAAATAAAGAATGGATGTTAATGACCCGTGTGTGAAACCAAGATGGCCCTTATTTCTCCTTCCTTTGTTGTGTATCTGATGCAATGAATTGTAATGGCAACAAGGTTTAAAGAGATACACTGCATATGCAACATGAAAACAAAATCTTGCCAAAGCAAAAGATGACATATGCTCCTGATATTATAGAGCCTCTCAAATGCAATTGCTGGTGTCTTAGGGAACATCTTTGAAGAGATTCGGTGACTATGAACTGTAGCAGTGCTGCCAGTGACTGGGAATATGAGCTATGTGCTTAAAGGTTTGAGAAAAGTGTCAAAAAATGTAGATTCATCTCTTATTTGGAGCAAGAAGACCTGAATTAAGAAGCAGGTTACAGTGCCACCACAATGGAGAAAACCCAATTAAATTATACTTCTGTGAATGCCCTTTTGAGCTTTGAGATTCAGTGTGTTTGAATATTGTTAGGGCCAGGTATGGCTATGAAACTGTCCGTGAACATTTGAAATTAACTTATATGATGTAAATACATGATGTAAATAGTATGTAATCTTCTATTTTGTATTTCAAATATATTTTTGTGTAATGTAAAGTGTATGTAACTTTGATAACTATGATTTTTTTTCTTTTTTTTCCCTGTGTCGTCCTCTTTCTTTCTTTTTTTCATTAAAAGCCCAACTAGGGACAGGAGTTGGAAGCTAGCAAAAGCTATAATCTCTGTATGCAGAACATCAGTCTTATCAACTTGTTTGTTCGAGTGGATATGGCACACTGTTGACCTGTGTCGTCCCAATCAAATAAATGAAATAAATAAATAGGCATTAGTATTTCCACATAAACAAAAAGTAATTTTAGACCAATGTGAAGCCAAAAATAGTAGTACTATTTAGGTCATATATATAATGATGCAATATTTAAAAAAGGGTGTGACACTCTCTTTCTTTTTTCTTTCTACCAACAGGACATTTTTGCATCAAAGCAATTTGCAGAGAAGGTGAGCCATACAAATCACACTCTCATACACACACCCAGTACAATTTAAACCTTCTGAAGAGACATGTAGGATGCCACAGTGGCTCAGACCAAGGTGGTCGCCTCAAATAAAAACTTAAGGTCAAACAGTCCAAAGGATAAATTTAAGACTCCTCCCAGTGTGAATGGTTTGGCCATTAGTCCAACATGTACCTTTCCTCTAACCTAGTAGTGCTTTAAATGGGGTCCAAGATTAGCAAATTATTACAAATTGACTTCCAACATGTATGTGCTGCGGAAATTAAAACAGGAAAGCTATATGCAGGCCATATTTGTGCATGTGCACGTTTATGTTGCGAGTATGTGAGTTGTGCATGGGGATAGAAACATAAATCTATCTCTATTTCCTCCTCCCTCCTTCCGTGTTTTCAGCTCGCTGACTGACCAAGAACTGATTTACACCTCATTATGCGCTCAGTCTCAGTCGGGAGTTGCTGCTGCCTATTAATTTTGTCATTCACCTACAATAGGCATGCTCTGTTCACAAATAGAATACAGAACTCTAGACGCTTCATTATGTTGCTCCTGAGTGTGCTTACTAATGCAGCTGGTTGCCTCCCATGACTTCCTCAATGTAGGTTATTACCTGGGTTGGAGCGCACAGCTTGCCCTGCCACCAGGGGCACACAGTTTGCAAAGAAACAAAGTGACTTTTCTTGTGTTTTTGGAAGGGCGTAAAAGCAGGAATAGTAGCAGTCGAGTTATAACAGTACCTGATATTGTTCACTGAAACACAAATACCAACAAATGTGCCAAGCAGGCCTATGCATAAATGACATTATGCTAATAAATTATCTGAATAAGGAGTAGATTCTGCTCCACTGCACAATCCCAAAACTCAGTTAGAAACCAACTTTCACAATGTTTTTGTGAAGTTGCTTTAGCTTTACCTCTACAGCGTGTTCCCTGCTACAGCAGAGGCTTTTTTATTCATTTAAAAAGCTCAGCTCCACCAATCAGTCAGAATATACTAACATAAAGGGCTATTCCGTGACTGAAATATCAGCATCTTACTTTCTTTGCCACTAGATCAATAACCAGTTATTATGCATTTAAGACAGTTGTACTTTTACAGAAACCCCGACCATTGTTCAGTATATAATGAAAATTTGTGTTTATACTGATATTAGAGCTTAATTTTGTGTGCTCGGTCTTGCACTGTTCTGTCAATGACTTGCAGCTAGAGAGACGATGCCGAAAAACGTCCCCACTGGGATGTTTAATTCCAAGGCTACCAAGGCTCACTGACAAGATGGTGATGCCAAAACTTCAGCCTTTCTGTTGTTTTCCCTTTTCTGACGTTGAAATTAATAAATGAGCGGACGTATTGGCATACAAAATGTAGAATGAGTTTGCCTGTATTTTGGTGCTGGATAACAAAAAGTAAGGCCACGTATTTTGGCGTAAACACTTAAATATGATGCTTCTAATTAGGAAACTTCTGCCAAAAATTGTAATATACTGAGATGCCAGTTAAAGAAACCTTATGTATATTAGTCATGTACAAATGACTATGTTAAACATTATAGGCTGTGCTTTTAGTGACCAACACACAGAAAGTTGTCCCTGGCAAAGTTTTCCTCATCCCAACAGAGCACTTCAGTGATTAGACAGTTAGAAACTTTAGCATAATTGAGCATTTAGGAGCTGAAGAACTTTAGAGTAGGAAGAGCACGAATAGCTAAAAGGAGAGTGAATATTTACTTCATTTTGCCAAGTTACCTTATACATGACTCCAAATGCACGCTAATGTGTCTGTCAGATGTGTTATAGGTGAACATTCCCCCAAAACAATCCTCACTATCATTTTTTTAAAGTGGCAGTATTGATGTTGTAGTTAGTACCACAACGCAGCTTTCATGTACCCATGCTTAATGGGTCTTTATCAAACTAATAAAACCTTTAAATGAACCTTTGTGTGTTAATGTTTTATTCTCCAGAGTCTCTGAATTGGATGTAAACAAGCAAGCTTATGTAATAAAGCTATTTGATACACATAAAGAGATCCCACTTTTTAGAATCTGGACTTATTTCCTTAAGTTAGCAATTCACAGGATGTTTAGGAAGGAAAAGAAACCTTTAGCAAGAGGGAAAAGAAACCTTGGGAAGAACAAGGCAGGAGGGGCTGAGACCCAAATCCAAAACATCTGGAACAGGACACCAACAGCCGGAGGAGAAGTCCTGAGACGGTCAATAGTCTAGCACAAGCCAGGGTAGAAGGAGATGACAAGGGGGAGAAACTAGAAAGAGTGGGAGACGAGAGAGACACACATGGCTTGGAAGCTCATCACTAATACATCCCACACAGTATAAATACAAACAAAGACTCAGCCTATGGGGATAATCACGTATTAGATAGCGAGCTCTGTGTTTTTTGATGTTCAGAGATTCTCAGTTTTGCTCTCGGTTAACTAATCTTAAATAATTAGAGCAGCTAGACAAGAGTTGTCAGAACAGCAAAGTGGGCTCGGGTACAAGAACATTTTAGTACCATGTCATTACGGTACAGTATGAGACAATGTAGTGCTCTTTTAAAGCAATCTGTCTTTTCCGTTTCAAAGTTGAATGTAGAGAACAAACAACAAAGGCAAAGCCGCTGAGGTTTTAAGTAGAACAGGGGTCCGGAAAGAGTGACTCGTCATTGCAGCTGCTCGGGCCAGCCATTGATAGATTTGTAGCTCGTAAGAGGCAGGAGGTGGAGGAGGAGGGCTGTTGTAGGAGGAGGCAGGAGTGAAAGCAGAGGATGGGGATGGGATGAAAGGGGCAGAAGGGGACTGTGAAGGAGGGAACTGGGGCTCTGTGCTGCAGCCCCCAAACGGTCTGGCGGCCTTGTTGTACAGGACGGTGGAGGGGCTGGAGGAATGAGGATGAAGATGGGCCGGTGGAGGTGGATGGGTGAGCGCTACTGGTTTTATGATGTCTGATCTGTCGTCCTGGCGGCGAGAGAGAGGGGCATGCAAATACAAACAAAAACCAAATCACAACACAACACACACTATACTGATGCCTCTCAGGTTACGACTTATGGATCAGACTGTAAAAAAGGTTTGAACTTTTAATGAAGTATGGTTATTCAAAAATAGTTGGAAAAATCAGCTTGGCTAGTTTATTTTTTTTTTTCAGGGAACAAGGAAGCATCAGTATATTTATTTGTCATTTCCAGTAAAACTAAACGGAGCAACATTAGACCAATTATAATCACATAAACTAACACAAAGGTGGTTTTCATGCAGCAAAAATGTGTTCAACATGGTTTCAGAAGGGTGTAGGAGCTAAAGAAAAGTACTTGAGGTAAAACATGGCACCCCAGGTGAATAACTGTTTTATGCTTTTATTATGTTGTAATAAATTACCACAGTAAATTATGTACCTTTTGATACAGTTACTTGCTCTTTCGTGTTAACTGTTAATTTTCCCACATTTAGTCAATTACAAAAAAAAAAAAAAAAATTCTGCAAGAAAGCCCCAGTAAAAATAAAATGACAGAAGATTTTAGGATAATGAAAGTTAGTTGTGCTGTCATACAGAATGTGTTTTAACAATTTGTCACAACATTTTATGACAAAAAGTTATTTTAAAAAGTACAGAGTAAAAGATAATTATATCTTAAAATGGGTCTGTCACCTGGTGTGCCTTGCTGAAATTAAATATTAATATTTTATGATTTCCTTTTATCTGTAAATAGACATGCTGCGTGCTCAAGTGCTGTGTTTCAGTACCTTCGGTGCCACAGGAGGAGGTTTGGGAACACTGGAGGCCCTGAGAGAGGGAGGAGAGAAAGTACACGAGTTATGATCGCACAACAACATTTTTCATTTCAATATTTCCTTTAAAAATGTCTGGTTTTAATATTTGAAAATGTATCAGCCAAAAGCATGTGGGTAAAATAAAAAACACTGGAAAAGCAAACTTGCTGATATTTATGGAGCCATTCAAAACTGCTTTAACTGAATCTTCTCATTACTGCGGTTATGGAGAATTACAACTAAACTTGAATTCCACTTTATAAGTCCAGTTTTAAACAGACTAAAACAATAAATCAACATTTTTGAACATCATGCAAAGCTGTGTAACGTGTCTGTGTGTCAGACTGTGAAACTTGAGTTCTCTTTAAACATACATGAGCCTTTGAAGGCAGCTGTTTTTAGTCTATAAAAACTTGAATCAATCTGATACTGTTGGTGTTTAATACTCTTGATGCCACATTAAGTCATAAGGTCTCCTTCGGGTCCTCTGAAGAGCACACATGCACTCATCCACACTGTTATATTTACTCTGCTGTGGCATCAGCTTAGCACTTCATCCTAAAATTCTCTTTATTTAGGTAACACTTTGCACCCATTTACACTGATCTGCCTTGTTAAAGATTATATTAATGTAAAGGACAGATCATTATTAATGCAAAACTGACGGAAACCGTTTCTGTAAAACATTCACTCTTTTGAAAACTTGAGGGGATAGTTCACCCAAAAATGAAAATTTAGTCATTATCTACTCACCCTCAGGCAGGTGCAAGGTCAGGTGAAGTTTTTTAGTCCACAAAACACTGCTTAAATTTAACAGGAAAAAGTCGTTGCAGTCATGTTCCAATACATAATACATAAAAAACCATAAAATGACTCCATATGCTTGTCTGAAGTAATCCAGATTGTCCTGAAGCCTTGACACGTCAGAATGTTTTGAAAAATGCCACTGGTGCCATGTTTTTAAACCTCGCTGTTCACTGTAGCCTCCTAACATGGTACACAGAGACCTCAGACTTGCCAAATTTTGCCCTAAAATTGATCCTACAGATAGGGAAGCGCTCCTTGATCCTTCCTAGAGCTGCTGCTCGAGCTTCAGATAGCATGTGTGTGTGTGTGTGTGTGTGTGTGAATGAGGCTCCCTTCTTAGGAGCTACAGGCTACAGGGAACAGTGTGGCTAATAACATGGCGTCAGTGACGTTTATCAAAACAGTTTGGCATGTCGAGGCTACAGGACACTTGGATTTCTTCAGACAAGCAGTATGGAGGCATTTTATGTTTTTTTTTTTTTTTAAGGTTTAACCATTCACTACAATTGTTTGGGACATGGCTGCAACGCCTTCTTCCTGTGAAACTCCAGCAGTAAACTTTGGATGAACTATCAGTTTTAAAATATGTCATATTAAGCGTTCAAAAGAGTGATTTCTCTCAATAATGACAGCAACACTTGGGACACACATGGAACAAATACATGTAAGTCAAACAGTTGTTTGGTAAACCACATCACTGAGTTTGATATGAAGGGGAAAATACACGACTCAACGTAAATTAAAGGTTAAGTAAACTGTGCAGTAACCGAAGACATGTGAATGTCAGCAGCTCTGCATTCCTCTCAGAGCAGCCGTTCAGGAAACTTCCAGAGGGAGGTTCACATCCTTCACCGCTGTAAATTTGAACCTGCAGCCTTGTAGTAGCTAAAAACACATCAGTTTGCACGTACAGCTAATATGTTTGGCCTCTTCCTGTCGCTCTCCTGTTCCGCAGTAGTTTCGCTTGCTAGCTGAGTCTTGATAGTGCCATCATGTTCCGTCATCATGACACGTGAGACACTTAAAATGATACTAACACCAGAAGCTGAAATACATCATGCCATGAAATTAAACATCAACTCCCCTGACCTGCCACAGGAACACTTCAGGTAAACAGTCTAGATCCGTTTTTAGCAGTCACATGACAACGTTCATCTGTCCTGTGGATTTTGGATATAATTCTCAAAAGGATTGTGCGCAGTGTTCTTCCACTGTCCAGTCAAGAAGGCAAAAAAGAACATGCGCTACAGGAGTAGAATATGAGCAAAACATACAAAATCTACTTTTTTTTTTTTTTTTAAAGATCCATTTTGATTATGATACCTGCATTTGGATATGTGCTGATATCCATACTGTTATCAGATACCGTTTTTGTTCTGGATTACACTATGACTAGCACTACTATGACTAGGACTACAACTACGAACTTCAATTCAAGAAAAGATATACAAAAATGCATTAAGTTTGAATATATTCTGAATTAATTTAATCTAAGTAGCCTCCATATACAACAGGTGTTACAAGTTATACAATAGAAGTTGCTATAGCTACTATGTTACTGTACCTCTTTCAGTTCAAAAGGAAAAATAATAAATTGGAAATTCAGAGAATGTAATAGCAAATTATCATTTCCTTTGTTTTTAAATATTAAAAATTAAAGTGCACAAACTGTGCAGGGAAATGAATATTTGCAATAATAAAAACAAGATCAAATCAGTTAAATATGAATTTGGAATCTGAATCATTACCTGAATTGTTGCCATCCGTCTGTTATCTGATATGCATGAAATAGTCAGTATTGCCACCTGATACTGATCACACCCAACTAGTCTGAACTGAACGTCTGTAAGGACTCTCAAGCTCTGCACTGAGCCTCCCAGGCTGTCTACTGTCCCCAAGAAGCTTTAATGGTAAAATACTCTGAGATTAGGAAAGTTAAAGAACTCTGTCTGTTGTCATGGTTTGACAGTAGTAATGATAGCAGCCTTGGAGGCTCAATAAAAAGCAAAAGAACCTGCCTGCTAATGTGTTGAAGACATTTGTGATATCACCAGAGACAACACTACCTGGTGTTCGTCTCAATGACAGACACTGCGTAAGCAATGTGCCTGCCTGTGGGTTTCCCTAGATACACAATACTAGTCAATAGTCTAACAAGTAGCCAATCAGTACAACCTGAATACCTCAAACATTCATTGACATCATCACTTTACTTCAGCAGCCAATGGCATGGAACATAGAGTAAGAGGGAGACCACCAGGGGTATCAAGTGAGTATTTAAAACACGTCACTGCTGTTCCTGTGCGCTGTAGCCTTGATTACACTACAGCTATAACTGGAACCAGCAACATGGAAATGTGGAAGGGTCACATGGGAGGAGGGTAAAAAAGAAGTCTGCTAGAAAGGGACAGAGAACCAAAGTTTAATTTAACTCAGAAGCTTTCAAACTTCTTATCTGGGGATTTACAAAGTCAAAGGTAATTTTAAGCTCCTTAACAAGCAACCTGCTGTTTTATCGATATGCACCTTATGTTTCTGGGAAGTGGCGACCTGGGAGAATCGTTGCAACAATGCATGCTGAAAAATCAAAGCATCTTAGCAGTGTGCGGGGCTCCTGTCAGGCCCCGATATCCCTTATAGCAGAGGAACAACAGGACCTTACACCAGCGTATCAAACACTTAGCCACAGGAATGTTTCTCCATAGCTCAAATGTGTGCGGGTCAGAGAGTAAGTGGACGCATTAAACAGACTGACAGTGTGACAGTGACACTTTACCTCCTGCACACTAAATGGAAACATTTGCAGGGCTGATGTGTATATGTGTGTATGTGTATGTTCTTCTTCCACTAACGCTTAAGTTGATTTCAAGAGTAGCTGGCATAAAACATGTAAGCATTTTGTAAGTCTGCATGTTAACTGTCAGACTGTACACGTCTGTATTTCCTTTGCTCTGTTTCATGTTTAAGTTTTTATAATATACAGCTATTGGTCAGTTAGTGTAACTGGGAGTGTGTGAGTTTTCCAGGTGATTCTTTGTTGTAAAGTTATTTTTGTTTTACCTCTGATACCTCGCCACTTTTGAGTTTTAAGTACATGTCAAGTAAGGTCATATTGATTCTTCTTTGTCTGAGTTTGTGTGGATATAAAACACCTTGTATGTTTTCTCAGTTCCCTTGGTCTGATTTTTAAATGTTTTTTTTCCAATAAATTATTTCTGTAAGAAACACTTTTCCTGAACAAGGACACCATCCTTTCACAAGCTGTTACATTTCTCTGCTCTGTTTTCATTTTCTTTAACAATTTTACAGGGAATTAACAAGACGGCATGAAATCTGACAATAAAATCAAAATACTAGAAATATTGTAAAAAACATGACGGAAAACTGTTGAATTTTTTTGATGCAATGCATGTTAATATTGGA
>JAQFJB010000008.1:16546696-16557109 GCA_029874875.1 Naso minor
GTGGGTAGGTGCCCCCCCCCCAAACAATACAAGCATGTCAAAGTGGCCACCCAAGTCACCAGAATACCCCACATTACCCCAAAACACAGAGCCAAATAGTTTCTGAACAACTTTTATGCATCAGGTGATATGCTGTTTTGCAGATTCTGACAACATATTGCTGATTAGAAACTTGTAGGTACATCCAAACACCACTTGCGGTCTAAAGCCCATGTGAAAAATGAGGAAAAACACCATGCTGCTGCTGCAAACGAAAGCCAGGCCATTACGAAATGGACAGTTTTGTTTGCAGTCATGTATTTTGTTTTTACTTAAAACAATTCAAAGCTTATTATAATATGGTGTATGCATTATTTTGTTTGTCTAAAGCACTTATTAATGCAATGTTGCTTGCGTTATTAAATTTACAGTTATTTCTTATTAAACTGGGGTTTTTTGGTTTTTTTTTCATTCACATTAATAACACACACACTCTAATGGTAAAATTAGCATAAAAGGTTAAAAAAAATCAAATAAAGTAAAATGGGAATTTGGCAAAAAAAAGTCAAATAGATTTCATTGGGCCCTACATACAATAAAACTTAGTAAAGAATACAAGAAGGAAATTTGTGCCGTATTTGAAATTTCTCTGACCAGACATATGAGCGCTGGCCAAAACAAACCAACCAGCCCTAAGTAAGAATAGAATCGCACTTATTTAACTACCATCAACAAAAAAGTTAGTCTCAAAACTATCTCTGTATCAACACAAAAAAGTAAACTGGTTGTAGAAGGTGGGTGATAAGACACGTTTCTGACACTTGACAACAACATGCTAGTACTGGGGACTGACACCCAGAGCAAAAAACACTCTGGACGTGAGAAGGCAGCAAAAGTTCAGCTCCTCAGCCTTTATATAACCCTGGATGGACTGTGATTGATTCGCCAGCGAAGAGCGAGAGAGAGAAGAGAGAACTAGAGCCAGGGCTCGCAAAGCCTGAGGAGCAGCACAGCCCATATTAAACATTTTATCTGTTACACCTTCAACGATGGGAGGATGTTAAAGTGACCTACAGCAAAAACCCACAATATGCCCTCTTATAAACTCATTTATAACTTTTTGACAGTAAAGAGTCAAAATGGGGGCAACAAAACTTGCTAAGTGTCTACTATGTGTCCACAAAACTAATAAATGCAGAGAAATGTTTTGCTATTCTTGTTATGGGAATGTTGGGGAGAAAATAAATATGACCCAGTAAAAATTGTTGAGCTTGGTGCCTACCTTTATTTTCCTTTATACTCTGCTGATGCCATTGCAAAGGGCTGCACATACAGCGGCTGGGGTGTCTCGGATGTTTGAAGATGTACCGTGATTTCCTGCGGGAGGGCCAGTGGTTGACATCATGGATGGGTGGAAGTATGAAAGCTATTGATGTACGGAGAAGACTTAAGCATCCTCAAGAGAGATAAGCTCTACAAAGCAGAGAGCTTTTTCACAGTAGACAGTGTCGGATCCTTCTAAAATGTCTCCAGATTTATAGCTCTGTGAATTTTGTCTTAACTTGTGCTGCGAGTTTGAGCTTTCTTGTTAAACTGTCACTTTATCTTTATAGTCACCATGAATATCTTTTGCTCATCACATAAAAAAATGGCTCTGCCAACATAATTCTGAGCAAAATAGTCAAAGAGAAAGCTGCGCAATCACACATATATGAAGTAGAAATAAGGTGCTCGAGAGGCCTGTTTGCACTGTTTAGCGAATTATTTCATACTTCAAACACCAATACAAACATACATACAATTCAATACAAATATAAAAGACAAAGTTTATTTTGTTTGTTTTACCTGAGCCTTTGTGCCCTCTGAGAACAAGAAAAAGAAGTGGAGTGCTCACCCACTCTCCCCATCCTCTATATTTCTCTCCTCTGTCATCCTGTCTGTCCGTCTCCGTATCTCTCTTTCACCTTTGTTTTCTAATACTTTGAATACTTTGGCTGGGGAAATGATGAGGAGAGGCAACAAACGATAGGAAGGACAGTCACCCATCTGTTGGCTGATGCATTATCGATCCCCGACTCCCATCAGGATCAAGAGTGAAGGATTCTCAGGGTGGAGTCACACAGACCATACACACCGATACAAAAACACACATCGTAATAAGTTTGCTTTTGCGCGTGCACGAGCTCGAACGCAGACAAGCTCACAAGGTTCGTCTGCCTCCTGTTCAATTATTTCGGTGTACGTGAGACGCATTCAGATAGTTATTCTCTGCTACAAGTCCTCTACATAATTCTGTTTAATAAGGCTCTATTTCAGTCAATTTTGAAACAAACAGCATCAGCCACTTTGGTGTCTGAGTGCTCTGAACAAATTGTCATAAAGAAAGAAAGAAAGAAAAAAACCCTGGAGAACTTCAAAGGTTACAAATGTAGCAGATGATGGCTGTGAACGGCCCACAGTTTTATGATAGGTTATCAATTGGCTGTACAAGATGACAAGATGCGTCAGGAGAGCTGAGGGCAAATTAGACAGTAGATTAATTATGTTCAATATGTGGCCATACTGCATCACACTATAAATGTCCTCATCTCCAGTCTGTCTGTGGCAAACAGATGAGTTCATAAACAGACAGTGGAGGGTGGTCTGTTTCCTGAGGCGAACAAGCGTGCGTGTGTGTGCTTGTGTGTGTCTGTGTTTCTGTTTTTCTGTGTTTGTGGGGTCCGAAACCTGAATTTTGACTCACGGTGTGGGGTCCAACAATCTTTGCGGGGGCAAAATCTTGGACCCCACAACTTTAACATTAAATTTTAGGGTGAAGGCTTAAGTTTAAGTTAAGGGTTTGGATTTGGCTGTAGAAATGAATGGAAGTTAATGCAAAGACCCCACAAAGATAGCTGTACAAGCGTGTGTGTGTGTGTGTGTGTCATGATGCATGTTATTGGCACACAGTAGTGTATAAATCATGTAACTTGAGAATGCATCAATAATTTCTCATCTGATTTATATTTTTCATAATGCAGTAAGACTCTTTTGAACCACTTAACCAAGAATAATCTTACTTGGCTGTCATTAAACAGTATGTCATTGATGACTGTCTTTATAATGAAGCACCGGAATTCATTTGTTTTAGCTTCAACCAACAGTTCTTGCTTCTATGGACCATCCTAATATTTCTACATCTAGACTGAACAAATAACTGAAAAAAAAGACCTTTGTCGCTTCAGAATAGTCTCACTTTTCTCATACATTCCCAGTCACCAATCAGAGCAAACATTTTGTTTTCTGGAAGGCAAAAGACCAAACAAATCTTCAATCAGCATTAATAAACATCATGTCTGTAAATTAAAGCCCAATTCCCATTGCTGTTTTAATCATGAGAAAACCTGGCTTTATGCAACTAAAAATGTTTCTACCAGTATTTGAACTTCTCTCCTGTCTCTGCTCCTCTGGTCTTCTTTAGGGGCTGGTAAGCGTCGCAGGAAGCAGGATCAGTGCTGTGGTCACCTAAACTCCCTCTCAGCCATCAAGTATGCCATCATCTCCCTTTACATCCTGGTTCTTCTCACCATCTTCGGACTCTGCCTGGCAGGTAGGATGGATTGGAGTGAATTTAATCATTTTTCATCTGTTACGGAAAATATGCACCAGATGATGATTGTGAAACACTTTTGTGATCTCATTTGGTGATGCTGGAGCACCGAAAATGCAGGAATACAATTATTTCACCACTCTTTAATGCTTTTAGGGGCATGATAAACATTTTAACAATGGTCAGTTGTTTATATGAAAGCCCACACAGAGTGAAAACTTGGCACAGAACTTTAGTTTCATTTTGCTTACATCCTACACTTGCAAGTATCTTTTTGAAATCACTTCAAACAGTTTGCATGACTAATTTTTAAAACACTGTCAGTATTCCAAATTTATGAGAATTTTGTGTTCATGTTGGTTGGTGATAACATTCTGTCACTTATTGCTTTCCACAAATGCTTGCTAGTAATCAAGACTATAAAAATGATTAATTAAAGTCCACTACTTCTTAAAACGCTGTGGTGAGACATACGTAAATCTCGATCAATCTTCAGGATATCTGAAACACATAAAAGAATGATAGCAGTATATTCACTGTCAGTATGTTTACAGCACCTCCAGTGGAGCCATGGTTTCATACTCCCATGCAGAATTGTACAGTTTTGTACGGAAAATGTCTTTGCAAAAATAATTGGTTGTTTCCCAAAACTGGACAAGCTAACTTCTTCCAGTTACCCATGAGTAAGTTAAGCTGATGTTTGTTAGGATTTCGTCATTCTAGAGTTTGTCTTTCCCACAAATGAAATAGAAGTGTGGGCACAGTTGATCGATGATAGTGTGTTAGATGACAGTTAACGCTGTTTACATCAGTAGATATTGTTGTTCATACACATGATTTTCTAGGATATAAGAGTAAATGGGGGCTATGGGTCTCTCTGGTCTTTGAAGACAATGCTACCATTGCAGCACCTAATCGGGATCCGTAATAAACTAAACTTAGCTAAACTTTTCATCTCCTCTACTTTTCTTTCATTCATCAGTAGTTTCAAAGATGGATGTAAAGAGGATCAAGAGGAACGCATGTACTTTGTGCTGTGACGGAGAGCATACTGTTCGTCTTTTGTTCTTTAAGCTTTGTTCCGCTGATGACATCAACCATTCCTCAAGGTTCGCACTGAAGGACACACATGCACACATACAGTATAACACTCTGGGATGATGTCTGAAACTGTACACCCCTCTAAAACTGCAATGAGAAAAACACATAAAACACACAATTAATAAACAATCATTTGAAGCTGTTTTACAAACTGTTGTAATGTAAAGTCCTACTGGTAACTTTATGGAGGCTATACTTCTTGTGCTGTTTTCTGTTTGAAAGTTAATGGAATCACTCTAATTATCTGCTTAGTGCAGCTTTACTCTTGACTTTTCTTGGACATTTTTCGAATCTAAAGTGTGAAATCAGTTTTCAAAGTGCAATGCATGATTGACCTCTGTGCTTGCTCCTCCTCTGTGCATGTGTGACACATTTAAACATGACTCCCACATGTGGAGTTACATATGTCACAGCATTTTGGAAGCGTGACAAGTTTGATCTTTCAGGCAGCCACATGAAAGACAGAGCAGATAAAGTGTGTCTGTGGCTGGGTCCTTTGTGCTGCATGGTTCTCATACTTCTCATAGTTCTATTCATAAGTTAAGGCTACACAACTGATTTTCCAGGAGATGAAGACCATGTTAATTTGGTGTATGCAGTCTGTGAGAATTCAGCTTCAGTGTTCAAGAAAAAACAAAACAGCTGACTGCCAGAGAAGTACAGGGAGTGGAGTTCAGAACTAAAAAGATGGTGGTTTTGGTATTCGTATTTAGCATTTTTAGCATGCAGCTTAAAAGCATTTAACCCATGTATGCATCACAAACTGGTGCTCTCTGACCACATTCTGACTACATAATATCAGCCCAGTAATGGCTCACGCCATGCCTGGGGCATTGGGCTAAAAATTAACCATAGAAATGTTGGTTTCTTTCTCTGAGTTCAATCGGTTTTTTGTGTTTTGTGATGTTGACCAGTAGAAGCACAGATTACTCTTCAAGCGAGCATCAAAACATCAAATTGTGTCAGTTTTTCCCAATGAGGAGGTCCTAACCCTCTCCCTGCGTCAGTGAAAATTGAAAATTTAATAGGAACATGTGGACAAATGTGGTACTGCTTAGATCTTGTCTAGCGTGAGCATTTGTTTTGGAAGAGAGTGAAAGAAACTTATTTGCACAACACTAGTTTAACCATTAAAAAAAATATTGAAATTATCTAAAGAAAAATATCATCCTGCCGTCGGTAGTAAAAAAGGGAACAACAGATTAATAATGCACATAAACAACAAATCATCTAGTCTGTGTCTGTGTGCCTTAAAGCGTTTCATATTGTTTCCGCTGACTGGACGGACCGGGCAAAGGCATCATAAAAGACAGGACAGTATCTCCATTTGCAGATGAAGGTTAAGATGTGAGTTATCAGTATTAAATTTGGACTACTTCATACCGTTAAAAGTTCCTCACAGAGACTTTAAGTAATCTTTCCTCTGATTTCAGAAACAAGGCTGATGAAAGGTAACTTGTGAGCTTTCTCATTTGCAGAGGGAGAAACCACAGGCAGATCTTGTCGCACTGCGATATCACTTATAGTATATTGTTCTATTTACTCCAGAGAAAGAATCCAGAGGGGCAAAAAGTTTTCTATTTTAGCTTTCAATCTTGTAAAGGGTCTTTGCTCAGGGACCAGCCACTGCTACATTATGTAATAGAAGAGTGGGAATAATCAGTCACATACCCACCAAAACATTTCCCTTCCTGACTTCCAAAACTAGATTTGGAGGCACAAACAGTAAGTCTCTCAAACATCACGTCTCCATGATGGCACAATATAAGTCAAAGTGTAATGGGGAAATCTGGGCGTGTGAGTTATGGAAATTAGCATTAGCTGTTGTTATTTCGTATCACTCAGCCTGTGACAGTGTCGTAAGAGATTCCAGCGCCTGCAGCTCGTTCTCCTCCTGGTTCATTTGGAAAAACCCTGGCGTGATGCCACAGTAGCCTCATGGCCAGTTCACCTCCAGAGAGGAGGTGTGTCTCACTTTATGGCTCTTACCTTCTAGGAACCCTGTGGCCTCTTTGTAAATGTCAGCTCTGTTACTAGAGGAGAGGAAGACAAAGAGATGCTGAATTAAGGAAGATAGAGAGTCAGAAAGAGAAGTGACAGATCCAGAGACAGGTTTAAAGAGCCGTCTGGCAGACCAGCGAGATCCTGGAGGAATCAAATGCTCCCTCTAATCCTAAATTCATTTCAAGACCTCTTCTTCCCCCAAGCTACCCACTCATGCCGTGACCGCACAGCTGATGCATTTAAATGGATTTGGCTGTGTGTACGTTTCCAGGCACAGAGATGTAGTTAAGAGTTTGGATCTGCTCCGTTGTCGTCACAGAGGTATTTGGTTATTTAAGGCTTTTAGATGAGGTTGTTTCAGAAAAGCAATCAAACGGGGCTTTTCGAGCGGCCCCTCTTAAATGAAATGTCGACCATCCAAAAGCTAAGTGGCTCCAGCATAACTGCGCAGGAGGCCCCACTTTTGCTTCACACATTCATGCGACGCTATTGCACACACACACACACACACACACACACACACAGTCTCATTGGCTGCCAGTTTTCCAATGTGAACACAGATTCAACTCTGTGTTTTGTTTGAATTCTCACTTGACTTTGGCTTTTTGTTGTCTCCAGCTCTTACATTGCCTCTTTGGCCTTTCCTTCAGTCTCATGGCTCAGCCGGTGTCTCCTGTGCATTCATACACATCCATATTTCATCGCTAGCATGATCGCAGAGCCTCAACCTTGATGGAAACATCTGCAGCCACGGCATGATGAGCACAAGATAGTATTTTCTGTGTAAGCGCATCTGATCCTAAATCTTAGTTTTGGACAAGTGGAGAGGGAGGGTGATGAACAGAAACAGAGACAGAGTTATAAAACCAGAATGGCAGAGAATGAAAGAGCCAGTTGAATCCTGCCTCATTCATCTTGAGGTTAAGAGCTGCATTATCAGTCCATTATTTTCACAAGCTTATCTCCATGCAGATAGGACAGACCTCAACAGAGAGCCTGGTCAGTTGAAAGGTCACATGTTCAATGATAGCCAGTGTTAAGCCAGTCCTTGTCCATGAGCCAGAGCCCAGACTTTTATCATCTCAGAGGCGCCTGCTAGAGAGACTTTTGTCTTTGTAGTCTTTTTTTTTTTTCTGACACAGTTAAGAGTAGGGCCATTTCTTAAAAGACATGCCTTGTCTTTGTATTAAATCTGCACTACACAACGTTGCATGTTTGCCAGCCCAAATGGCGGCATAATTTAACTTTAAAAGACTTTATTTTCCAGAAGCCCTGTGGACCTGCCTGAGTAGGTGCCCAACTGAACACAGCTTTATTTCTGACTGCAGAGTAGCTGTTTTTTTCTGAGGTCTGAAGACTGCTTTGAGCCTTTTACTCACATACTTTGGTCTGAGAGGAGTTGTTCATTCCAGTGCAGAAACACCAGTACACAGAGTGTTTTTATGAATCATTTTCCCCATTTTTAGGGCAAGGAGAACATATGGCCTTATATGAATCCTTTTTCTTGCCATTTTTCCCACTTAAAACCTAAAATATTGCCAAATTTGCAAGCTGGTGTTCTTCAATTCAAACCGGTCAATTACCCTGAGATAACTCGCCAAATAGCAACATACATTGCCTCCGCCACCATGGCAGCTCCACATACATTTTCTTTTTGAAACAAACGCCCAAAGAAGCTGTAACAGCTGTTCGATATTATGAAATATATTGCAGATGACGACAAATATTGCAATATTTGATAATATTTCATATCAGCCCAAACATAGTTGGAACAGTGCTCTGTTCAATTTTAAGCAGGAAAAAAGTTACATTCTCAAATTACAGCTAGACAGCAAACAAAAATGTGGAAAAAATTAGGCAGTAACATATGCTTGATTCATTTTTGATCAGCACTGCCTAGTTTGACGGTTTGCTCTGACTGTGAGTCTGGTAGGTGCCACTGGAACGACGTGCAGACTGGACAAAACAAACAATCACAGCAGTGAATCATTTGTCATTGGACTTATCAAATCTGGACAGGTAATGCTTTGCTGTTGGTCATCAAAGCAAACCTGCCTGATAAAGGATTTACTGTTGTGACAGATGGATATCTGTCCAGATGGGAGGTGACCTAGATCCATCTGCAAAAGTGAATAGACAATGTGACCAGACACGAGCTGGAGGCTGAAGTAATCTGTTACCAACAAAGACACTTTATCCCCGCCATGTTCCAGCTATTTAGTAAATATTCTCATTTTCATTCATGTTTCTTTGTTGTTAAATTTTGATTTTAAAGGGTCATATACACAATTAAAGCAAAGGTTACATATGAGCTCAGTCATTTGCGTTAAAGCTCTGTAATTTTCCTGCATATATCTTAATTTATGCAAAAGGTACATAGACACAAATAAAAACAGGTGGTTCTCTAATCTTGTTGCAGAACCCTTTTCAGAAGAGGTCTTATATGGTTCCAAATAATGAGTCTATGAAATACTCCAGATCAGGGGTATAAAAGAACCACACAGGATTATTTCCTCATATGTCTCTTCATAAAAAAAACAACCTTTTTCTGTGTGTGTAGGGCTGGGATGTTTTTGGTTATATTTTGGCCAGACTTTACTATAGATACCACGTGCTACATCTGGAGTCAGTTCTCAGAATAACAAGTTGTGTAAAACACCCAACAAACACATCTAATAGCAAGAGAGTAGCCCATATATGGCCTCGCAGACGAAGCCTGGACTGATAACTGTCAGGGTGTTCATGACAGGACATTTAGGCAGGATTTACACTTTTTATGTCTGTGTTTATGAGCTGGATGGAGATCTAGTGGTCTATGGGGGATATCATCATATGCCCAGTCATGCAAAACTGACCATAATTTACACCCTCCTGCTGCGCAATATACAGTATATTTGGAAGGGTAGTTTTTGCATACACCTGTGTGTACCAGTATTTTTACCAGCATGATTTAGGACATAAACCATCTTGTTTACAGTGTAATTTTCCTCCCACATGCTGCAGATCTTCAAACATAAAGCACTGCCTACACGCCTCTCTTTAACATATACTGTAGGTGCAACTGAGTCATGTTTTCCAGTCAGAGCAAACATGTAGCTCAAAAGGTTTGGCGTGGTTGTGCTCTTTTCCTCAACCATTAAATTGTTGGAAAACATGATGGCCTGCTTGTTATTCTTCTTTTCCGCCATGAAATCTTTGTGTTTGTGTCTTTCAGTGATAGGTAACAGGTATGTTACTGCCAAGCAGAAATAGGCATTAGGCCTTGAGCCCTGAAACAGCTGGAGGTTATTTTGGGTTCTGGTCTGTGTTGGAACTGGGTTTGGCCATGGATGTTATCATAATCATGTTTTGTTTTACATCAACTTTCCTGCGACAGCAAAATTCTTTTTTGGCTGTAATGACAGCAGTTTATCCATAGGTCACTGTTATGAAAGCAGCATTTGGTTTCAGTTATACGTTTAGTTTGTATAACAACCACTGATTGCCAAGTCTCTTAAAGCCTGAAGTCAGGACTTCACTTCCTGTTGAGACTCTGTCCCTCAAGCTTTTTCCCCTCAATGAACATTTCTTATTCAGCATTTTTTTTCATTGCTCTTTATGAAAAAAACCCCAGAAACAATGAAATAGGATGTTACGTGGGTTTGGTTTTCATATTTTAATGCAACATCCGGACTACATGATGTCAGCCAGATAATAGCCAGACTCGATTGATGTAGGCTCAAAGGAAAAAAATGGGTGAC
>JAQFJB010000008.1:16996573-17007978 GCA_029874875.1 Naso minor
TTAATGAGTTTGAAATTAAAGGTCCAGTGAGACAGATTAAGGGGGGGGATCTATTTGTAGAATATGGCAGAAATTAAATATAATATTCATGCATGTTTTCATTAGTGTCTCACCTGAAAAAAAGAACTGTTGTGTTTTCATTACCTTAGAATGAGCTTTTATGTCTACGGAAGGAGTGGGTCTTCTTCAGCGGCATCCACCATGTTGCACTGTCTTGTTTTCAAATGAGCCCAGAATGGACAAACCAAACACTGGCTCTAAAGAGGGTACTCTGCTTTTTTCCTGTGTTTTGCAGCCACAGTATGAAGGTATTGCTTCATGTTTGGAAGGGGAGGATAAGCAGGGGAATATTCAGTCAGGTGCATTTTGCAACTTCACTGCTAGATACCACTAAATCCTACATGCTGACCTTTTTAAACATTTAACCAATTTTGTCCACTGTTAGCTAAAAATAGATCTGCATATTATTATTAGCTATACCAGGCAACTCAAGCACGTTACATTTGAAAACTTTTCACAT
Organism: Naso minor; assembly: GCA_029874875.1. NCBI lineage: Eukaryota > Metazoa > Chordata > Actinopteri > Acanthuriformes > Acanthuridae > Naso > Naso minor. The sequence continues at coordinate 16,997,094 of JAQFJB010000008.1, forward strand.
GGCTTTTCTAATGATCATCACACCATTTATACTTCTTACTGGAGTTTGCAAATACGACACATCCCACACATGCACAGTAGATTGGAGTCTGCTTGGACAAGATGCCATACTTTACACTATAAATCAAATCAAAAATAGCTTAATTTATGAGATTTGTTTACATGTTGTTCATATCCAATAAGTGTTACAAAAAGTACCTGAAAATGTGTGACAACGTTCGTTTTAAAGAACGTCTGTGTCAAATTCGTTCATCACCATAACATTCAAGCTAGGAAGGCCACACATATTAGGAACTATTTTTTCAGGCATAATAACTTTCGTCTCAAAGGTTCCTAGCTCCCCCCATCTCTCTTGCTTGACGATTTTAAACCAAATGAACGCAGACGTTTTCTTTTGAAAGGTTAATTACCTATACCTAGCAACTTTCACCTGTCCTATAGTGCTTCTATACCTTGTTTCAACATGAATGGCAGTGAATGAGGTTTAAAAACGCAGACTGAGATCTACTAAAGTATACACATGGTTGAATTTAAACAACATTTGTAGAAGATAGTGACAATCTCTGCTAATGGTGAAAAGTCAAAAATAGACTGGTATGGTCCTTTAAAAGGAGAAGGTGGCGCGTGTGTGCTGTTGCTCAAGGACAACAGGACAAAGACTGGTAGTGCTGCAAGTTGGTACAGGAAGTGCTTGCGATGGATGAAGAGAAGCACAATCAGTACATTTCAATGTCTGCTGTCAAGTTAGATTCCTGGGGCCAGCACGTTTAGCGAATCCAACACAAGAGAGCACACCTTGCTAATTGTGGCGGAAAGGTTATCCGTACCTTTATGCAAATTAGCTACTGGATACTACTTACTCGCTGCAAGTTACAGACTGGGCTGCTGCACTGGACCAAAGATCATTAACCAGGTCCACACCATTTGGAACACTGCACAGCCAGAATACTTTCAAATCCCATCACAGAGTGAAGAGACATTGCACAGGATTTTTTGATGAATCTAAAACTTCCCACCGTGTTTTAGTGCCCTTGACGGGAATCATGTCAGTGTCAGCCCCCTTAAATTCTTTTTTAATGAGTCACTCAGTTGTTGTGATGGCTGCGCATAATGCCTGTTATGGGTTCAGAATGGTGGACGTGGGGTCCCGTGGACTTGAAAGTGATGAAGGCATCTTCAAAGAAAGTATTTTTGGGTCTACGCTAATTAACTCTGGAGCTGCCACAGCAACCCTGCAAGGCACAGATGTCATTAACCTGCATGTGTTTGTCACAGATGCAGTTGTCCCGCTGCATCCAAGTCTTATGTGCCCATTTCCAGTTCTTTTGTTTATCAGAGTTTGCAGAAAAATGATAGAATCATATTTTGCAGTAGGAACACAGTTATAACACAATGCTGTAGTTGCATCAGGTTACAATGCACATACCTGCCATGCCATCATTTCATCCCAGCCTCAGCACAGAACAGAGGGTTTAAAACGACCAACACTCTCAGTTCTGAAGAATCATAGAGAACATCTCCCAGGCATCCAAGTGAAGTTTTTTTGGACGGTCAGTTAGAATAGAGGAGAATAGAATAGAATAACACTTTATTAATCCCACAAAGGAGAAATTTACAATGTTACAGCAGTGAAAAAAGTAAAAATAGAAGGAAAACAATGATAAATAAATAAATAATAAATTTGGATAAAATGCATAATACTATGCCATCGATACATAAAATAGAAAATCTATATAATGTATAAAAAGCAGCTTCATGACAACCCAACTGTTCGGAGGAGGTTCAGGCACTGTTATATAGTCCTATGGCCGTTGGCATAAAGGAGCGTCTGAATCACTCCGTTTTGGACCTGGGGAGGATAAGCCGCTGGCTGAAAAGCACTACCCTTCTGCCAGAGCTCCTTATAAAGGGGGTTGGAAGGGTTGTCTAAGACCCTTTTAATCTCGTCCCTTATTCTCCTCTCTGCCACCTCCTCCAGACTGTCCAGTTGCAGGCTGACCACACTACTGGCTTCTCTCACAAGCCTATTGAGCCTGTGCTGCTCCTGGCCTTGACTCCGGCACACCACGGCAAAGAATAGTGTGATGGTTACCACCGTTAGGTGGTAGGACTTTAGTGACCTGCTACATACGCTGAAGGACCGGATTCGCTGCAGGAAATAGAGGCGACTCTGTCCCTTTCTGTAGAGAGCCTCAGCGTTGTCACTCCAGTCCAGCTTGCTGTTGATGTGCACCTCCGGGTACTTAGAGGAGTCCTCTGTCTCCACCTGTTCCCTTTGGATGTTGATGGGGGTTGGGGGCTTCCTGCTCCTCTGAAAGTCCACCACTAGCTCTTTGGTCTTGGAAACACTGAGCTTTAGGTGGTTCTCCTCTGACCAACGCACAAACCTCCCCACCATCCCTCTGTACCCCTCCTTGTCATCTTTGTTGATACACTCCACAATGGAGGAATCATCCGCAAACTTTTGAAGATGGCATGTTCCGCAGTTATAAGAGAAGTCAAAGGTGTAGGTGGTGAAGAGGAGTGGAGACAGCACTGTTCCCTGAGGAGGCACATTGTAGTACATATTGTGAAAGCCTGGCTTTACAAAACCCATACTGGTGCAGCAAATCCAGGGAACATCAGATATATACCATATCCAGCTTCACAGACAGCACCAGCATGAGAGACATGCTGGGGGATGGAGGCGACAAGAGGCAGATGACAACAATCTCCTCGAGTCAAGGCAGCTGTCTGCTGGAAGAGCAACGTGATTGCACTCGATAGACGGCACAACTTTTATTGACAGTGACAGGACTCATTAACTGATAGGAAGCCATGGTTAGAGGGGTCTCAAGAACTTTTAGAGTTATTTGGAGTTCAGTTACCAAACTGCATAAAGACTGTTTTTGAATGAAGACTAAAATGATACTTTCCAAAACAGTTTCAATAACGTTTAAAACACAAACACATTTAAGATATAAAAACTCTTTAATTTCTGACTGAGGTAATGTTTAACTATTTGCTTCTGTTTCTGAAAAAGATCATTGTTTTAATCATAACAGGGCCTCCTTGTATTTACATATTTGAAGTTTGCAGCATTTCTGCCACCATCCTAACAAAGTGTTGCACCTCCCTCTGATTCTTTTCTTTCTTTTCTTTTTTTTTTCTTCTCAGTGTTGTCAGTTTTCTTTATCTGGTGCATGACAGCATCTTCATCGGGTTTTCTAATTTCTTTGGGACACTCTTAGAGGTTGAGCAGGATGCACTGAATGTTAATGTGATGTTTCAGAGTTGTTTACAAGTCCTACCCGACTCTATTGCTTTCATTTCTGGCCGATGTAATTTAAAACAGCAACAAAAATGTTAATTTCATTTTCAAATGATTTAATGTGAACTTTTTTTTGATAATTATGACATTAAGGTTTCAAGGATTCACCAAAACCATCTGCTCTCTGATTCTACAAGCAGTACCTTGACCAAAAATCTTTTCACATGGGAGCTGGTTTGCCGTGAAGGTTTTGGCTCTCTCTAAAGCTATGATACCAACAGCCCTTCATGCCTGACTGCTTTTGATACTCTGTGACTCTGGGCTGGAAAGAGGTGAAATCTGAGATGAGCCAAAAATAGGTTTTTTTTTGTTGTTGTTTTTTTTTTGTTAGATTCATTTTTTAAAGAAAAGCCTCCTGTGCTTGAATATTCTCATCTTCTTTTTCTTTTACTTTTCAAAAACACTCATCAGCTCCTCACAGGGTTAGCACACTGTGACATTAGGAGTGCTTTTACACACACACTTAAGCTCTCCGGCTACTTGTTGTTCCAAAACCCTGCTAAGCTCCTTGGTCCCCACTGTGCTCAGTAAAAAGTCAGTGAAAGTGTGTCTGATAAACACGATCACAGATTTTAAGTCAACCACAAAGTCAGCATTAATCAAGCTGAGGTTGAGAACAGGGCACTATTTTTTTTACGCTATCAGTCCACAATGCCCTATTTCTCATCTTTTGGATTAACAAACATTAATAAACAGCTGAATTTATGGTGTTGTAATATAAGTGCAAATGAGAATATTTTTAAAACTGTTTGGAGCGCTTCTTTTGTTACTGAAAATGACCCCGCGTGGTCGTTTCAGTAGGAGTTTGTAGGAGGACAAGTGACAGAACAAGATAATAAATGAGCAACATGCAGCACAAGTGATGAGTGTAAATGATCAATGACCCACGTTATCTCTTGTGCCTAATTGGACCCAGTGAACCAATGACATTGATTTCTCAACCCTTTCACCTTTGACCTCAGTGTGGGCTGTTAAATAATTCTTTTTTTCTTATTGAATCTGCACTATCATTCCCTGCCTCCATTTTTTAAAACAGCATGAATGACATCATATTTAAATAAATACAAGAACAGTGCTGCTGGTGAGTCTTATTTGACTCAATCTTTACACACTCTTCCATAAACATGCTTTTGTATTGTTTCCAACTCAGACTTTTGCTGCATTTTGCTGTCTTGTGCATCAAAATTATACCATACACCCAACTCTTTGACAGCCAGCATCATCTGTAGCTTTCCTAGAGACTTCAGAATCAAGACAAATATCAGCAAAAAAGTGACAGCAAAAAGGGCAAAGAAAGCCAGGACGAGCACCGAGAAAAATATTGAGAATCATCTATCTTCTTGGTGTTTCTTTCATTCTGTGCTCATATGCTGCTCCAATGTTACCTTCCTAACTGGTGTTAAGGATAGGCAGTAATGCTTATAATGACAAGAGGAAAATTTTCACCCACTCTGTCCCCAGCAATCAGCAGAGAGAAGAGGGTGCTAATCAGAGGGCTGCTTGACAGCAGAAAAGCCTCTCCTGTAGTGATTCAAACTGTTTCTGATGCTGAGATAGGTAGGTAGGCTTGACATTTTAGTGGAGAAGTTTACCCCACTGAGCAGGACTGAATGTAATGGACTGTGAGTGCTTTAAAGTTGTAATTTTTACATTTTGCAGAGACTAGTCAGTTTGGTCACAGGAAGAATTAAAAGGCCTCTTAAAGTACATAGGAAAATGACATGTCAGCTGCTGAAAATGAAATTTCTTGAATGCAGTTATTGGGAAATGATATTGTTTGTCAACAAATTATAAACCATGCTGGATTATGATTCCAACTCTCCGCAACATAATGCAACTTAACAAAAGTGTATAGACTTAAGAGCAGCATTGAAAGTTGCACTGATGTCCCCCTCCCCACCAAAAACCCCACCCAACCCAGGATGGCAAAGGCCTCTTATTTGCTCACCCTAACACTCTCTAACCCTAATTAATCTCACTTGGTCGGCAAAAACCTTAAACCAACCTTATCAACTAAGGCAACAAATATTAACAAGTGCATCATGGCTTTGTCATCCTGGGAAAAAATTAAATCAGCACACTGTGCTTGGGCACAGCAGTGGTTCAAGCTCAAAGCTAGTCTCACAATGTTAAAATGCTTACAATCCCCATTTTAACAGGTGTGTATAACGTTAAGCATTATAACTGCCTGCTTCCAGTCTTGGTTTAGCCTGTTAGCATGCTAATGTTTTCTAATTAGCACTACACAAACAGGCTGATGCTATTGTTTTTGCAGGAATTTGGTCAAAAACCAAAGTACTGGAGAATATGTCGTGATGATGGTGCTTGAAAAAAAGTAAAGCTATCACAAAGTTATTATGATTCGTCTTGACGAATCCCAACAAATATCAACCTCACGGTGACACTACAGGAACAGTCTGAGGATCACCAGAGCCATTAGGCTTCATCCTCTGGAAACAATGACCGTCTGTCTTGAACCGCATGGCATGCAACAGCTGAGTAAAGAGTTGTCATGACAAACCAAATGACAGGCAGCAACATCCTTATCCACCTGTGGATAGGTCGTGGGGTGGTAGGTAAGTTTCAGTGCAGGTTGAATTACTGTGATGTTACATAAGGATTGTATTGTTTTTATCCGTGACAGCAGTTTTACTACATATTTTGGATTTCAGTGTCCTGATTACATTTGCATAGACATTACAGTGTTTTATCTTGCTAATTCATCTCCAGTTTTCAGTATTGTTAGTCCCCAAAAGAGAATTGTGCTTTGGGAATATTGAAATTTTAATTTTAAAATGCACTTTTATAAATCACCATATTTAAACTTGTCTGACTGTTGCTGCAGCAAACATCATCCTGTGCTCCCCACCCCAAATAACTAAAATATTGGTGTCTAAAGCTTGCACTCAGGCCAAGGATCAGCGCAGCCAAATCCTCAACAAAACCTCTCCAATTACTGGAAAAATGAAAAAAAAAAAACAAAGACAGAAAGTCACTGGGAATGTTAGCCAACATCGCTGAAAGACTTGAGTGTAATTTAAATTGGCTTAGCAAAAGATTTGGTATCCTCTATATGAAAATGGACTCAGGATAAACACCCACTTTGGATTAGTTCAATTTGTCTTCCCTGGATCTTCTCTTCTGTATGTTATACAGCTGACATGCAATGCATAAAGTGTCCGCTAATCAGTTTCAACTCAAACTGTCATCATTTGTTCACAGCTGTCAGGTACACTACCTTGCCTAAGGGCATTAGAGAAGTTTGTTGTACCTGTTTATTGTTTTAATCAGGGAAGGTTGTTGGCAGGAAGTGCCACATTAAGCGTTTCTCAGATATTAGAGGAGCAGATGGGAAATGTTGCCTGGTTTGGATAATTTCTTCATTTCATGGCCATTCATCCTAAAGTGCAGACTGATAAAAATCTATTTCTAAGTCAAGTGTACTTCAAGTGCTTCTGATCCAATTTGAACAAGTGAGTGTGTGTGTGTGTGTGTGCGTTTGGACGGGCGAATAAAAACAAACACATTGCCTGAGGTTCTTAATTATCTTAGAAATATAGACAGGGCTTTTATTATTTGAAGTAAAAATATCCAGTTGCGTTAAATCAAACCTGAACGAAAGGGTTCTTTGTCCACTGAGGTCATGTTACATTTAGTGAGAACTGTCCTGTCAGATCTACTTGTATCACATGGTGGACTTGTTGGAATCTTTAAACAATGAGATAGATTTAGCTGCATGATGTGATTACAGCAGAGGGACAGCAGCAGCCTATGGTGAAAGCTAGCAGGCACCACAGTAGCTGGTGTCAGAGAAGTGCACCACTGTCACCTGTCAAAACACAGAACATTAATGTAGCTAGGCAGCAGGCGTGACAGCAAACATTAACTCATAGGCTGTAAAAAGGGCCCTCACACTTGGTGACTTTGAATCCACATGATAATAAGGGTTGGGTAGTGTTACCATCAGTGGTGTATGTGAGATGTTATTATGGCATGTAAGACTACTTTTGCATATTTTGTTTCTCCAAAAATGGGACCGTAATCGGCCAATTTGCACTTTGTCACTTCACTTGTGCTACTTGACTTCAGGGAGTAAGGAAAATCATTATGAAGTTAACATCAGTCTCAACAGAGGCGCAGATTTTGCACTCAGTACTGGCCCACAGTCAGACTATAGGGAGAGACAGTTACATAATTAGGCATTTTGAATGAACTATTCCTTATTCCTTAGTCCATTCACACCTTGCAAGTCGTCCATGGGCCAGTAGTTTCTTTTGTAAGCAGTCTCTTGAAATAGCTGTTTGAAACAGGTAGGATCAGAGGGGATTTAGAAGTGGGTATACTCAATGCAGACTGGAAAATAAGTGGGAATACTCTGTATACCTGTGTATAACCTGCACTACACCACTGGTTACCATTCGCTGGAGCCCAGCCCCTTAAAATTTAAAACCACTTCTGTCTTAAGAACCCCATAGCTGCAGCAGGTTTTATGATTCGGCTTGGGGAATTTCATTACGGATGGATGTTTCTGAACATCCGGAGGAGGAATGTGTGCCTTTTGGACAACAGCTTCTCAACAACAACCAGAGAATTGTGCTTTTTTTGAAAAGTCCATGCTGAGTATAAATAAACTTTTAATAAAAGGATTTGGAGATTGCGCCCAACTTCGCCATATTTTTTGTGACTTCCGCTAATGTTACTGTTTTATGCTCTCTCTCCCTGGGCACGCGGTAGCTAGGCAACATATGACTGATTACTGGCGTGTTAGACTTATAAACTGCTGTGCTTAAGGTTTTCATGCTGGTCTAGAAAAATTCAGAAAAATATGCAGCGTTTTTTCTGTCTTTGTGTGTGTCAGGTTTGCCTTGGCCTGAGTTTTAGAGTTTGTTGTACTTATCACCTGAATCTGCTGTGATTTTTGGTCAGATCCACCTGTTGCGCTACGTTAACTTGTTATCTCTCTCTCTCATTCCTTTGAGAGTAATTGTGTGTGAGAGAGAGAGAACTGTGATACCAAATGTTCAATGCATTGGGTTGTAGCAGATTTATTTGCTTGACAACAAGAACTCTATTCTTGTCTAGACTCAGATGTAGTGACCTTCACCGTTCCTCCTTGTAATTTTCTGTTTGACAAAAGGAATCAGTGCCATCATCTAACCCACAGTAGCACAGTGCGGAGTATTTCTAGCTCTCCAAAGACATTTTTGTCTCCTCTGTTCACTTCTACAATGAGTCAAGTGTCCTTGCCTCACTCTTCAGTTTTTGACAGATTTCGATTTAGTTAGACCGAGCGCCTCCTCCCGTTAAATGTGTAGCCATGGCCAGCTCTTTATTTTGCATCACCAATTTTGCACCAAATATTGTCTGCCTGGAGTTTTTTGAGAATGTCGGGACTCACTGTAATTTAAACAAGCTGAACTCAGTCTCATTCTTTCTTTTCCCTCCTATACTCTAAAGATTTGCCATTGTGTGCTGAAATTTGGCATTGATTGATTTCATTTGGGGCCTTTAGTTTGGTAACGAATCCTTAATGCTGCATTCTCATGGAATCAGGCGGACTGTGGATGGCAAACCAGATGTCATTTAAGTGGATGAGAACAGGACTGTAAAATTTGATGAGGCTGGCAGAGAATGCTGGCAACAGTAATGGCAGACGGCACTGCCGTCCAAAGTTGAAATATTTTAACTTTTTGCTGTACTCCGCCATGGAATTTACAACTGTTCTTCCACCGTCTGCCATCAGCCTGATTCAATGTGAATGCAGCATAATGATGGTAAGGAAAATTGGTTGCTGTCCAGGGACGTGGTTTCCCTGCATAAGCCATCCAAAATGGACTATGACAAGGTGTGATCATCAAAAAACCTTTGAATTCCTAAACTAGTCCATCTGAACTGATTTAAAACTAGATAGCAAGTAGCACCACTGGGCGACAAAATACATTTCCTAGAGACACAAAAAAGTGTGATACTGGGTTTAGTCGACACGGCACAATTCTTCCAATCAATACAGTAATAGAACCATTCCATGCTCTTATTACTGGAATAACCTAGCGAGCATGAGGGTTTTGATCCTGCTCCAATTCCTCTGTAAATCGGTCTTCCATTCCACTGATTCCACATATGTATTCTGAATGCTTCATTTTGACCCCGCAGCTCTCCTCCTCTCAACCCCACTAATCGATGAGGGACGGCTCTGCAGTTGTTTAACCTGCCGGGCTGTCCCTCTTGAGCGTGGAGCAGGTGACACATCACATTAATAAATAAATAAGCAGGGGGGAGTGGAGCACTCATCACAGCGACAATGATGAGACAATTATCTCATGGCAAACAACACTCTGCCGTCACCTGCCACAATCGAAGGAATCAATACGGCTTGTGTGGGAGATGGAAGAGCGAGGGCGGTGTGAGGAGGAGGGGGGTGTTGAGGCAGATGGAGGAAGACAGAGGTGAGGCAGAGGGAAGACTGAGAGGAAAAGAGCAATAGGGAAACATTAACATAGACATAAAGTACTTTGAGGTGATGTAACAGACCCTCTGGTGGCCATATTGGAAGGCACAGCTCTTGCTGACCTGAAGAAGCTCATTAAATCTCAAGCGTCGACCTGAATGTTTCCACAGAATTAAGGTTCATTTTTTGGACTTTGAACGTACGTTCAACTAATGTATTACTGTATAGCTGAGAAAATATAGGGCTAAAAGAAAAGGACTATCTAATGCCAACATAAAGTGGTGAAAATACTCTAAACATAGCATACAGATATTGATTATTAAGGTGGCAGCATTTGCTCCTTTCCCTGTCCATAGCAATACATTAGTTTCCGCAACAGCGTCTGGTACTCTTCCCTGCTTCGACAAACTGGGCATGAACTGACTGCCATTTACTCAATAGCTAACAAACTGACTGAGGATAAGTACCTCATACAACCCTACTTTAAAAAAATCTGGACCAACCCTTTAAAACGATGTAAATACAGTGTACGAGTAAATAAAAACCCCGCTATCATGTGTATTGACATTAGTTCTACCTCCCTGGCTTGCTAACTAAAGTGACCAATCACTGAATCTTTGCCTTTCAAGCTAGCGCTGATTACAGTACATTATACTATGTTCAGAGTAAAGAGTTTTGTGAACCATTGATTTCCATTACTAAGGTGACTCCGAATCTTGCTTAACTGGGTGGCTTGCAAGCTAACAATTTTACTTCCAACCTGCAGCTTCACTGCTAACAATACATTTTGCTTTATCTAGAGGAGCAAACATTTTATGATGGATTTTCGTTGACTAGGGTGACCTTTCACAGAATCTAGCTTCAGTAACTTTATAGTTAACTGATAGTTTCTTCTTAGCGGTAGCTTCGCTGCCAACAGTAAGTTAGGCTACTTTCAGAAGCGGAACGTATTTTATTGTTGGTTTTCATTGTATTTTAAACATCATTTTGGGTTCATTCATAATTGGCTGCCGATTGAAAGGGAACCGTTAATAGGCCTACCTGCAGATATTGCCATCGTTCGGGACTGGTAGTGGCGCCTGCTGTTTAAGGTCAAGAGCACAGATTCTAGTGGGTTCCACAATCTTG
>JAQFJB010000008.1:17056036-17067180 GCA_029874875.1 Naso minor
TACGATTTCATGTGACAAAATGTTTGATTCCTGTCGCGCTGTTGGCCGTGAAAACCATGCACACCGCGCCAAAATATGCATTTCCCATCCTCTCTAAAAACTGTAGTTTTACTGACAATTTCGGATAAATATTTGAGTTTTGGAAATGATCAGTTTAACTGATTTTGATCATTTTGGCCACTTGCTTTCACTTATAAATACCGAATTGTTCTGAACTTAAGACAATGTTTTTCCCGGGAAATCCCTTTTGAAAAAGTGGGGTCGTCCTATTTTTGGCGACACGACTTCGAAAAGTCTAAATCAGAGATCCTGTGAGTGCATTTTATAGTCTATAGTCAATATACGTTCACAACAATAGATGGCGCCAAAGAACAGCCTGCCTCGTTTAATGCTGGTTTTTCTATCAATATGTTTTATCAGCATTTTTTTAAACAAATTTTTTGTGATTATTATTATTCTTCTATGATTAAAACAAGATGTTGTCATCAAAACCCTCATTTATCCAAAGTCTGTCTTGAGAAAGGGAGGTCGTCTCATATTCAGGATCACCTTGTATTCCGAACAATACAATACAATACAGTCAGTCCCAGTTCCAGTGATTTCTGCAGTCTCCTCAGCGGTTTTCTTTGCTTGATGCTGGCCTGTAATTTGACCCTCTTGACTGAACAACCAATGCATGAATGCAAAGAGGAAAATGGACTCACCTCTCATTGTGGGCAAAATCCTTGGCTTCTCAGCTGTCAATCCACAGAAGCCGACCAAGGGAGAGGGGTGCCGCTGCGGGAGCAACTGCCATCACAGTGCCGCAGTCAGTGGTCACTGCCCCTCCAATCGTGACACTAGGCTAGAAACAAGATATTTTCATGAAGGGGCTGAACATAAAAATCTATTTCAAGACTCGCAATTCACTATACATTCTTTCAGGGCCAGTTCTAGAATGCTCTGCCCGGAGGCGCAATCAGAGATACGGGGCGGACAACTATAAGCCCATATAACACTATCCCATACTACAAAAAACAGGGCTTTTTATTTTGGTAGTTAGAATGTCTGATGGCCACAGGTGTAATATAGATGACATACATAAATTACTTTTGAACAATTATTAACTAGGCTAATGTTTTCACAAAAAAATTGCTATTCGTATCTGTTCTAAAAATTGGAAAATATTTTAAAAATGCTATCGTTTTCAAATGTACAAAGCAACCACTAAGGGCATGAACCGTCTTTTTATTAAGTTATGCAGCACATTTATATCTATGTTCTTTATCACGGATTTCTTTATGAGCCAAAATAACCAAATTCATTGATCAGTCGGAAGTGGGCGGGAAGTGCGAAGCTGCAGCAGGCCAGTAGAAGCAATGGAGTCCGCGTTTCACCAAGAGTCTGACCCCTTGACAAGCTGACAGCAGATACAATTGGTTATCCTGGGCTACGTTGAGTAACCACACATAGGTGCACAATGATGATTCACTTGAATAAAGTATGACTTCATCTAACGTTACCGAGATAAACACCAGCGAAGTACCTGTCCTTCGAAAAAGAATATAAACAAGCAAGCGACTGCTGCACGTAGCTTGCTTACTTGTAAGCTAAGATTTGCTAATGCTAGTTAGCAATCAATTGAACAGAAGCAGAGCCCTAAAGGCAGAACAACATCAAAACAAACAATTATCAGGGACTCCAGAAGAGCAAAATACATAGATGTAACTGTTACTGGTCAATTTCAAATGAAATTTAATGGCTAAGAATTTCTGAGCGAGGTATCCTTTGCTGGCATCTGCGAGAAGTAGCATGGAACGGCAGTTGGCTATAGCTAGAAGAAATGAAGGCACCGACAATATTTTTAAACAGCAATATATAATATGCCGTGATAGAGGAGCCACGACATTTAAAAGACGAAGACATGAATTGGAGCTTACTGAGGGTAAAAGGCCTCTGAGGCGACGGCAGCGTCATGATTATATATTTTATTTTAATGAAAGTTCGTTTATGTCAAACAGGCGTCAATCGTGTTTCTGCGAGGAGCCCTCGAGGGTGATGACGTCAGAGCTACCAGGAACCCGCTTGAAAAGATACGTGACCTCAAGCGCATTTCGTCGCAGATAATAGCCTCGTGAAAAAGTGGGAGAGTCTTGTGCGCAGAGATTTCGAGTTCGTCTCCTGGGAGGAGTGTGTTTCCTGTACGCAAAGAGGTGCACGCATGTGTCTGCAAGGTCCCGTGTCTGGCTGCCGACGCTGTAAAGGAGAAACATTGTCGGTATTCCTGCATAATTAACCTCCCTACGGGTTTTCAATGCGCTTTCTTGCGCTGCGATTAACTTTGCATTATACTTTTTGAGAGCGAAAAATAATACAGTAAAATAATACCTCCTTTCTTAACCAGTGCACGCAAAATACTTCAGTGGCCAAGCTTTCTTATCCTGATGAATTTGCTTTGCCAATGCCATTTTTCGCCAATTCAAAAGCAATTTCATACTTCGGAAGAAAGTTTTTCCATTCTGACAGAGCCACTATTTATAATAACCAGCAGATGGCACTAAATGCCTTCAACCATGATGCAAGCTCCAACAGCAGAGAAACAACATTCTCCGGCGGTCATACCACAAGAAACATTCCCTCTGTCTTATCGAGGCAACATCATTTTCTCGCCCTGAATCCGCGCGTGAACAGACGACGAAAACTGGAAAAGTTCAAGTCCATTAATCCAGTCAGGTTCCAAAGACAGACATGAAGAGCTGCAAAATGTAAATGAGATGGAAAGAAAGTATGAAGGCCAACTTGTACTCAGTTAATTTGTTCTTTTAACTTATTCTTCCCAAGTGCACATAGTAGGCATATGATACACTTTCTGAGAGCATTTTCTCCATTCAAATTTTACATTACATTACATTAATTTAGCAGACGCTTTTATCCAAAGTGACTTTCAGTAAGTGCATACCGCAAGGTCACAGACACTGCAGCCCAACAGACTGGACAAGGTACAATTCACATCAAGCGTAAGTCACCGGAAGTCATGAACATATAGAGCAAGGTCTATACAGAAGGCAGTAGCACACAGGAAAAAGAAACAAAGCAAATGGTGACAAACAGTAAAGGGTTTTTTAAAGTAAGGGATAATGTAGAGCGAGCCGGTCACTATAGAGAAATAAACCCCGACAGGGTGATGCAGGACCCCGACGCGAAGCGGAGGGCTCCTGCATCACCCTGAAGGGGTTTATTTCTCTATAGTGACCGGCTCGCTCTACATTATCCCGCTTATTACACGGCTACTCACTAAAGAAATCAAAAGTTTGACATCAAATGCTTATCTAAATATGATTTTATTGATTTACAAAAGTTTTCATTGCATCCGCTTGAAAAAATAGTCCGTTCCTTTCTACGGTTGAAACAGTAACGGAAAGCAACGGTAACTCTGAAGCGAAGATGACGTGATTCGCCCGAGTCGATCAGAAGCGTCCTTAACAACGGTCTGCTATTCATAGCAACGGTCTGCTATTCAGAAATAACAGACCGTAGAATGTTGTAATTGACCAATCAGGATCGAGCATTTGACAATGCCGTGTAATAAGTGACTGTTATTAGTGTAGCTGTTGATGACTGCAGGCTTACTGTAGGTTTGATTTATGGTGTTTTCAGGTGATCAAGGACCAATTGGACCACCTGGAGATCGTGGCCCACGTGGTACTCAAGGCGATATCGGCCTTCCAGGTGTATTTCTGTTTTGCTTTATTACTGGTGCATATGTGCCTTATGTTGTGTGACTTTTAGTGTCACAAAAATGTAGGCTGTATACAGACCATGCTAAAGTGATCAATATGACTGGGTTTCCCACTTGAATATGTGGTGCCCTATGAAACGAAAAATTAATGTGTACATACTGTCACTAAACTTATTCCATTGTTCACTTTTGTTGGAGTTTCTGGGTTACAAGGATCCCCAGGGATGGAATTGTGTTTGAAGAAAGATAATTGCATTGTGACATATCCTCACTGATCCTTGTAAAGACATGACATACAGTTTATACTAAGATCGTATAGCATGAAGAAATTCAAAGATAATCTCACAGAAATTATTCTATTCTAGGAGTGGCGGGGAATCCTGGCCAGCCTGGAGCTAAAGGTAAAGTTTCTTTTTTTTCACATCCAAGTCATCAAGAAATGTAATGTGCTAACCTCACAAATTACCTCTGCGCAGTGATGGTGAAACAGCATATACTGTTTGTGCTATTGAAATACTGTATACTGTATAATGCATTTGTATTGCATTTAATATCTGTTCCTGGGCAGTGGAATACAAATCCTTTATTCACGTTAGTCGATGAAAAGGAAACGGTTTAGGTTTGCAGCAATAATGGATCATAGGACTGTTATTAAATAAGCTACACTTTTTTATTGTGTTGCTTTATGTTTATAATGTTATTATAAATTCTGTCGGTCATTATAATTACAAATTGCGTGAAAATCTGATACTGGGGCAGCCCAAATCACGCCAAAGGACAAATCATAAACTACTGCATCCAGGATCCATCATTTTACTTTAAATTATACATTTTATACGCACAAACCTAAAGCTTATTGACACAGAAGGCAATTTGGCAAAACTGTCTTAACATACAGCCTGTCTGAAACTATATTGGAAAATGCACTGTTATGTTTCTGTAACTGTTATGGAGGTTTGATAGCACAGAGTAATGGAATTTTTATTTTGTAAATGTGTTCTGAAAAATAAAATGACGACGAGTTCAAATGCCACCATCAGCTTGGCTGTCAGATCTGTTTTATTGCCGCATACACAAGCACATACACAAACACACACAAGTCTGAGTGGATCGAGTCATTCATACATAAACACAGCAGGCACACTGCTGCATGAATCAGTTTTGCTCCTGCCATTCTTTCATCAACAGGCCTGTAGATCACTCAAGATGCGTTTCCACACAGCTGGAAAAACATCATTATAAAGTGTATGACATTTAGGGGGATTTGGTAAATGCATAATGTACAGCTGAAGAAATGGGGTTCTAGTGTGTCTGAAGGTAAATCTGTTCTTTTTTTACTTATTTTTCCAAGTCAGATGGGATAAACATACAAACTTTTGGCTTCCACTGCTCTACTTTAAATGTATGTATTCATATCTACTTGCACCTGACTGGTGTAATACTAACAGAAGCAGGTGGTGGACAGTGCCTTGCCTAAGGGGACCTCATTGGGGCTGTTTTGGGAAGGAGAAGCATCCAACAACTTGAACCCTGGTATTTTCCTCTGTACACCTGTGTGTTGCATCAGCATGTGATTATGCACAGACGTGGATATGACAGTGCCCTTTTTCCCTGCAAACTGCCACCACATCACCTCTTGGTTTTTTCCACATTGTAACAGAGCCCAGGAGAGGGATGCTGCAACAGAACATGACTAAATATTTCAGCAGAGCAGATGGCATGGACTTTGTCGGGACTCATAGCGAAATAGAAGAATATCTAGACACTGGATTTTCAAGATCCCAGCAGGTTTATTGCAACATTTTGACCAACAGAGTGTTGGTGAGGAGATTTGCAGAAATTATGCAGTCCAATTCATTTGGGGCCAATAACCTCAAAAATCTACTGGGATGGCAGCCACACAATTTATATGGGAGGAATTTTGTTAATTGTATCATGTACTTTGAAATCAAAATTAATGAAGTTATGTACTCTAATTTTTTAAAGGTCATCTGGTGACTGATCACTAGGCCTTAGCATGCTTCTTTAACGTTGCCAAAACTGTTAAACTTTCTCATTTTAAAAATGAAAATTGCCAGTTGGCATTGACAAAAAGATGATTTACTACTTAGAAGTCACAGTCATTTTTATTTTTTTTTCTTCTTAAGACATAGATATATAAAAACAGTCTTCTCCTTTTTGGCAATGCCTGTTGCTTTTTTTTTAGTCATGCTTTAAGCAGCTGTAAAGTTTTAGTTTTAGTCAAGTTTTTGTTGACTAAATGTCAAAATATTTTCATAGGCAAAATTTGCTTTACTTTAGTTGACTAAAATCGACCAGGTTTGGGGTGTAAGTTTAAATGTTTCTTTAGAATTTTAGTTTGTTGGAAACACCTATTAATCTGTAATTAAATGGTATTAAGGTTAGAATGTGCAGCACAGACAGAACTTAATTTTTCAATTTAGAAAACTCCCTTTGCACTGCATGCTATTATTTCTCCTCTGAACAACAAAGCTTCTTAATGTGTCATTTAATCCTTCTTCCCTCTTCCCTTCCATTTTGTGAGACGTTTATGGTGCATAACTATCACTCACACTTTCGCAGCAGCAGGTGTGTTACATGTATGACTTATGAATATGTGTTTTTTTTTTCTCTGGCAATTCCTTAAGGAGGAGAGCCTGGATCAGCTGATTTATTTTGTTGTGCGCTGTGTGTTATGGTGCTTGTTAACTGGTGTGAAAATGTTTATGGACTCTGGTGGTGTAGTGGGGCACTGATCACATCATCTTCGCCCCCATCCCAATAGCAACACCTCTTAAGAGGCAGAAGTCTATACGAAATAGAACAGTGGTTACATATGATAACCCCAGATTCTGTGGGTATAGGTGTAGCCCTCTGAGTGGTGGACTCCACTCATTCACTCACGTTAGCTAATGTTGGCAGTGCTAACATTTCTATGTAGACATGATGCATACCAAGTAGCATGTTGCTAATGCTAATAGGCATAGCTAGTTGCCATATAGTATGTCACTATATCTAAACTGCCAGCCCAAATACAGATGGGCTAAGTTTCAAAGTCCAGTCCGAACAAGTAAGCAAAGCACTCATTGCTTATGAAAAATCTCTTGCTTTCAGTTTACACATTTATTTCCTCCATGTATTTTTTTGGTTTGTAACGTGTGGAGAATGCATGCTCATTAGCTTCAGTTCCAAGGAGGTAAATAAACAGCTGTACCTCAAAAGAGATTACTTCTGATTTAATCTCCTCCAATCTTGTCCCTCTCTAACATTTTCATCTCGTTTTTGTTGATGAAAGTGTCAGTAAACTTTCCCATAGATTTTCTCGACCTGAATTGTTGCCATGAGGCCGTATTTATTTAAAGTCTCACTGTCGTCAGAGAAAGGGTCATTGACAAACATGTCATTGTAGTTTTTGATAACAAAATAAACACTGAGTGTTGTCTCTGGCTGGCTTTTTACAATTTTCCAGCTGACTTACACACCTCTGAAAGTGTCATAAATATACAACTGACTGTTTGAAAGGGGATTAAAGCGACATTAAGAAAAAAATTCACCACCTACACGAGATGATCCAGGTGGAACACGTAAATATAGAAAAGCATGATTATTCTTGTTGTACAGCAGAGAGCTGTACTCAACATAAGTATAAATGCAACACCAGTATTGTTTTTAACTCTGTTTATTTTAAAGCATCTCAGTAACAGAGCACAACAGTAGAAGTCACAGAGTTATTATACAAACAAGCAATTACTTTAAAAGGGATCAAAGTAAAAAAAATGCTCTGCTCTATGCTTTTACAGTTTAGAACCCCAGAATGACCATCCTGCAATGCTGCAATCTTGAGAGGTAATTATTTTGTAATCTCAAGATTATAAAGCTTGCAATCCTTCGAGTAGAGGTTAATTTATCTTGTTATGTCAAGTAAACAAAAGGCAGATTTATCTTGATAACAAAACAATTTATCAGAAGAAAACTGGCATACTCCATAATATTAACGAGAGTGAAATATATATAGCCTATATTCTCGGCTCGAGTTTTAAAGCATCATAAATGTTTTTTTTCCTGAACTTTTTGCCATCTGTAAAAACAGCCTCCTAAAAAAACATAGTTGGCATAGGTAAACTGGAAAAGAAATTGACAGCATTGTTGGGTGTCTGGTTGGTTTGGTTTTTGCTGACAGCAGACTCAAGAGAGGGTCTGGATGGAGACAGCAGGTAATCAGTGTAAGCACAGGAGGTACTCAATGGAAATAAAACCTGATAAAATTCCTCCTACACTTGAACAAGCATGGGTCAAGACTATATGTCTACCTTCTTGTTTGAATTGTAAGCGTTTCTATAAATGCTTTCAGGGTAACAGCTAATGTGTTTGACCAACTGAACACTGGGGTTGCAGCAGCATTAACTTTTCCGGTCTGATCCAACGTCAAGGACCTGTTTCACGATGATGAAATTCAACACCGTGGATGCACTATCATGTACAGCGCTTTAAAAACATAGTCTGCATCCCCACCAAATAACATAGAATGACATGCTCTTCAAGACTGGAAGTAATGCTACATTACTGCTGTAAGCACTTGGTCAAGTACTCAAACAATTTCATATGTTAAAGCAATGATAAACACACTGGTTTATCCTTTCCTTAAAATTTGCTGTGACCTTAAAATGACCAGTGACACACTGCATGCTGTGTTAGCATTTGGAGCTTGACAAGCTGCAGTGACTAATCAGTCAATCAACAATCAATAATCTACTTTCATGTATGTAGAGGAAAATGGTGCTAACCCAGGCAATAGTCCAGTGAAATTTGCCAGACCTCAGTGAGTGATGAGACCACTGAGAGCACAGTGGGCTTGTCTTGTGGGATTATTTAGCCGGTATATGAGTGAAAGACAGAAAACAACATCATAATTAGCAAAAAACAACAACGTTATTTGACCATTTTTAAAACATGAAACAAACTGTAATAGCAGACGATTAGTGTTTAAAATATGTTTCATTTTGCCGTGATGTTTGCCTCCTTTCGCACACACTCATGATCTGCATGGGAGGTACACACATCTACTCGCATGTAATAACACTTTGTCAATGCCTGATGGTTTCTGCATTTAAATGAAAAATAAAAAAATCATTTAACAAAAACATCTCCTCCTTTGCCCGTCTTAAAAGCTTGGATAACGAGTGTGTGGAGGGGAATGATGTGTTAGGCAGCTGGAGCATTGATTTAGCGTCAAATTGAAGTCTTTTTTTTTAGTCTCCTCTGTCTTTAAGGGGGAAAAAAAATAAGTAAAAAAAGGTTGTTTGTACTCTGCTGTGGTCGAAATGACACTGAATTATTTACTGATGCCTTTGTCTATGCTCTCCCCTTTGGAGGTCTTAATGCAATCATCCCAAAACAGGATTTTCAACTACAATGAAGCTCATCCCTATCTGAAAGAATAGCTCAGACTGATTGATCAGGTTGATTTAAGAGGCAGTGTTTGTGTGCAACCCTATGATAACACATATATGCAATGAATTTAAAGGTAAAATATCTACTGATACATCAATTAGAAATTTGTATTTGAATGTGATGGATGTCATCAAAGGCAAATCAGTGCCTTTCATGGGTACCTGCTAGCATCAAAACTGGGTCTGTTTAATTGTGGAGACACACTCTCTCTCTCTTTCTCTCGTTTTTCAGACACACACGCCAACACACAGACACACAAGTGGACACCCCAAGTGATAGAGCTGTCTGCATTTGGAGGAGGCCCAACTCATTAGGGTGATTGTCTGAGAAGCGCCTCTGACCACAGATCATGAAGTGCATAATTGGCCCTGCATTTGCAGTGAAGAGGGAGAATGTGTGTATATGTGTGCATGCCTGTTTGTGTGTTTGTCTGTCTATCAAAGTGAGAGCAGTATTGAGATGTAGGTAGATGCTATTTTTCCTGAGCCATAATGCAAAATTATGCTCTTATATCAGTACAGATGATGGATTTTAGATCAGAACTTTCGGGTCATTACAAGATTTGAAATTGGCTAGGTCAGTGATCTTTAATCTGCATTTCAAGTCTGAGAAGTTTCATACCAAAGTTGTCAACATTTGAACGTGTGCTGAATGCATTAATGAGTTGGGGTTTTTTTGAGCAAGTTACTTGTTGAATACCAAATTCCATCTGAAGGCGGATGGCATTTTAATGACATGCTGTAAAATACTGCAAGAGCTTTAGTTGACAAAATGACTGATGATCTGTGCATTGCACATTGTAGGACAAACGAAAATATGCAGCAAATTATTAATACTTTTGTGTACCATACCAAAATTAATAATAGAGTTTCCTCATTGGCGGAGAGAGATATATATAATGTATTAGCACACTGCAGGGGCTCAATGAATCATAAATAAGATTTTGAAGTTGAGCATCAGCAGGAGGAATCTGTCTGTTTGCTACTGACTCTTTCCTCCTCTCACTTTCTGTTATTCAAAGGAAACAACACAAATGCATTTCCATCTCCCGTTTTTAACAAGAGCACTGGGTAGTGATGGAGGAGGATGAAGGACAAACAGGTGCAAGTAGCTACAGTAAAGGTGGCAGGATAAAAGGGGATATATGCAAGAAAGAGACGAGTGGGCACAGGAATGCTTGAGAGCCAGAGAGAAAGATGGAGAGTAGGAGTTAATAAAACCGCATTAACACTGCCGTAATGCCGTTTTACACCCCAATGGCCATATCTGCACCTTGATACATTTATGTTCTAATTATCTGCATCATTGAGGTTGATTGATTGGCCTAATATGATACGCATGGCACCAATTTAGCAAAGAAACCAATCCCTGACAGCTTTTCCTGGCATTCACATCCCCTTCACTGTGTACAAATGTCTGCGTCTTCTGTTCGAAGTCAGTTGGATTGGGCCGACTCGTGCCGTTTATAAAGGATGACTGAAATTAATCAGTCCCATAAATGTTGCGGAAGCACTTGCTCTTTTTATCAAGATGAACAATAAGATTTGTAACAGTAGTTAATGGCAACAAGACTATTTATCAGACAAGAGAGCACTCATGGCGTTCAGCTGTTTAGAGGCAATCTCCTATTTGCCTTCTTCATTGTGGGGTTGACAAAAAACAACAGGTGACTAAAACAAGTGGCAGATGTGTTTTATTAAAAGTCAGCTGGGAATTGTGTTTTCATCTCAGCAGAGAATACTTTCTTCAGAAAATTCAGGAATGCACTTTGTATACTGAGGCTAATGCATCAGTTAATGGGGACCAACCGATATGGGATTTTTGGGGCTGATGCCGACACTGATATTAGAGGGTAAGAAAATTGTGATATCAGATATATCGATCAATATTATAAATATAATAATGGCTGAATGTGGTTATCAAATATTTGTGACAAAGATATTTAGGCTAATGGAGGCAGGGTCTCTTCCATGTT
>JAQFJB010000008.1:17070908-17085556 GCA_029874875.1 Naso minor
TGTATTATGATACATGGCTGGCGATACAATACAAGAACGATATGGACTCATTAAGAGCGATACAATGTGATACGATTCAATGACTAGAAATTGATACAGTAACATTTTTTGCCAAGAATATAAGAAAATGCTTATTTTTTGCAGTGGTAGAGGAGGTAAAACACTGGCAAAGCTTGATACACTAAACTACACAATTATTCAGTGAAAGGCCCCGATCCAATATGTGTGGACCGCAAATGCAGAAAAGGTCTCATTTTCCATTTTTCTGATTCTTCCCCGCAATGATCCACCATTATCTGAGGCAATGTTGCTGAAGCAATGCACGTGCCCGGAGCGTTCGAAAATGCTTCGGAGTAAGGTTTATTCACCATTATAAATATGACAAATACATCCAAAAAACAACATTTGACTTCCTAAATACAAGGCACCAATTCTTAATATTACTACAATAAATCTTTGCTTTAAAAATCTATTTTAGATCAATACAAGTCACATGAGAAGGACAATTTAAAGTTAATCTATCGATGTCGTTGCATCAGTAAATCGCTGTATTGTTACACCCCTATTATATATTATTAATGACATTGTTGGATAATTTTGATGAAACGTTTCTGACTTACATTAATGTTTTTTTAATCAAATTAAATGTAGTTTAAGTCAATACTGTTGTGTTACCTTGATGCAACAGTATTACCGCTAATTGTGACGTCACTTCTAGTAACATGAAAGTGTGGTGCTTCTGCCCCAACTGATGGGGTTAAGTAATTATGCACAACTTTTATTTAAAGTAAAATTATACCAAAGTTGTTCAACATTTGATTAATATGGCACCTATTAGTAGCTTCTGTCTGCAATGTTATCTTTTAAAATGACGTTCATCTGAAAAGTGTTTTTTTTTTTTTCCCCCCCAGTTTGCCTTTTCATTTGCAGGCTGCACAAGGTTGTGACATCTGGTAACAGGAAACCCCTGGGGTGTTCATGTTGTGTGTCTCTCTTTTAGCATAGATGACTTTCACTGGCTGAATATCACCCGGATGGGCAACTTCAGTGAATAAACCTCGATAGGTTTACAGCCATCGAACATCTATTTCACTCTCTGCATTGTAAACATGTCTTTTGTCTTTGCACTTGCAGGAAAAGATTAAGCAACATTGTGAAATATGTAAATGGTGTTTGAGAATGAATGTGAGATTTACATTAAGCCTCTGACACACATTATAGACAACATATAAACAAAGCATATGTCGTCTTTTATCCTTGTATAAAGCATGATGATTGACTGGGAGGGGAAATATATTTACAGTCTAGAAACAGATTGGAAATATGACCATTTATTCCTTCTGGCAGAAACTATTCTCATGGGACAATGTCTAAATTCATAGGCTTTATGCAGGGTGGTAACAGTCACAGGCATACATGCATAGGCACAGAAGACATCTGCATGCTTTAATACAAATGTATCACTGAGCCTTGTTTCTGCATTCTGTGAATCCACAGATGTTTTGTTCAGAGCTGCATATTCCAAAAGGACGTCTGTGTAAAGTTGGCCCTGCACTAAAGGCTGACTAGGCAGATTTGGGGTCTGATGCACCCCTGCTGGATCGCAGGAGTGTTTCTGATTCTTGGCAGGTCAGACGTAATTATCTGCTGAAAAGATGCTCAAGTGTGAGGGGTTTACAGATGTGAGCTTAATGTTGAAGACTGAATAGAAGCCTCCTCGATTTTAATTGACTCAAGTCCTGGGGTGTGAAAGGAACATCGATGGATACAAAGCTGAACCCCAATAAGCAAGCTAACTGAAAGGTGTCACCAACTAAACATAACATACTTGTTAGCTTGTAGCATAAGTTTGCACTCGCCCCATTTTAAGCCCAATGAAAATTTACTTCCAGATGGCCTCCAGCCTGCTGCAAAGAATAAAAGCCATGCTTATTCCATCTGATTTGTCAACCTGATTTTCTTCCTTCCATGTTTTTCCAAGTTCAACGTGCTGACAACACGAGGCCGCTTTTGTTTTTGTTTTTTTCTGAAGTCACATTTTATGACGCAAGTTTCTCTGACAGCGGGCATAACTGAACAGCATGTAAGGATCAGTACAAATAGATCTGACAGAAAGCTCAAACCTCAAATAATTGTCTTGGGGATTTTTCTTCATCGGTAACCTGTCCGCCAGAGCCCAAACCCTCTGTCAGCAATGGAGTTACTGTAAAGCAGGTACAGGCAAATTCATTTGGGTTTTAATCATAACTGACAATGCAATGTAATGGAATAATGGGAAAAGCTCAAAGAAACAACTGGTCTTGGGGGTTTCTTCACTTTAAGCACAACAAACCAAGTGCAAAACCGGCCAACACGACTTTACAATGCAGTCAAGTCAGTCAAGCCAACAATAGTACCAAACCTCGTAACACATATTTGCCTTAAAGGGGCTTATAATATGTACAGAATACAACACCCTCTATCACTGGACCATCTATTTGAATGGGGAACAAATTTAGTGGCTTACCTACACATGAACTAAAGCAAATTAACTTTGATTTTCAACTGAAAAAGTCAAGAGGGAGGAGATGACCAGAAAGGAATACCAAGGGCAGAATATAATGACTATGTCCAAAAACGTTCCAACATCCTGATCTCTGCCTGGGAAGATTTCAAATCACATTTTGAAGTCCATTTAAAAATGTATTCTAAGTGTTGCTTTAATAATTAATGTAAGAAAAATTACATAATTAATTTATATTGCAACATTAGCTTTTGGTTTTGTTTGTTTGTTATTATACAGATTTTATATACTGTGTGCAGTTGTACTGCTTGCCTTTTTGTGCTGTGTGCAGCATCTGTCAATTCTGTATTGACTGAATATTAGGTAGATTAATACACACATTCCAATGTTGAGCCGAACCATCGACAAGAAGAGAGATCCTGTCCGTCTAATTAGGAATAAAAATGACATCAGATGAATAATAGAACGGAAAAAATAGATGTATATGCCTTTCCAATGGGATTCCTTCATTATTGTCCCTCTAAGCAAAAACCACATACAGAAAGTAATTTGTCGCAAATGGCAAATTATTCATTCCCTCATGTCCCTCCTGATTGGAAGGTGACGCTGCTACTGTCTGCCCGCAGACGATAAGATATTGATCAATGTCGCATCTCTGTCACTCGGACTATTGGTCCTGTGATGAAGGTTCAAATAGATAACAGGAAGGGATTATTATGACAGGTGATAACGTTTGATTAATAATTAATCATTGCCTGTGTTGCTACTTTGAAAAAAGAAAAACTTTACAACAGAAAGACGTGAAAGTAACAGAAAATGTGTTTTACAGTAAGATAAACAGAGAAAGAGAGTTTATGTGTTGGATTATACAGGTAAGCATTGATGTTTAATATCCATGACAGCAACAGTGACATGAGCTCTGGGAGTGTTTCCTCTCGCTGCCATGCCCTCCCTGCATCCAGCTTGTTAAAGGCAGCCCCATGTAAGCACCACGCCAGCCTGTTAGGGGAGGGATAATGAAGTAATCCATAGTCATTACTCAACCATCACCCTTGGTGTGCACAGGCCGCTGCGGACCACTTAGCTGAAGGTGTGTCAGTGTGTGTGTGTGGAAGAAGGCAGCCAGCGAAGGCATTAGCAGCATGGAGGGTTAAAGGAGGACCGTATGGGACTTGGGGGTGGTGTCCACAGGGTGTTACTGGGGAAGGGTGAGGCACAGGGAGCCTTGCAAGGTGCAAGCAGGGCTGTTGTGGTATACTTTAATTACAGCTGAAGGATAATTTGAGTAGTTATTGATTCCCCTCCTATGGCCGGGAAGGAGGATCTCTCTCTGCTATGACGACCTGATGGCCCAGGAGGGAGGCATGGGTGAGGGAGGCGAGAGGAGAAGGGAGGAAAGTTCAGGAGGACAATGGAAGGAGGTGGTGGCAGGCAGGCGAGGAGGCTTTATGTCGCCATAAAGTTCAATATTATCACCCTGACCACCCGGCTGGGGACTAAGCCTGTAAATAAGCAAGGCGGCACACGCTACATTCCTAAGGATGCTGATTTAAGACTATTTGTTTTGCCCGCCTATTTATTTTGCATGATGGCACAATTTACAAGAGGCGAGCAGGGCGAGGCATGGAGGCCTGATACAACATCAAACACAACAGCATGACTCACGGCCAGACCCAAAGCCAATTCCCAGGTATTAGAGTGCTTTAAGTTTTATGATCCCCTATCACCAAACCTAATATAATTACCCTGCAAGGGCACTTCGTCTTTCAGCTACAGGGGGCGAAATGGGATGCTTGAAGAAAAGGGGGCTCATGCGGCCGTGGCAGCTTTGGGTGGATGAGTGGCTACTTGGGACTGAGAGAGGCCATATGAAAGGAGATTTTGGGGCATTTTCCCATACACAAACACACCCCCCAACTCTCTCAGATGGTGTTAAGTGGTAGTTCGGCATCGTATGGGCAGTGACCTCAGCCATGTTGTTATTAATTGGCTTATTATTTTAATTAAAGAGTAACACCCCACGTGAAGCTGAATTGACAGAGCGGCCTATGAGTCTGTGTAATTAATAGTGTCTGTTCTGAAGGTCAATCCTCCGTGTGTCTGCGAGGATGAAGACTTACGATCTGTGTGTGTGTGTGTGTGTGTGTGTGTGTGGCTTCCTCTCCTCTATTTTATCATCCTGCATGTTGTTGTATGAGACTAGTATGATTAGCTCCTGTCACACCGAGCCATAAGTCATTCCCCCGATGCCTCAATCTCTGCTCGCTGCGCCGAATGTGAAATGTGTCACTGTGGTCACGAGTGATATACACAGCCATTATGAATAAAATAACCATCATTAGGATGTCCAATACTGCATTATCTCTCTCCCTGTCTCTCATGCTTGGGCTGTAAGTCTCTGCAGCCCCAAGGTCATGCTGTGAGTTCAGTTTTTTTTGTCCTGTGTTTATCCTCTAGAGGTCAAGCACCAGTTTCAGCAATTATTCCCATTGCCCCCCTTTTGGCATGCTTATACTTGGCTGGAGACTGAAGAGTCCCTCACCTCTCCATAATCTCGTGTTCTCTACGGTTTCTGAGCTTGTTTTGAGCCAGGTTTGTCTACCTTGCAGCTTGAGGCTGACATGTGAGGGACACATGAAAAATTCATGCTGAGGTAGAGCTGCCGAGATGGACAGGACTGAAAGAGAGAGAGGGAAATGGGAAAGCATCCTCTGAGGGAGTGACAGAGGGAGACGGAAAGGGAAGGTGGCAGCTGGCAGAGTTAGAAGTAAGAAAATCTGGAAGGAAATGTGAGAGATGAGGAGTCAGAATGCACAACCGAATTGAATGCTATGGAGAAGTCCAAACAGGTAATGGCTGGTCTGCAAAGGTTAATTCTACCTAATCTGTGCACAAGGAGCTGTGTCAGAGAAAGAGACATCAATAAGGCATGACAAGGAAGAGGAAAGAGCGGGGCAGCAGTCAGGGGATTGGAGGAACAGGCATACAGTGACATCCACTCCAGCTACACCCGCCAACTAACAGGACAAGATAAAAAAGACCCATCAGTCATCAGAGGGAAGGGGAGGAGAGATGGAAAGAGGGCAGTTGATCAGAGAAGTGAGATGAATAGACCTTAAAAATATGGTCTCCATTGGTTCTACAACTGCTGCTCTTGCTTGGTTTCACGAAAATACCATTTCTAATTTAGAGTATATCTGCACTGTGATCTCAAAGAGAATTTTTTGTAACAAAGGCATTTTTTTGTCTTTGAAACGTCTAACTCAATTCCCTGCACCTACTCTGAGACGACAGCCATCTGATAATGTTGCACCCCTTTGGGGTAAAATATTGCTAAGAAGTAAAATCCAAGAAAAGAAATGCTGAAAATAATCTCTTAGAAAATCAAAGCAACATAAAGGGAACAAAGGGAGTCTGTGCCCCTTCCCTGCAACAACACAGGAATGAAATTATGTGCATTAGCACATATAAGAGGCGTTCTCTCGATGCAATGAAAATGCCGGCAACTTCGAACAAGCAGACCGCGATGTATTCCCGAATTTATACATTCAGACGGAAAAACCAGCAAGCACGGCAAGACCTGGTTCTGTCAGTGTCACTGAGTCAAGTCTTATATCAAAGAAAACGAGATCTGAGTCATCTGTTTCACGGCAAGGCTTTGTTTAAACTTCAGACAGAGAGTGGAAGTGATGGGTGTGAGACAACAGCAGCGCGACTGCTCTCTGCAGAGACACTAATCCTCGTGATGGCATTATCATCGGCACATCAGCCCACCATACAGTAGGCAGGCACGAGTGTAGGACGCGCTGCTCACTGTGACAGCTGGGGTCTTTATGCTTGGGAGGGAGGAGCAGCTCATTACTGACGATGTTTTCAGTGTTTTGATGGGTAAATAGAAAAACTGCCATCAAAAGCCAGTGCTGACAGCCACCGCATTGCCTCCCACTTAATCTGGCTATGCATGAATGAGAAAAAGGATAATATCATCAGCATACTCTCACATCTTTTTTTATAAATAGGAAGTGAAAATATTGGCCGCTCTTTCTCAATCAGTGATTTGTATATCAATAGGCAGCTGTCAATGGGGGCACTTTGAAGTGGCAGTCGGGGGATAAGGATTATAATTAGCCCCTCGCTGTAAGTAAGTGAATGAAGCTGCAGGTAAGGAGAGGCTGATAGTGTCTCTGGTCTCTCCCTCTTACTCTGCCTTCCTTTCCAAAGATGAAGATGAGAAATCAGTGGGTGTAAAAGTCAATTGACTCCAACAAAACTCCTAGCGAATGGTTGCAATCTGACTGCGGTGCGATGATTGCCTTTTTTTTTTTCCTGCTTCAGTCTTAACGCGTCGCTGTGTCATCAGCTGGCAACTCACCCTTGTACCCCTTGCAGATGCTCGCGGCAAATTCATTGCTCATCAATCCATCCGATGGATTTTTATTTGCCTTTTTATTTGGCGAGGGAGTCGGGAGAGGGGAAGTTATTGTGTTGTTTTCTTTCCACCTGCATGGGAGTGAGAGGGAAAGACTGTCTCTCACTCTAATCATCAGGATAAGACACTGAGGACAGCTGGGTGAATATTTTCTCAGTGTGTTTCTGCAGCGTGTAGCCTACAATAGAAAAATACACATGTTGAGTTGATTCATGTTTATTCTTTGTCTTAAAGATCCCTTCCAGACATTGTAAAGACATTAAAAATAGTCTGCTTGGAATAATGTGTGATTGATATATAACTTTTTTTTTTTTTTTTTTTACCAAAAAAAGTTTAATGCTTTAAAATCCTTAAAAAGGGTCATCTCCTGCCTTCACCTCATTAAAATTTCTGAGTGCACGCATATACGAATTTTGGTCATATTCCTGCTGGACATAAGATGTGTCCTACTTCACTGTAAACCCATGCCCTTATGTGTACTGGTGGTATCTAGTTTCGACATCACATTTAGATATGTTGCAAATCGTGTCAGAATTTACTACCTGTTTGTGATGTCACTCGTGCCCACCGTTAAAATCAGACTTTCTATAAGCACCAAGAAACTTTCGGCAGATAAATGTGAGAAGCAGTCTGCACATACATCATTCTGCGCAAAGAATCTCAAGCAAATGTAAAAACAAGACAAAACAAAACACGTAAAAACTGAGTGAATGGCTTTTACATTAATCTACTTTTTTTAAAATTAATTTTCACTTCTTTGTCACATCTGCAAAAATGTGTTACTTTTCAAAAATACTGATTGAAGTTTTTATGAAAGACTTAAAGTTAAAAGCAACTTGAGTTCACCTGAAACAACACTTCGAGAGCGTCTAACCTCTGTATTGTGCCGTCTCTCTGGTGTAAACAGGATATACAGGCAGGATAAAACATTGGGAGGAATATGATCAGACCAATAAAGAGTGGGATAATGACAAACACTGAAAATTACAGTGGAACAATACATACAGAGCAGGAGGCTAATTTGCCCACTTTTCAATTTAAGCACTCGCCTCCTTCTTCATCCCTGTTACCGGGGCAGGAACAGCAGGAGGTAGAGAGGAAGGACGAGGGAGAGGAAGAATAATGTCACGCTAAGTAAGAACATATATGTTTGAGCCTTTGGCGCCTGCCAACAACCTATTATACTATGAGTTAAAATTGCTCTGGGCAAGATGACAAAAGTAATATGACTTCTTTTTTTTTCATAAGAGGAAAATGTGATTGATATTGATATGAAAAGACACTTTTTTCCCCATAATTTCTAGTTAAATTAGTGAACAAAATGACCAAGGATGTGATCTAAAAGAATTAAAAAGACATGTTTTTCATTACAAGTGGACTTTAAACTCTATAACCTGAGGTATAACCCACTTTTAATAGAAATTCAGACATTCAGATGAGCAGACGAGTTGCTCCACTCGTCATCTGTGACTGTGCTGCTGTCGCTACAGAGTTCAGGAAAAGTGCAAGAGGAGCAAAGCCACAGATGCCCTTTTATAAAGGAGCATCCCTCGGAGGCTTGATTAGGCTCATCCTGATTGGCTGAACAGATAGATGCAAATTTCGAGTTTTGCAGACAAGAGCGCCTGAAGGCCAGACACCCCCATTACAGAGTGAATCCTGTGTGGAATAGAGCGCTTCCAGATTACACTTTGCTGATATTTCTCTTCCAGTTTTCACAGACTTTGTGTGTTTAAGATAATTTACTGCTGGCATCAAAAGGAGACAAAAGAGAATAAATTAGGTCGGTCTGATTTTAAATTAGTTCATCAAAGCAGCGGTAGTTGCACAAACCTAGTATCTTGTAGTGTGTATGTCCAAGCATACGTGTGTGTGTGTGTGTGTGTGTGTGTGTGTGTTTCTACTTGGCAA
Source organism: Naso minor (assembly GCA_029874875.1). Taxonomy (NCBI): domain Eukaryota; kingdom Metazoa; phylum Chordata; class Actinopteri; order Acanthuriformes; family Acanthuridae; genus Naso; species Naso minor. The sequence continues at coordinate 17,079,752 of JAQFJB010000008.1, forward strand.
ACCAAGTTTAGGTCAGATCAGGCTTTACACCACTCACTTTGTTCTTGGCTAAATGACAGGGATCCCATTTGCTGGATGCAAATTAGGAGCACTGTCAGTGCTCCTAATTCAACACAGCTCCTTTTTCTTTAAAAAAGTGTGGCTTTCACAAAAGTGTTGATAGATGGCTGAGCCACTTCTCCGTCGCGGAAGCTATCCTATTGCGGATAAGAATGAGTAATGTCGCTAAGAGCAAGCTTCACTCCAGGGGTGCACATGAACTTTAACTTACACACTGTAGTGTCGACTCATGAAGCTGTAACTCATTTTGAAAAAGGTAGTTGCCAGCAATTGTAAATAGCCTCATACTCATTCATACAAGCAATTTGCTTTCTGGCAAAGAGGGAAATACACAAGAGAGAGAGAAAAAAAAATCAGCAAATGAAACAAAACAGAAAGGCCCCAGCGTCTTTCTGTCGAGTGATCAAATAACTGACTAAAAGTAGGAATACTGTGTAATGTGTCCTTTGCACAAATGCAATAAATCCAGCGAGTGCACAAGTGGGAGGTAAAACCTAACTTAGAAAACAGTTAACCACAGCAGAATTCTGCACATCTCAAGTGATTTGCTGCAAAAATAAATCTTAGAGAAAGCACAACAGTATGAAAGAACCCACATCCATTTGCAAGGCAAATTTCTCCTCTCGAGATGTAGCCTAATGTACAGTACGGAAACTTGATGTTTTTTTGTACTAAGTGAATATTGACACACCTAATAAACAAAGCGTTGCTTGAAATGGAGGGTGAAAAATGTGTGAATGTGTGAACAGAAATGGGCTGACGTCTGTTTTTCTGGACTTTTCTGCACACATTTATGTCATCTTTGTTTAGACATTTTCTTGCCGCTGTTCTTTGTCCTCACCTTGTGTGTCCTTTTTGCAGTTTGACGTTTTAGAGATATTACATTTTAACTTTGCACATCGATTCAGTCAGTTGATTATCTGTCATTTACCTTAGCCTATAATAATTTGCCCATTTTATCAAAAATCAGTTTAGTGCAATGATATTTTAGTTAAAGTAGTCACTGTTTGGTCCTATTTTGGAGCAGGACTATAACATCAAGTAGTGTGCGTTCGTCCTTCGTTTTGGATCTGCGGAAGAAAGTCACATGATCGCAACTCTGCGTGCAGGATGTCTTAAGTGAACTCTATGTGGGCAATGAAAAATGAAAATTGGGCAGTAGCCTGGAGACGATTCTCAGGACCCGAACAATATGGGATTTTTGTGGTAAATACTCCAAAAATCAGCGAACTGAACAGTAAACAGTTCCCTTATCAATCATTAAATAACAGGCTACTTTCAGCCATACAAGCTACACAATTACACCATTTTTAATCATAGTCTAAGCATTTTTTCCATTAAAAAAATGATTTAATATCGGAGAGCAGACACACCAATACTGATATATCTGCAATAGGCCAGTAATAGCCAATAAAATCTGTCGGGCCCAATCTTTAAAGCTTTCTTACTGGTGTAAACTCAGATTACTGGGAAAAATTGGTTCATGTAAATGATCCAATTTTAGTATTACTTTTACTCTGATTATCCAGAGTAGTCAGGTTATGCTGCTTGTGAAAATGTACTCCATGTAAATGAAGGTTTGGCTGATTTATTCCAGCCAATTTTCTACCTGTCATGTTCAGGAGCCACTTCTAAATCAACTCCTTTAATGTTACGACTGGACTTATGGAAGGAACAGGCTTAATGACAATTATAGCCGCAATCCTGAGGGAACGAGCACTATCAACAGAATGAAAGCCTGTTTTCATTTTCACAGATCCGTCACCAGACTCGTTGTTTCCTGCTGATGTGACGAATGTGACATATTGTTTACGGATTACATGAGAGATGTATGATGTGTCGCTGTTTCTGGAACAACTCTGTCATGATGGATTTCTCTTTGTACGAGCACTTTTGTGGAACACGTTTCTGCAGTTTTAATAAAGTGCTTGATGTTGAGTTGAGTTCATTTTGTGATTAATGTTGATGTTTATAAAACTGAGCAGTCGGCAAGGGAAATTAAAGATGTAAAAACAAAAGCCATATGCAGGCTATTTCTTTATTGTAGTCCCACTTTGTAATTAAGGCTGCTCAGACAAGTGTGTTTTTACATGAGACTCTTGCATGCTTTTGCTTTGACTATAAAAGATCTAAATTAATAATTTCAAATAAACTAAATTATTTGGATCTTATAAATTTAGTATTTGTGTTCTGGATTGCACTTTTTATTTTTTTCATCGTGCACTAAACACAATAGTCACTGTGGTGTCTGCTGGGGCGTTTCCAAATGAATACATTTGTTCACATGTGCAGTCAGGGTATTAAACAGTCAATTTACTTTTTTCTTTTGTTATCACTTTGCACAACTCTATTTTAATTAACTTTAATAATTTAATTGCTTCCTCTCCGGTGCTTTGAAAAATTTACATTATAGAAATCAATTTTTATTAGGATGTAATTCAGTGTGTCAAAAACATCAAGTGCATTCAGATGTGTGATCGATTAACTCACCTAAATTTATTCTTAATTATTATGTGCTAACAGTCTCTTAATTCACGTAATAAAACTGTCAGATGAATCTTGTTTGCTGCATTCTGATGAATGCATCCTATATATGTCACAGATCGTTTCACAAGGGTTAACAGTCGATGGTGAGATTGGTTTCCTTTGGATGCACACATGAGAGCGAGTCTCGCAAAGCATCAGCCAGCCAGTTTCTCAGTGTTATTTCTCACTTTAGGCAGAGAGATAGGGTGACAGGACTAAAACGCCGCCTTGCTCCCCAAAGGCAGCACATGTCAACCATCTTCTGGGGCCTTGTCAGCAGCCAAAAGGTTTTAATGGAACTGTGTTTTGGGATTTGCACACGTCGTCCATGTTGTTCGAGAGACGGAGAGCGTCAAGGGGGAAAGAGAGAGGAGAGACCTCTTTGAGCGTCAAGCTGGTGAAAGGAGACATGGCGTCCGCCGAGAGAATAGCTGCTTCAGTCGTCTTATCCTTTTCTCGCCGACACACACAGATGCAAACTCACATCGTCAGCTTTCTGAGATGTTCTCTGTGAGTGTCGAAATCAGAGATAGGCCCGGCTGTTAGGTGATTGAACTGCCGGGTGCCTTTTTTGCACAACACATCTTCATTTAGAGGATTGAACACCTACTGAAACGTGGACACAACTCAGATTTTTTTTGTGCTTCTGCGCTTCTGTGCAGCCGAGGCTTAACTTTCAATTTTTGCTTTTTTTCTTCTTCAAATCAGGTCCTCAGATCAAATATATTCATCAAAACACATCACCGAAGATCACTTCTGCCCTCTACATCCTGCTCACCACCTCTGACTGTTGTCCATTTATGAATTTGTGCTGAACTGTGTTAGTCAAATTACCCAGAGACGGTAAAAAGTTACTTAGTACTGACTACTCCTTATAAAAGTAATACATTTACTCTACTTATTGCTTTGTATCAAAGGTAATAATTTATGTTACTTGTTACTTTAATATATTACTTTCGCAATCCAACTGACTTCCTAAAACAGTGACGCACAACCTGTTTAGAAACTTAAAACTTAATCCACTTTATTGGAACAACAATCGCTTTTACTGATTTAAAGATATGCTCAGGCACAGTGACATCAGTAGCTTATTGATCAAATACACCTCATGTAGAAAAACATATATCGACACATGCGCATATACCTCATCATCATAAGATATATGAGGACAAAAAACACCTTCCTCTCTAGTAACGCAGTAATGCAGCATTACTTGGATCAGTAACTGTAATATAATTACTGTTTTGGCAATTGTAATCCTCTGCTTTAGTAGTCACTGGGGAAAGTAATAAAATTACTGTAATGTGTTATGAAGTAATGCCTTACTGCCCAACCCTGATGCTGAATAATAGCTATACCAAGAATCAACTCTGACTATCTGCCGGTCTGGCTATCTATCTTTCTTGAAAGCATATTCACACTTGGTTATTAACCACTCTCCTTTACACCCAAGTTAAATGAATTTAAATGTCAAGACTAATATTAGTGTTTCCAATAAGTTTCAAATGACGATGCAGCAAGTTTTCCATCTGTTTTTATTGTCTTAATAGCTTTCGCTAATGTCTGTCCCTCCTGCCCCGCTGACATCTGTGTCATTATGTGTCAATGATAAAATGTCTATAAACACCCCACTGAAAAACAGCTGTTTGCTTTTTGTGGTTATGAAATTTGCTTTTCACCAACTTTTATGCAAAACACAAACACTAAGCTCTAGCTGGGCAAAAACCTACAATTACAGTATTTTTTTGAAAATCAAATACTATAGATTGGCTTTGACTTTTATTATGAAGTCAATCCAACAGTTAATTATTGTTTTGTTAATGTCTCAATGTTTGAATTGTTGTTAGCATTCATTAAAGCTATAAACCTCAAAAAAATGCACTCTCCTTTTCTTTCCTTGCAAGGATTGTCAATGAAAATCAAACAAATGAACAAAACTCTCCGAGGCAACGGCTGTCAGTTTTTGATCATTTATAACACAACACATGATTACAAATAAATAAATAAAAAGTGGAGTTATATTGTGATTGTCTCTGACTCTCCCTCTCCCCGCTTTTTGTTTCCTTTTTTACAAGCTGTTCTCTCCACTACAGTGAATTATAGCTACTGAACATGACCCTGTATTTGTTGTCACTTTGTGAAACTTGTAAAACTCTGCCGGGCTTCCCATCTTCCTGTGTGACTCCTCAATTGTTACCTCAAAGTACTGGAGTCTATTGGCCCCAGTGGGTGCTAATTGCAAGGCAATTAGAAACCAAGATAGTCCCGTGTTGGCCATCAGACATCTGCCTGGGATGACAATCGCTGCATAGAATGCGTGGGGGGTTACATTGTAAACAGAGCGCAAATTAATGTCAATTACCACAGAAATATGACATAACAAGTCAAACCAAGTATGATGTATGATGTCAGAGTTACAGTTTCATTTCACAGAATAGTCAACTAACGAACTAATCAGAACAACAAAAGTCGACACTGTGCAGTTGTCATAGAATAATCGTTCATCTGCGGTTTAAGCACAGTGCAGGAACAAAGCCGTCTCAATAAATGTGGATAGGTGTTGTTGACAAGTCATATTTGTTATGCGTACAGCAGTTCTGTTTTTCACTGAAGTCAGACAGCATCTCCAGCTCAGACGAGCTCACCAGGGGTTCATTCCAATCAGATCGCAGCTTATCTGTGAAGAGCATCTTAAAACCAGTTGAGGACTCTGCTACTTTACCTACACCCAAATTGTCCCTTGACTGGAATTTTGGGACTTTTTAAATTTTTTCCTTTTTTCTTTTTTTTAAAAAAAAGAACTAATTATTGTCGTGGGTCAAAAAATTTTAATGTACCTCCACCAATCTGAGTGGTTGACTACTTTTTTTGGAGTAATTTTTGACCATGAAAATGCAGGTGTTGTGAATCGCCAGTTCCTACGACTTTTTATCTGTGAGTGTGAAAGCAGCATGAGGGGGAAGGGCCGGCTGTGCAGAGATGCTGACTGTATCACTGGTTAGATCATATCATGCCTCTAACAGATCTCAGTGGTTCTTTATAACCACGACCACAATATTTTCTTAACAAGCCTGAGTTGCTTAATTGTAGTTAACAGAGGTCACATAATCATTTTAAGATGGCACCAACAAACAATTTCCTCGAGGGTTAATTGTGTGTTTGACCTCCTGACCTCCTCTGTAGTGCAACCCTTGGGTCAAGTTTCCGGTTGTGTTGGAC
>JAQFJB010000008.1:17110276-17123224 GCA_029874875.1 Naso minor
AAAACAAAGCCAATGTTCCATGATGGCTTCATTGCATCCCCACCCTGCCCCAAACAAGGGATCATAATGTATTTTCCTTGGTATTTGTTTTATTAATAATGATAATAATAATTATCACCATCATAACAAATTGAAGGGACACCAGTGAGCTGAAAAAGGGTTCCATGACTTTGCTTCTGCCGAGTCATTGTGGTTATTTTTCCTGTCTTTCTGAGGCACTGTAAGAGGTCGCTGTGCTGATTCAGCATTTATTAGTTGCTTCGGACAGGCTGCTGCAGCACTGTTGTCCAGCACAGAGCTTCCTGCACACTCTCCGGCAGCTGGGATGATTCACACCAGCACTCTTTATTCCCCCTGTATGGGGGTCAGCGGTCCCCGCACTGCAGTCGCCGCTGTCCCTGCTATAACCCCCCAGTGTTTCATGAGAGGAAGAGGAGGGGCAATGGCATGTTCCCGTCGGGGAACATCCGCAGGGTCGTTTGATCGCCGCAGTCCCTCTGTAAGGTACTCATTCACTAGCCTGGGGTGACACCAGCACGTGCAGAGAGAGGGAGAGATTGATGGAGGCAATAGGAGATTATGAGAGAGAGGGAAATGGAAAATCCCTGCAGATACGTAAAACCACCAGGGAGCGTTGCCTGGAGGAGAGAGGATAAAAAAGATGGTGATTGACGTTCACTTTAATCCACAACTCACCACATGTCATCCAATTTTTACACCTGAAACACGAAAAAGAGCTATAGAATACTTGGCAGTATAAAAGTGGACAGCAGGGAGAAGGGAAAAAAAAGGAGCCAAAGAAGGAGAGAGGGAGAATAACAGAGAAAGAGACTTAATTCCTCAGACATGGAGAGAAATTGCAGGAGCCTTCGACAAACTTGAGACAGTGGGATTTGAAGTAGCCTGCAGGAGATGAGAGATGTATGAAAAATAGCATGTACTGAGGAAAAACAGAAATTTGCAAACAGGAGGTGGGAGCTAAGCCACTGAGGAGCACGGCAAACAAAAAAAGAACAGCAAACTAGCGGTTACAGATCCGCTAAAGACCAGTGCAGCCCATTTTGCACAGTAATTATCCGGCTGCTAATGATGCTAACGCTATCAGAGCAACTCAATTGTGTTTAATTTAGGGACATCAGAGAGCAAATAGCAAACGTTGCACTGATGCTGTAGATAAGCCACCAAGGGATGCAAAGGAGTGGGACAAAGCGGCACATGAATGGTACATCTAAAATAGTACGAATCTAAAGCAATATTAGAAGTTTAAGCTGAGGGTTAACCAGCATGTGTGCTGCAAAAAGTTTGAAAGGCTTCTGAGTTTCCTTAATGTTTAGCAAACAACATGCTTGCAAATAGGTTTCCATTCAAGAAGTCCACTCCATGCTATAGTAAACAAGGCACTATCACTAATGGCAGCTGAGTTTTGTCCATTAATGTTTCACCTTAACTTTTACCTATACAGTTCCACATATGGCTCCATCAATTTTTCATACAGCTTCAAGCTCTCTCTCCAAAGCTCTTTGCTTTTATACATACTCTGAAAAAAAAAAAAAAAACTCCCTCTGTAGGTGTAAACGTACCCAGAGTCTTTGTTGAGGGGGAAAAGCCAAAAGCAAACAGTCTGTACAGTAAGTGAAACATTTATTTTTGATTTTCTTTCTTCTGAAAGCTTTGAGTCACTCCCAAATTAGGAAAAAACCAACCTTGAGGGATTTTTGCATCTCTTCCGGCTGAATGGGCTGGGCGATTTTACAGTGAAAACTCGGCTCTGTCTTTCTCTCTTTCTCACTCTATCCATTGTGACCCTTGTTGCAGAAGCTTTTTCTCTAATTAAAAGAGGAAAGAGGCTGCCAAGCAACTGTGGTAAAACTGCAGACCACTGAGCTTTCCAAGCACACACACACACAACACGTACACACAAATACACAAACACACACGGAGACATGTGCAACAGACTGCGCATTGACACTCTCAAACAAATCTGTTTCCAGGAGATGTTTCACCTGACAAATCACTTCACCCAACCTGTCTGCATTCTCTATGTGCACTGTATCTCCTATGGAGAAGACTGATAAGATTTGAATTCCATCAGCGCTTCCTCTTTGCCTCGGGCAGTGTGTCCATGGTGAATTTTGTGTCGTTTTATCTCGTTAGCAAGCTAAATGTATCTGCAACCAGCACTATACGAACTTTCTCCAACTGGCATCTACTGTGCAGTACAGTAGCTATAATAATATGCAAAAGAGATACGGGGGTTCAACTAAATTGCTCCCAAGCCACATCATATTGCAGTTATATGTTAGGTAAATTAATCATTTCAAAATGCCTCTATCTACTCACCAGGTAGGCCATGCTGTCAAAATCTCCTGACTCTCCAATTCTTATATTTCTACATTGAGCAATAGCTGTAATCATCCATTCATCCATCGTTAACCACTGTTTAGGGAGCTGTAATCATTATTGTTGATAAAATCAGCAGTACTGATGGTGAAAAAAACACTGTCATCAGCAAACTTCATGATGACGTTATAATGAACAGTAGTGAATGAGCATTGTGAACAGCAGTGGGCTAAGAACGAACCTTGTGGAGTACCTTTTCTTTATTTAAAAGTGCCTGATGTTCTACTGCTGATGTGTGCTGTCTGCATTCTTCACCATAAAGTCCAGAATTCGTTTAGCAAGCTGTTTAAGTTTCCATACCAGCTTTTGATGAATGAGTGCTGATCTACTCTCAGTTACAGCATTGTAACATAAGTGTCTTTGCTATCCAGGTTGGATAGGGAGAGCAGATTTGATAATTGAGATTTGATGACTTTGCACTCAAAGAAGGCATTACAGCAGGAAGTAGTGCTATAAGGCGAGCAATAGTCCCTTGCATGTGTCACATTAGACTTTTTCAGCACTGGAAGGATGGTGGTCTATATAACTCCTATGGAGATGGCTCAAAGAAAATTTGTGCTAACTATAGGTATAGTCGGCTCCCTGTTATTGTCCAACTGTGTTTGTCCTGCGGGGCTGAGGTGATTTCTTCTGGCCAGATTCTGATGGTCCCATTTTCAGGCTTTAAGCATTTCAGCAGGGGTCTGTTTTCCAAGAGAAGTGCAACGGATAGGTAGTCTGAGTAGCCACGACGGGGCATTAAATGCCCTTAATGCCTTATGAATGTCCAGGTTCCCTTTCTTTCAGAATACTACCTCCCTCTTGTTTTTAAGTTAACTATTGTAGAACTTTGGTTATATAGTCTCAAGGATACCATAGCTAAAATAAGTGATTACAGCAGAAAAAAGAAAAAACATTAGGATGGACTGTTTGTAGCTTATTGATGGTACGATAGATAATGGCTTTGAATTCCCTAAAAATAAAGTGGCCTGCACTTCACCATTAAAAGCTTACTGCAGTAAACAGTAAGTCTTAGCTACAGTAGCATGCAAACACCAGTCAATCTTCAACACACAGCCCACCACTGTGGATCTTCCCAGAGGCTGTAAGATTTTTTTGTCTGCCCAGTATGATGTTAACTCAGTAGCATTATGCCTATATCAGGGAAGTTGTCATGCACAAAGCAATGTCTTATTTCAGACGGGGTAGTTTCTTGAAGACTATGGAAGTCCAGTTTGTTGTCTATAGAGTGAAAGTTGGATAATAAGGCTGATAGGAGTGAGTAATGTCCAGAAGGTTCTTATAGTCATTGGTCAGATACAAAGACAGATGCAACCAGGCCTGTAATTTTGTAATCATAGCAGTAAGTAGAGACTGTTGAATTATGGTGCACACTGGGGAAAACTTGGTGAGCACATTATTTAAATAGGTGTAAACCTAAACCTTGTATTTTTAGTGGTCACAACATGTGTCCTATATGCTGTTAACCAATTGTATGTACCAACAATCCGTTGACAGGTGGTACTGGACAGGAAAGGGGAAGAGAGAGAGAAAAAAAAAAGAAGTTAGTGGAGCGCCAAGGGCACATGATTTTCAGATGTGTATAAAGGCCAGACAGAGGAAAAGTCACGGCTTTGACTGCTGGTGAAATTTCTGCCCCGGTAACAACAGACACTAATACAAAAAGCAGCACCATTACTGGTCGCCTTGTCTCTCAATAAACGTGTGATCTAACATTAATGCAGTCATCTTCTCAGCCGAGGACTGAGGAACTATTGCCGTGGGGCTGTGTTGAAAAAAACAATCTCACTTCAAGGTCAATTTAACTCTGGAGCTTTCGATCATTTCCCATGACCTTCTTTAGCAAAAGAAGTCTGCAAGTGAACTGTGAGTGTTTTCACTCCTATGACTTCTCTGATGTGTATTTCGATTAGAAACCAAAGCATATCATACGGCAAAAATTTCCAGAACAATGTCCAAATGCAGACTGAGTTGAGTTTTTTTTTTTTTTAAAGGTACATTATTGGTCACATATACAGTGTACAGTGAAGTGTGGTCTCTGCATTTAACCAGTCCCTGAGGATCAATGGACAGCCACAGCACAGCGCCTGGGGACCAACTCCAGATCTTAGCCAGTACCTTGGTCAAGGGTACTGACTGGAGATAGATCTAACATGCATGTTTTAATTTTTAATTTTTCCAGGCTCGCGAAAGAACTTAAAAACTTGACAGCATAAGATTCATACAATGGGTAAATCACTCAGCTAATTCTACTAGGTCATTTTCTAAGTTAGTAAAATGAAGATCAGTATTACTGGTTAGCACCGCTTCTCATAGCAATACCAGCACTGACCAGAAAAATTAATCGTTGGTCGAGCTGTGCTTTATTATTTTGATCCAATAATGCTATAAAAGTATTAGTTTTTGGTTATACATACTTGGCTTTACAACATTTAGTAAAGTAATGTATAAATGTCATTCAGATTTTTTTTTTAAATCAAACTTACAAATGTGGCCAGTGTGAAGCTTCTGCTGCAAGATTGTTATGTAACAGCATTTCAGTGCAAGTTAAACTTGTTTTGGCTGGTGTGAAAATCAAAGAAGAGAGACAGATTTAATAGCTTTGTTTATACTGATACAGCTAAAAAGCATAAATTCAAGTATAATGGCACAAATAAACTGGACAACATGTGAAGCATCATTTGAGTTTGAAAGGGAAAAGTGTCTCAAGATTTTAGCAGCTGGTAAGTCTGACAATACGAGTGATTATGATAGTGTGTTGAACGCCCGACAGTGAGGGGAAGTACTAAAGACTGGCCTGGATTTGGCCTGAATTATTTACATGAACATAGCGATGGAGGAAGAAAGTGAGTAAAATAGTAAGAGGGAGAAAGAGAGAGAGAGAGAGGGGGTAGGAGAGATAGTTCAGCAAGGGATCAGTCACCCAAGGGACAACAACCTCTCAACTGCCCCAAGTACATGTGTGGATGTGCTTGGTCATTCACACATGTAAACCACTTCTTCATCCTATTCATTTAGAGCTATGTAAACTAAGCAAGCACAATTCCTGGACACTGATGATTTTTAAATCAAACAAAGAAATGGTCTCACTCCCTCAAAATCGGCCTGTCGTGTCAACAGCGCCAATGGCTAAGAGATTAAAGGACCCTCCAGACAGCCATTTTTTCACACTCCGACTATTTTGGGGGACAAACTAATCCCTATAAATCTTATCAAGGATATGTGAGAAACCCAACCATATGTGGAGGAGATTAGTGTGGAGTTTTGGCCTTTTCTCGATTTTCTCTCTTCAGATAACAGGGGTGTCAGACACGCACACGCTCTCAGGCGCACACAAACACACAATCAATTTCCACATTTACCATTGTTTTCTTTAAAACTTTGAAGGGTGTTAACAAAATCCTTATCAATTCTCTGCATTGAACTGGGCCTTTTGAGACTGCAGACAGTCCCATCCACACAAAAACACGCTCACACATTTACTGACGTGCAGCGTGCTACTTAGCCTAGCTCCTCATCTCGCCTTCCTCTCATGCACCACTCGGCGAGGTCACCGTGATTTGGTTGCTCTACTTTCTCAACTCGCATTTGGTCATCCCTCATTACCTCCAAATGCCAATAAAAAAGAATCCAATCTACTGACGGGTTTTGAAGTATTGAAATGAAAAAGCCTTGATACAAAGAGACAAAAAGACAAGCGTAGAATGAGAAGTGAGCGAAAAGCACCAGAAAGTCAGATGAGTGAAGAAGAAAGAGGAGGCTAGGGGATGAGATGTATGGACTGAAATTGAGACAAAAAAGAGCGAGTTGAGAAGTAGATCATTGGTGTTTTGATTTGATTTCTATGGCGTGGCAGATATAATGACGGTTAGTTTTCTATTCATCTTGGTGGCTCAGTGGGAGCACAGTAGGCAAATCGTGTTTTAGGACCTGGCCAGTGGGCGATGAGGAGGGCTATTAAAGGATCATTACCAGCTCCTGCCATTAAGGAGCTGTTGCTCTGAAGGAATTACCTTGGTAATGAGACCAACCTGAAACTGACTGCTTGCGGCAGGCCTGACATATATTACATGGGAACACTGTGACACACACATCCAAAGACGCACTCAGTTCAGAGTGCTAGTGCTTGCAGTTATTTTCCCACCTAGTCCTTCTGCACATAGTGTGAGCGCGTATGCAAACAAACCACAACAATGACAACAAACACACCGACTCATGCTTGTGAAGAAGCGTATGAGACCATCTGATGAACTCCTTTCAACAGATACGTGTTTGTCTGCTTGACTTTACTAGGATGCCACTTGTTTTCTTTCACTTCATGGCCCCCCTTACTGTGGTGTGTGCGTGTGTGTTTGTGCGCGAGTGTGTTTGGGTCCAAGAATCCAATCCTTTTCACACGCTGAAACGCTCCCCGACAGTGACTCCTGTGTGGAGCTGGTGAGCTATGAGCAGTCATTAACCTGAAATGCTATCTTAGAGACACATACCTTCTCTGACAGCAGCAAAAACCTTTTCGCTGATATTCCATTGTGTAATGAAAGGTGAAGGGTAAACAATTCAAGTAGCAGACATGAAGAAAAACTTGCAGTGTTTTCACTTTGATTTACATTTTATTTTGACATTAAAGTCACTTTCTCAAGGCTTGTGTGTGGCAGTAAAACTGGGTGTTTTACACCCAAAAATGATCTTACCAAGTGTTTTTGCGCCTAACCTAACAAGACCTTAATCACAGCTTTGTCACAGCATTTAATTGAAAAAATGAAATGTAAATGTCAACAAATCCACAATTTGCAGAGATCTACAATGCCAACATTTACTCTGGCGGTTGGGTTGCCCCTTCACATCTGGAGGGTGATTGTACTGCAGGGAGTAGCAGCTATGTTTGCTGTGATTGATACCGATGTCAAGTTTTTACAGCGGGAAAATAAATATCAAAATGTACACAGAAACCACTCAAATCCTCCCTGCAGCATAATACAGTCCCCCGCTGTCCATCTATAAGGTCAGTGTGTTCTAAACAATTACTGTCCAGAGGACCTTAGGAGCTAAAAAGGAGCCAATACCATAATTTTAAAGTCATATTTCAGTGAAAATACGAGTGTGTATAACACACCAAGCATACCAATAGATTAAGACTTTAAAACTCCTGAAATCCATAACATTTTTCAATTGAAAAATAAGCTACAGGCGGCAATGGACGAGCCTTTCTTAATAAAATATGATAAGACATATTCACTTTAGAGGCACTGGATTTGATATGCAAGCAGTTCTGCAAATGATATTTGTAACCATAAAGATAGCTGCTGGAACCTGAGCAGCTATAACGATCAACTTAACATATACAAGAGGGCACACACTCGCACACACACACTAATACTCTCTGTACCTTTCCAAGGGCAGAGCCCATTCCAGCTTTACGACGGACCTAAAGACACGCTGTGGGCAGCGAGGGCTTTGGCCAAAAAGACTTTATAGCGTCATAAACACAGTTATACCCCATCTCACCAACATAAATACATGCTGGAAAGTTACCAAGAGGACAGCTTGAAGTCATGGCTGCTCTCAGAGGACGGAGCTGGCATTCCCATGAGCACGTCAAAGGGAAGATGCTTGATGGTACTGTACTCATTTGGGGCTAAAGCAGTGAAATGAGTCACAAAACGGTCATATTCACATTAAAACGTGTTTTAGTGCTGCCTACATTTTTAAGTTTTATCACCGATCAGTCTTAAGTGTTGCATCATTTAATGCTTATTGTCTTGGCTTTAGCTTTTGGTTTTCACATATTCATTCCTGAGTGGCATCTGCTCCACTCTGACGTGGTTTCACCATTGCAATGACTAATGTCAATATAATTTTACTGCCATACAAAACAAAACAGGCCAACCAATGCAAACAACATGGATGAATGCAGCCTGTGTGAACATCCTATGGTTTCTTGTTAAGCGAGTCAAGTCCAGAACTGTTTTTCTAATTAAAGATCATCCATGTGATAACAGGGTGTTGAGCAGAAGTGAGAAAGTGTCAAGTTAAGGACTGAGAGGTAAAGTAGAGGGCAGTGCGTTGGCCTCAGGAAGACACCAGTCTGGGGTATACAGACACTGTCTGCATTTGAAGTAGTAAAAGGAAGAGAGGTATTTGAACTCAAAGAAGAAACAGTCAAAATTGTATTCAAGAGCATTGTGGTGACCAGTGGTTGGCCAGGAGCACCCCCTTGCTACCTCATTTGAACTAATGCCACCTGGGCGACGATACCACTCTCCTCACTTTTACAAAAAAACGGATCCAAGCTTTCATTTGTTCCACAAGCTATTAAAGGAGAAGTTTTTTTGTTTTGTTTTTTGCGAACAGTTGTTTGTTTCCTGAAGCAGCTGAAAGAGCTGTTTCCAGGTAATATGCCGGTGTTCATATTTTATTTGTGTTATAATGCTGGAACATCAGCAGACTGACCATTCGCTGAGTTTCTCGTCTTTTAAAACAAGTTTTAATTGTGTTATTTCACAGATGTTCGCAATGCCCCTTTGCCTCCATTGTTTTCAACTAGCACCGACGTCAGCAATGAGCTCCAGCTGTCAGGACTGCACCGTTCGCCATAATATATCATCGCTATAAATACCATACATATATGATCATAAATATCAAATAAGGCTTCATCTGCAAAAAACAAACTTCTCCTTTAAGCTGTTAACAGGACCTCTTCTTAGTCACAATTGATGTTCAGCTGGTCTCTATCAGGAGCTGTGGTCATACATATATAGTTTTCTTAATACATTGTACTCTTTCCTCCTATACACCTACTTGTTACAAGATGTGAAGTATGTCTATAAGTCTGTCTACTGATACTTAATGACGATGTGATGAAATACCTTGTCATTATTATGCTGCGAACCAATTTTCCCACAGAGACAAATAAAGTTAGTACCACTAATACTACTATCACATGCAAGACTATGTACATGTGACCACACAGTGCTCTATAAATTAAAATTATTGTCAGTATTGATTAATCTGTTTTTTTAAGGATCGATTTAATCATTTAAGTGATGTCTTCAATAGTTAATTTTATCCAACCGTGAGTCCCATACTCAGATATTAATATTGCAACGACAACACACAGATTCGGGAGGGATGCTCATGAAACCTGTGTCTCACATTTGCCGACAAGCTGGGGTTTTTTCGTTGTTTTTAACTCTTTAATTTTGTAAAATTCGAATTTCTTTTTTCGTTTGGGAATTAATCATTTACTTGGAGACATACATTTGTTGCAATTTTGCTTGCATAAAATTCCTTCTTAAGGGACGAATAAAGTATTTTAAATTGGAACAAAAAAAAAAAAAAAAATCAAAGAAAAGCAGCGGGTCCTCACATCTGAGAGGCTTTAAGCTATGACTGGCTATTTTGCTTGATAAATGGCTTCAATTTATCAATTAATCAACTACTGCTTAAAAACGTTGTATGGATTAACTGATCAGCTAATCATTTCACTACCAATTAGGAAGGACATTAATAAGACATGTGACCACAGTTACGTATTTGTAGTGTAGGTCTTTGGTATATGTGAAGACTGTTATTGGAGTCTGTGTGCCAAAAAGGGGAGGCAGTGCCTAATGAAGAATCTACAGTCTGACCTGGATTTGGCTGCTTTTACATAAGCAATACTCATTTCCTCTCTCTCTCCCCGACTCTGCCTGCCTGCCTCACTCTCCCTCCCTGAGATGCACTAACACTAAGGCAGAGATTTGCATTCATACAATGGAGGGATTGGAGTGTGAGCGCAGGGTGGAGTTAGGCTCCATATTGCTTCTCAGACGCAGACGGAGACAGAGATCACCAGTCTGTCAGTGTTAAACCAGCCATTCAGTCTGAGAGGTGTCAAGCATGATAATCCCAAAGGAGAGCAGGTGTGTGTGTGTCTATGGGTAAAGCAGTGTGTGTGATCTAGTCCGCAGACGGGATTATACAGATATGAGAATATGCACATGGAAAATTGCAACCGCATGTGAGACATGCAGGTCAAAGCCTGAGGATAATTTGTTTGGCGCGTGTGCGTATGTGTGTGTGTTGGCCTGCATCGCCTGTATTTGCACGCATGAATATGGCAGATAAGTGCTTTGTAAGCAGCATGCGAGAATCTGTAAAAAAAAAAGTGATGAGTTTGCACAGGTAGAGAATGTGCTGTGTGCCATGACACAGTGATTTGTGCTAAAAGATGCTCTGCACTAAACCATCGGGGTAAAGAGCAAAAACCTCACATCAGCCTAATCCACCAACACTTCCCCCAACTTTTCCAGAAATAATATTTTAAGTTTCTAAGCCCCTCACTCTGCAATGCACTGGTGCTATGGATCTACAGAGGGGAATTGGATTTCTGTAGTGCTTATGAATTCTAGTGTACATGGCTGGCTTATACATCTCCGCAAGCCCTCAAGAGTATGGCCGGCAGATGCTCTCTTCTGGTGAAAAGAAAAGAGTCAGCTGGCATGTTTAGAATAGGATATGTCCTTGTGATTCTCTCCTCCCTCGCTTTTTATCTCTCTCGTGCCCCGCAATAGTGGAGCAGGTGCGTCGTATTGCTCAAACACGACAAAGTGCAGCGGAGCACCGAGATGTGCACTGTTTGCTTTCTCTCTCTCGCTCTCTCTGCGTGCCTTCCAGCCATGCAGATAGTGAGTCCTCATGATGGTAGGCAAAGCAAAAGGTTGTTTGTGACATAAGCACTGATCCACACCACCACCGCCACCACCGTCGCCGTCCCATCCTCCCCTCCCTCTTTAAGCCCTGTGGTTCCTTTTCTCACCTCTCTTCCCCTCTTTACCTTCTGCCTGTCGAAGCTGTTGTTGTGTTAGCACAGAACAGATGTTTGGCTCACATCTGATGACTACAGAATACTAACATGGTGGCCTATTAGCTCTGTGGTTAGATCTGAAAATAACAGCATTTGCTGCTAAAGGGTATAAAACTGGCTTTCCCCACTTTCAAAAAGATTTGCATCCTCTACGTTTTTCTGAATGAAGTAGTTGAAGCCTTTCATTCTTCCGGGCCTTCACCTCAATCAGATAAAACTAAATCAGAATTTGCAAGCACACCTACTTGCAAACACTTGAACTAACCTGTTTTGAGGTTCCATATAAGACTTGCTTGGATGGCAAATGCAGTACTAGATAAGGAAGCCTTTTAAGAGTGTAAGGCTGCTCTTCACTTGACTGCTTATGGAAAGTGGGAACAGTGCCATCTAGTGAAAGCTATCTATATGCATGGTATTTAAAGAACCTCAGCCCTTTTTTTTATTGAATTTATCTGCTTTTAAAAAAGGAACCAGAGAGTGGTCAAATAAATAATAATCTACAAGTATAATTCTCCTTCTTGAATCAAACACAGCCACAATGACCTATAAATGCTTAGGAACAACTGCCCTGCAGCCAAAGCTCCTATTGTACCTAACATAATGTTGACAATGCGCATTTGTTGGTAATCTAATTGCTCTGCTGACACAGACTGCCCACACCTTTACCTTGTTAATACCCCAGTAGGAGTCACTGGGTTAGTTCATCGTTTGAGGTCACTCTGCTGATCTAATTCACTCCCGATAACTTCCTATTGACCCCTGACCCCTGATTGATTGCTTAAACTATCAGACAGCCTTTTGGGAGAGGGCCTGTCATCAATAAACCTGACAGGTAGACAATCAGCAGGCAGCGAGGCTGGGCTGGCGCGATTTTCATGAAGCACATCTAAATCAGAAGACTAAATTATTTCAGCAATCAAAGATGATCATTTAAACATGGTCTGCCCTTGGATTTGCGAAAAAACAACACAGATTAGTTGAAGAGGTTCTCAAAGGCAAAGGCATACGATGTTCTTTTGGGTGATGAGGTGTTGAACGGAGTGAGGAGGGATGAGTGAAGAGACTGATGAGTGTGTGAGTCCGGGTCAAGGATGATTACTTGTGGTGCACGCCTGGCTATGAATAATGGGCAGTGAGAAGTCAAGAACCATTTAACTTTCTCTCCCAATTGCCAGTTTAAGACCTCCATGTAGATTTTGTCTTTTGAGGCTACTTAAACCCCTCGAGTAATTGAAATGGACCGTTTCAAATTAGAAACCCATTGAAACCTTTAAGAAATGATATCTCCCAAATACTAATGTATCACCTAAAGAGGGACGCGATTGCTTGTTTAACTGAAGATACTGTGCCGAATAAAAGAAAAATTAAGAGCAGCTATTGTCCCAGCTTTTCGAGGGAAAAGATTTATCAGAGTGGACAAGATGGGAGAGCCACGATTACTCTTAACATTTTAAAAGGTCCAAGCGATTACTATAAGGTTCAGAGTTCCACAAAAAGATGATTATCAGTCATCAGAGATAAGCTCCAATGCGAAGCATCTCTGTATTCGTTAAAACTCAAGTATAAGACATATCATAAAAGCTTTACATGTGACTTTTAGATGTTTATCTTGAGAAATATTTGATAAAAATTTACTCTTTTACGGATTTCCCCTTCTAAAAGCTCTTACTCTTTCAAACCATTTGCATTTAGTGTAACCCAAA
>JAQFJB010000008.1:17282373-17295911 GCA_029874875.1 Naso minor
TTCATGACTACTTTATGTATCTGTTCTAGTAATGGATTTAGCTGTAAAAGCAGCTTTTTCTTAATTTTCTATTGCAAACTTTAAAAAAAGTTAAATTCCTTCCAAAACATTAACTTTCAGAGGACTATTAGCTTTGTGCCCATTGCCTTCCATGTATCAGCTTCTCATGTGAGTCTTGGTAGGCTGTGGTAAATATAACACCAGGTATGATTGCGCCAAAGTACTCTACTTCTCATTGTTGAGTTCAGCCATTTTTTCTCCTTACGTAATGCATTTGAGTAATTACGTAAGATCCAGCTGTAAATTCCGTTGCAGAGGACAGCAAAAAGTTCAAATTTTTTGACTTTCAGCAGCAATGCTGTCTACCATTACTGTTGCTGGCCTCATCTGATTTTACCGTCCTGCTCTCATCCACTGATATGACATCCGGTTTGCCGTCTACCGTCTGCCTGATTCCATGTGAATGCAGCATTAGCACTGCACCTCGCTGAAGTCTTCACTTGCTAAAGACTCCCTACATACTTGGTATCTCACTCAGATGGACGTGTCTTGCAATACGTAGCAGTGCACACTTCTGCAGCTCCATGACTGTGGATGGCTATGAATAAAAATAGATGATAAAATAGAGTCAAAAATATCTGCGATACGGAGCTGCCATTGTGCACTGGTGATTTCACTTGGAGCCAGAGCGTTTGCACTAGTCTTTGCTGAATCGAGCTGCGGTGTCGAGGTCCAGCACATACAGAGGCCTGACTCCAGCAAGTTAGGGTTTTGTGGTCACTTGTTTCATTTTGTTACACCCCATTTATTATAGTATACAACTAATTAAAACCCAGCTTGACAAATGAACACTTGAAAACTAAAATATTATATAACATATTCACAGCCCATTTCCCACCTGAAAGAGACAAGATTTTTAAACTGAAGCCCTACAGCAGCCTGACTCCAGGGGCTGATCAAGATGCTTTGACCTCACTTTTGAGGAGCTTTTGACTCCACTGAAGTCCAAGTAAACACACTCATTTCGTCTACAATCTCACAAATTCTCCCACTGCCCTCTGGACACACACACAGGCACAAAAAAATACAGCCAGAACTGCCTAGAGTATCTACACACTGACCACACGCAATCTTTAAAAACATGCACCATGTCCCAGCAATCCATTTCTTCATCTTGAAACATGCAGAACACTCTTTCTAAAAACACACGCTTGCAGCACACACACTCTTCCAAGCGCACGCTCCTCCATCATTGATGTCAAGCTTTCAGGCTCGCTGTCTGTGTCTCTGAGGGGTCTGCTACCTCACATACTGTACACCAAGAGAAAAGCAGCTTGAATTATTGAAGGCAGATGCACAGAGATGGAGAGTGTACAGGGAACTTGAAGGAATGAGATAGAGGGGCAAACTGAGGTAGGGATAGCCTGAAATGGAGGGAGAGAAGGAGAAGAAAAGGAGGCATGAAGACACTTTGGGGAAGAGTAGACAGCATAAGGAAATACATTAGAGGGTGAAGATGCCGAAGGAGGTAGAGAGCAGAAGAGACGGGAGGAAAGAGACGTAGAGGTAAGTAGAATGTGTAGTTTTCCCTGTGGCTTGTTTGCTTGCTGATGTACAGAGGAAATGGCTAGATCAGCAGGGGCTTTTACCTACGCTGAGTTTAACTAGATGAGGAAATACATGCATGCCACACACACACACACACATACAAATAAACTAAATGCCCCATGGGACTTCTAGAGATGAAGGAAAAGAAAAACAGACACTGTGCACTAATGTCTTCCTCATGCTCAAGTAACGTTGCTTAGTAGAGCTGCAGGGGCTGTTGGGCTTTTAGCGCTTTATTGCTCATGTCACTGTTTATGTGTGCAAAACTTTTGTGTGTATGTGTGTGTGTGATATCTGTGTGAGTGGAGACAGAGACACACTGTATATTGTATGTGCTTGAATGTGTGTTATAAACTGGCAATAGGGCGGTGACTTCCACTGGTGCTGGCTTTGTATCAGCACCCAGTTGGGCATGGCTGCAGATCAATGTCATCTCCGACACACACAGACACACACATGCACACACACACACTTGGTCTTGTTTACAGTTTAAACAGCAGGTGGCACAGATAACTGTCACTTAATCCGAAGCCATTTGGACGACTCCCCAAAAAGTTTCTTTTCTCTATTTTTTGTCTCCCCCTTGTCTCTCTATCTCACTGTCCAGCTATTTAGCAATAAAGCAAACTAATTATTTATCTTTCTAAAATGTTTTGATAGTAACCAAATATTAAACCTGAACCTGAAAATGTTTGTTCTCTGACCTCCAGTGATTTGATTCACCTTCCTGCAGTGATTTAGAGATGCAGCAGAGTGCAATTCCCAACACGTCGACCAATTTTGTGGTGGTAAGGACAAGCTTTGAACTTCTTCTTCAAGCCCTTTTTTATTCTTTACACAACTGCTTTTGTCACCTTTTGGAGGGATTACCTGAAATTATCACAGGGATGAATGGAATCATTTTCAAAAGGAGGCTTTTCAGTCCGCCTTGGAGTGCAGCTGTTGGGATTATATCCGAAGGATTTGACCTTTTGTACATTGGTAAAAAAAAACAAAACAAAACTGTCAACCTTAGGGCAATAAGGCTAGGAAAAAAAACAGTAACACAAACTTCATCAGTGATAAATTCAAATGAAAAAATACTGCAGTGCCAATCACTTTGTATGGTAAACAACAGCCGTGGACGCTAAGCACCAAGCATGTCAAAATCAAACAGCAGAGAGAAATTGCTTTTATAGAAATATCACCAGCGTTAAGTCCATGTTTATCTCCCTTGTTTTATTTACTGCTCCGTTCCTACTTCGTATTCACCTGCACCTCAGTGATTAAAGTTGAAGTGTGGCAAGTCTGGCAGGGTATTTATCTTTGACTGAGACCGTTGACTCGTCATGCTGAAATCTGTCAGCCGGCATGTATTTACGGCCGGCCAGCTGTGATGATGCTCACACACACTTTAGCTGGGCTGCCGTTTTAGATCCCTGCTGCTGCACCCATGGCCAACACAGCAGGATGGCTTTCCAAGTCATGTGTGTGTTTGGGGGTTGGGTCCGGGGATGGTGTGTGGGTGTATGTACGTGTGTGCATGCATCCATACATGGAAAGTGTTTATTGGCGAGGCATTCTCCTCCCACATCTGCAGATCACTCATCCTCAGGGAGGCCTCCCTCCCTGCTTTCATCAAGCGGCATGGAAAAGTGGGAAATAATTAGGGGTTGAATGGAGTGAAGTGGAAAAGTATAGATGAGGTAGGAAGTACAGTGGCACATGAAAGGGGAAAAGAGAGAAAGATAGCAAGCGATCGGGCTTTAGCTAAAGTAAGGAAAGCAAGCGAGGCATGGGGCGCGGTGAAGGCTCTACCGGTCACCATGGCAACCCTTTAAAGGCCGATCCCCAATGCAATTAGAGTAGCTTTGAGGCAGCCAGTCTGAGGGCAGAGAGTATGAAAAATAATGGCACGAAAGAACAGACAGACTTGAGGGAAACAACGCAGCTGAATGAATGAAAATCGGCTATTATGTGACCAAGTGTGTCGGTAATTCTCCAAGATGATTGCGGGAAGGGCTGCTTGCGTCTGTTCATATGATGGTTGTGGGAATTTTAATAATAAAGATGCCTCTGGCAAGGCATGTTTATGGGTTTGTCCATTAGTGTGTGTGCAGCCTAGAGTGTGCATGCATGTGTATGTCTTTGCATGTGAGAAAGTCAAGGTATGCAGGGGAAAAAAAAATGCTGCAGGTTTTGTATTGATACGTTTGACCTCAGAAACCAAAGGTGAAAGCAAACTTTCACACGTTAGCAATACTTCAACAGACAAGACGAAGGGAAAGAGGGGTTGAGAGGAGGCAGAGGTTTAAATCACGCAGTACCAAGGGATAAAGGCTTAGACTCAGGCTGCCAAGGTGATACTATCAATGAAATTAAACCTCAGAACTCAGTTGTATTATTGCTTGCAATCCTCTGTAGTCCTCTATTAGCCCATTTAGCACAAAAGAGCAAAGGCTATCAAGGCACAATGAGCACTGTTTTCTTGACTAGACCCAAGATCTAGTTCATATGTGTGGCTTAAATGACCACAACATCTTAATCTAACAGTTTGTGCTAAATGTTTGCGTTCGTCATGAATGCAAACTTACATTCAAATCTGATATATCAGGCGTGTGTCAATGGGACATTGATTAGTTTATCTTCCCACTGCGGATCACCTGACAGTGATAAGGCACATGACTGAGGTTTCTTTCGCAGCATTTAGCTCACACAATACCGTTCAAGTCAATGGCCAAGTGGCAGTTACAACTGGAAAACTTGAAGGCTCTCTTAAATTCTCAGATATATTTGGATTTATTTCCTGAGGCAACTTAAGAGGCAATAATTTCTGTGCCAAGTTCTTCTCAATTTTTACAGAGGAAACAGAAAACATTCTGACTTAAGCGGCACAAATTGGCAAGGGATGTGCAGGACAGGAAGGCTCTGTATTGGTTGATTAAAACTGCCCAGAACATCACTGGTACTTGCCAAGCATTGAGGACATTGGGGAAGTCAGGTATCTGCACAGGACACTTGTCTAAAGGAGACTAAAGGACATTAAAAAGACACTACAGACCCCAGCTAGTCAGTTCACCCTGCTGCTGT
The DNA here is from genome assembly GCA_029874875.1 of Naso minor. NCBI lineage: Eukaryota > Metazoa > Chordata > Actinopteri > Acanthuriformes > Acanthuridae > Naso > Naso minor. The sequence goes on from JAQFJB010000008.1 coordinate 17,287,051, forward strand.
CTGACAAATCAGGAGTATCTGCTGCCATACCAACAGGCTACAGGGCAGCTTTTATCCTCAGGCTGTGAGAACTCTCAACTCCTCCTCTGCACTCAAATATATAAAAATGTTTTAGTTCTATGAGCCTATTAATTTGTTATCCATTTTCCATATTTGTCTGTATTTAGTAGTAGCATAAAGCATCTGCAATCTGCTTTTCAGTAATACAATTTGCGTTGTAAAATATACAGACATCCTGTGACTTGGTGCTAAACATAATATGTGTATTAAAAGCACGCAAACATGGACGGGCAAATGTGTGCATGCTTCTAATGCACAAGCTTGGCATGTTGGATTAAGTAGCTTTTTAGCCTAAGTAAAAGTGTTTGGAACTATCAAGCATAAGACCGCATTCGCCAACCCTCCCTATTTTCCCAATGTCCCATTTCTCCCATATTTTTTCAGATTTTTTATTATTCCACCAAACTTGTTTTTAAGATGGTAATGGTACAGTGTGTATAAGCCCCTCGACTCTTAAGTCTACTGTTTCCACTCTGACAACTATACAGATGCACCAGGCCCATCACGCTGCCCCAGAAGAGCACTTCTAACTTTCAGCCCACCAGAAGAAAACTTGATAAAAGAAGAGAAAGTGGTCATCTCTCCCTCATGCTCAACATGAACTATGCCACGCCAATTTCTCCGTCGAGCATGGGAGTTGCAGTGACGTAAATCACCATCGGGAGACTGACAAACGTAAGAAAGCAATGACTGTGCACCAGCACTGATGTCAGTAGCTGATGTGTTGCTAACGTTCCAGACTCTACAAGGGAAAGGGTAAAAAATGAGTAAATTGAATGTGTAGTTTTTATTTGCTTATCCCAGACATGCGCACAACTCCATGTCAGAGAGGCAGCAAATTAATTTGTCTTGCATTGTAATTGTTATTTTTTGTTGGAGAACCCCTTCCACCCTCTGAAATCCTCCAGTTTTTTAAAGTCTCAAGGTTGGCAAGTATGCATACAACAAGGTAGAGAGGACTTGGATTATACTACACCAAGCTGGGGAGAGTTTGGGATGGATGTTTTTAGATAATTTTGATGATTTGAGGCTTCCAGCAGAAGTGAGTGGCTAGTATTTTTTGAATCACTTGTTTATTGGGAGGATCACTGGAAGGAAAAAAAAATCTTAAATTCAAAACATCTTGAATTGAAGAGTGAGTGACTGATATACAAAACGTAATTTTGTAATGAAGTACCACTTTAATGAATGTAGCAAGAATGGATAGAGACTGACTATATTTGGTATTTCTGCCCCTGACTCAAGTTGTTAATATGCTTCAAGCAAAGAGCTTGTTGGGCTGTTGTGCAGAGATGATGAAATAATGGCTCTAATTTTTCAATTTACATTCCTGCTTTTGTCACTTTTCATGTGTAAAAATCAATGCCTGTTGGAAAGTCTTTGCCAATATCCTCTTGTTTATGATCCATAGTCTTTGTAGCAGCTTCACAATTCATTGCCCCCTCTTTGAATGTAGACATTTAGTATGGGTGTAAAGACTTACGCCTTTAGATGTCATTGGACGAAATTTCGTACAAAATGTTAAAACCAATAACATCAAAGCTACCCTTCACAACCTTCCATCCCAGAGAAGACAGCATACAAACATGACCACAACTTGGAATAGAAGAAGATTTTTTGCCACACCAGCTCTGCTTGCCAGTGCAAGAGAAAAATGTCTTGTCATGAAAGGTGGTGTGAAATACTCCAAACATCAGCCTTGTGAGACGTGGACTCTGTGGCCCGTACATGCAGTACATGAGTTAACAGCAACTCCATTCATGTGAGAAAGGCTTGGAAGGGAAGCGATGAGGATATTTTTCATTGCACATCCAGGGCAAATTGATGTCTTGTGTTTGCGGCCATAGCCTACTGAGTGTTTATAATGTAGCATTTGCACTCGACTGCCCCGATCCTGCGACCCCCAAAGGGAACTGATTTCTCCCGCTCTGCTGCTCTTTCACGTCTCTATCTTTTCTCCTGGTTTTCCTCTTCTCTCTCTTTTCATCCTCGTTTTTCCTTCTTCTCTCATCTTTTTTTTCCCCATCTCCTTCTGCTCTTTCTTCTCTCTGCACTTTCCTTAGTGCACACACACACACACACACACACACACACCAGTGTCTTTATGACTTTGCTCTGTCTTCATCTTTCTTTGTCCTTCATTTCATTCGGTCTTTTGCCCTTCTTCCTCCCTCTGGGTCTCTTGTCATGCCTGCTTGTTTTATTGCTGTATACAGTATCTCAAAGCCTCCAGCTAGTCTTTGCTTCTTGATCCCTCCCCACATGATCCGCTCCCCATTTCATCTTTCTCCGTTGTTGCGCGGTACTCTTTTTTTAACTTCCTGTTTCCCTCTCTCCCGTGTTTACACCCTCCATCTGTCTAATCACTCAATCACCTCCTTTCACTCTTTTCTCGCTGCTTGTCTTTCCCTCTCATCTTCTATTTCTTGTTTCCTACCCCTCCTCTCTGTTTGTGCCTCCACCGCCAAGTGTTATCCATTCCTCCTCTTCTCCGTCTGTCTCTGTGTATTGGGTCCCGTCCTCAACCCACAGCTTGGTTGACAAATGGATAATCTTTCCAAAGACACCACATAACCATCTCCAGTCCTCTTTATTTAACCAGCTACAGCTATTTCATAGCTGTCATTTTTGCAGATTGCTTCTGACGAGGTGACACACCCCTGACAAACACAATCTTTTTTTTCCCTTTTCTTGATCTAAAGAGTCTTTTCAAGAGACTCATCATTGCTCACAGCACAACTCTATTGTCTGTTGTCTGATTTTGTAGCTTGTTATAAATGACAAGATTTTTAGATAATAGATAAATACAAATATTTCATCCAAATTATCGCATCTACAGTATATGGCTTTATTAAAACAAATGCTTGTGCTTTTTCTTCATTCTCACACTGCACGCTACATGACCTGCAGTGACCTCCTGCTCAAATCTTTCTCTTATTGCTCTGTTGAGGCCCAAATATTAATGTGAAGGAGATCTCAGGTGGGCCCCTCTGGTATTAGAGACATATTAGCTTTTGAAGTAGGCTAAAATGAGAGTGTATTATTCAGTGCGGGCTGTGGCTTGCCCTCTGTTCAATATTGGATAGGTTAGCTCAGGTGGTTAAGGCTTTTCAAAACTGCCCTTTTGTGTGAATTATTTAGCATTTTCACAGCGGAAGCCTCCAGTAAAGGCTCCAGCTCGTCACACCTGGCCCATATTTCTGTCAAGAGAAAGTTGTATCAGCGGCGGGACTGTGAACTTTAACTGTGACACCAGTTGACCTGACATTTCTTACAAGCTGCATCGAAAAGAACATTAAAGACAAGTTTTAGTCATGATGTAATTAGAGATTTGACCCATGTCCTCCTAATGATGGGGTTCTTTTATTAATTTCCTTTTTTTATGTCTTCATAGTCAGTGTGAGTGGTTCCTCATGGGAACCAAAGACCGCTCCCAATGCGACATGACTTGATTTCTGAGGTCCTGGTTAAGTTTAGGGGTAAGGTATGAATTGAGGTTAGGGTTAGGCCTAAATTGGTTAAGGTTTGGGTTAGGCTGTACAACTGAATAGAAGTCAAGTAAAGTCCTAAGAAGAATATCTCCACAAACCTATGTGTGTTTGTGCGTTTGTGTGTGTGTAGGGATGAATTCCTGTTAAGTGCAGCATCAGTAGGCCCATGCTTTCTCTTTACCATTTAATCTCCATGTCATTATCGAGCCAAACCTGCATGGCATGTGTGTGTCTGCGCGCGTGTGTGTTTCTGCCTCCGTGATCATTATATTGCATTAGAGGATGGATGGCATGTGAGAGATTCACAGCTGAGGGAGCGGGAACGGCTTAGAAAGAGAGTAAGATGGATTGAGAAGCATACAAAAGGGAGCACAGAGGAACAGAGGGGAGTAACGATGTGAGGATTTCTTTGAAGAGATGGGTGGGACACTGCGAGGGGACAGGGGAGAGGGGTGTGACACATGAGGCCCAGACAGGTGCTTTGGTCACAGCCACAGTGAGTGAGAGACAGAGGCGGTGTGAAAAATTGATGTGCCCTACTTACAGCAGCTGAGTAGAGACGGGAGAGGGAGGGCGGGAGGCAGGGATGATGTTAGATTTTGGAAGCAGCCAAATCATGTTGTGTTTCTTCGTCTTTTTTTGCATTACATTACGCCAATTTGTTTCTGGGTGTGGGTGTGTGCCTGTAACTCGTTTAGCTTCATGTTCAGCCAACATACAGCGCAGCTTTGTTGCTCTGTTGTTTTAACATCTGTGTGTGTGTGTGTGTGTCTGTGCATGCGCGTGTGCGTGCGTGATGTTTGAAACAGCTTCTCGCTGCTGTTGCCTTATTAATTCTACAGCATTAGCTGTAAATTCGCCAAAATAGAAAGACTTTCTCTCTTCTGCACACACTGAAACAAACACACACACACTCACCACTCTGGAGGCCTGGACCACATGGCTCTCATTAGCCCATCTTACAATCTTTCTGCAATGTTTGACCAAATTGAGGCCTTTATTTGCCCTCCTAGTTAAACAAGATGGGGAGAGGAGCTGGTCCCTGAATGAATCAGCAGAATGAAAACCACCGCATGTTAATCAACACGACCGAATTCCAAACAGGAAAAACTGAGGAGCTGTGCCGTTTAGCCCGTTTACTCCGAGGAATATCTTAATGACAAAAAGGGATTTATGGAGGTTAAGTTGCAGGGAACACTGGGCATTGAGTCTTTAAATTTATGCTGCTCTCAGCAGCCGGCTTAATACAATGCAGTGACCATGACTCACCTGAGGGCTAAGACAACTATTATAGAAAACTAGCTCAGGGCATTTAACTTTCATCTGCCTCCTTCTTTTGGTGAAAATGATTTGCTTGGATACTGAAGGAAGGTTTGAAGGTTTTGCTCATGTCATCTACACCCACTTCCTGCTTTGCTCTGTGTCTAGTTCTTCTCCAGAGCTCCAAGAGTGACAGCATTTCTACCTGATTGACAGGAGAGCTTTCACCTGTTACCAGATGGACGATCTCACAGACACAACATCATTTCATTATGTATAATAAGGGCAATGGATAGAGAAAGAGAGACAACAGCTCAGGCCTCAGGTGACAAATTGGTTCAACACGTTTTAAAGCCATGAAACATGATTACACAAACTGAACATGCTCTCATGCAAGATAAAATACAGTGAGAGCATTCTGTTGTGATGGACAAATGTGAACATATGAAGCTTGATCTGAGCTTCTAAAATGTAAAATGTACACTTGTGGCAAGCTATGGTGTCATATTGGTCCATGCTCGGACTCCTTCAACAACAGTGAATACAGTTTAAGGCCCAGTCAAAGCAAGGGTCTGTTAGCTGAAGTATATGTATGCAGACCTTTGACCGCTCAGGGAAGATAAATCAGATAATCAGGTTTCTTTATGGCGTATAGTTGTCATGACTGTATAATTATAACAATATAATTTTTGTTTTCAAGTTTCTGGTCAGACTTGTTGTCTGTTTCACTCGTTCTTTGACCAGGTAGTTTTTAATTCAATTTCAAATGCTGAAATTTTAAGGTCCTAATAAAAAAATTTTAAAAAAGCATTTTTGCACTAAATTCAAATATGTTTTATTACAAGCAGTGGTAGTGTAGTCAGCCAGACAATCCAAAAAAGAAAATGATGCTAGCTTGCACCACCAGCTGTTTTTTTTAATTTTTCAGTCTCTTCAATAGACAGTGTGAACTCATGATCAAGCTAATAGAGAGTTTTTGTGATTAACAGAACAAGTTCTCCACAGCTTGTTAGCTTTTGGCTACAGTGGTTCACCAGCCCTGCGAGTACGCTACAGTTTGACACTCAGAATGTCAAACTGCTGCACCTGGGTAGAGCCACTCAGTATTGTCTAAAGAACTAAACACATCACTGTCACTATGGATGTTTTTAACCACTTCAGAGGAAGATGAAACAGCTGTAATTTGCAATAGATGTTCTGCAATGTAGAAAGGACCAAGTGATGCCCGTCAGTTTTGGGTAGGTCAGAGCTTGATCATGCATTTTTGTTTTCTGCATCTTGCATTTCTTACTCTCAGGAGTGTTTCTGTTTTTTATTTTTTTTAAAATTATTGGTCATCTGATTTTAAAAATCCTTATTGTGCATCTTGCGAGTAAGATCTTAACGAATTTGTTTATGTAAGGTCCTTGCACTTTTGATTTTATTAAAGCTGGGGTAGGCAACATCTGGAAATCAAGCTTGCTTTAGCATGAGACTCCTAAGGGAGCAAACCCACTGCACCCTCCGTTTCCTGCTTTTGCTCTGGCTCATGTTTTATTTCGTTTGCTGTTGTTTTTTTCTGTTAAGGCCAGTTCACACCAAAGATTTATGACGAGACGAAACTGTTGCAGGGAAAATTGCAGTAAACTGATACATCTCAGCTCGATTCAAGCTAGCTGATGGTATCGCCTGCAACTCAGCTAGTCAAGTCACCAGGGGCCAGTTTTGGAACATAAGGCATGTCACATGTTTCAACAGCCAATGAGCTCGTAGAGGTGTCACCTGTCGCTAAGAAGTGCAGCATAGAGCAGCCCACAGAAACTCTGAAATGACCTGTGATTGGTCGAAAAGTACCCATCGCAGTCTTCCTTTTTTTAGGGTATGAATACAGAGCCAAGGAGTGGTGCAGAAGCCTAGTGTTCTTCAAGATCACCTGAATTACAATATACTGAAAGTTTATTATGGAATTTTGCCCAGTGACACCAAAAATAAACTGCCCACCCCAGCTTTAAGACAATAGAGAGCTTAAACTTAATTTGTTCAAATAAACTGCAATAAATGGGTCAAAATTTCTCAAAGCAAGTAATGTTTTGTAACGTTTTACATTGGTATCCGAATTCAATATTCTGCCCTATAGTCATGATCACAGAGGATTCAATAGGCTACCGCCTCTGTACTGTTGCATAACTTTGTAGGGCAGTAGGGTATTGTGCCAGCACCCAACTTTTAATACTGAGGTTAGGAAATGATTCAGAGTTTGACTCTTGACAAAGGCAAATATATAATGAGAACATTTGACCCACCAATTAAAAAAATCAGGAATGCCTCACACCAAAATTAATATTTCAGTTTTGACAGCAGTGACTTAATGGGAACACGAACAGCCTGAACAACAACAGCACTGCCTTGACTATTTTCACATATTCTCATTACTGAGACAGCCATGCTCTTTCACATTGCTATAATAATGCAGCTAAGCTCCACCAAACAGGTTTGACTTTTTTCAGTTACACGCTAGTTAAGGAGAGTACAAAACTCAGGTGACTCAGGATAATTTTAGCCCCATCGTCTCTTCCCGAAGTCTTTATCTGTGTTTTATGTTTGTCCATCTGTCTCTTTTTCACAACGCTCATTGAATAGGCTCGTTTCTCTGAGGGAGCCAGGCATGCTGGGTAATTGAAAGGAGGCAACCGGCACAAGTCAAACAGATGGAGATGTAGTGTGTGTAGAATGCGTGTGTATGTGTGGGGCGGCGTCTGGCAGGAGTCAAACGGCTGTGGATTTATCAGCTCCCCAATGAAGGCCAAAAGCAGTGCTTGCCAGATCCCACAATATCACGCACGCACATACACATCATGCTCACACATTTTTTCTTCCTTCCATCTTGTGTCTGTCTTCATCAAGGTATTTATTTTTTGGCAGCTTATCCCTCCTCCCTTTATCCCTCCATCTTTTTGTAATTTCTTGGATGGACTCCGAACATTATTGCCACTCTTCTCTCAGGCTTCCTCCCTTTTTTACCCCTCTCTCCTCACTTCCCTCTCATGCCTTCATCTTCTTTTTCCACATCTTTTTGCTCCTTCGTCTTTGCCATTGGCATTCCTGACAAGCGACAGATGCCGGGCAAAAAGTGGGGAGAGGGAGAAGAGAGACATCGAGGAAAAGAGAGGGAGGAAGAAAAGAGAGGGGGAGGCGGACTTGATGTGTTGTTGCTCTCGTGTTCTGAAGGAAGGTCTCTTCTTTATCAACAGTCTAACAGGCTGCCGGGCTCAGTCATCCTGCTTTTTCTTTCAGTGTTTACTGCTGAGTGTCAGGGCCTACACAGTTGGTGCAATGCACACACACACACACATATACACAGAAAACTTTCCTTCATGCTTCAGTGTGCATGCAAACACACACACACACACACACACACACACACACACACACAAAAGTACAATGACACTTCATCCAAAAAGCACTGTCACCCAAAACAAACAGTGACAAATATACGCAGCGGATTTGTGAATTTTTGAACGGCTGATTTATTTCAAAACAGCGTATCTTTTATGAAAACTGGAGGTCACTTTTGTCATAACAGTATTACCCAAAAACACTCAGAATGACTCTGAAGAAACCATTTCATTTCTGAGCTGCTGTCCTCTCCTTGACTGTTCATTTAAGGATTTAAAGGAGCTTCTTCAAGGCGCCCAGGAAATAATCCAGTGTTTCCATAATCCTGCGTGGATGTATGCACCCAACCGGTCACTTTCACTCACATTCACTCACACACACACACACACACACATGCATATTCAATCAGCACACAGGCAGACACACACACACACAGACAGACACATACAACTGCAGGTGTTCATGGTGTTTCCGATAACCTGCAGAAATGCTCTGCCGGTGTGTGACAATCATTAATCGTCTTTATTGCGATCCTTATGCTCTGTACCGAACAGGATTTGTCACGTGTGAACTGAATCTTTGATGGTCTCCGCGCTTTTGAAATACTCTGGGATCTTCTGTCCTTTTCATCCCCTTCTGCCGTTTTTTTTTTCATCTGAGAAGTTGTTTATTTCT
>JAQFJB010000008.1:17332006-17345179 GCA_029874875.1 Naso minor
ATCTGTCGGGCCCTACTTTATGCTACAATGATTAGCAGTCTCAATAATTCTAATAATGATAGTGATATCACACAATTTAATTAGTTTCTCAGGTGGAGGGTGTTATGGTGCACATGTTAATGTGTATGCTGAGAAAAAAACAAGTGGCAATTTGTGGAAATTATTATCTGTGTGAGGATATGTATATACAGTTGGTTTGTGTTACATAGGTAGGTAGGTGATATTGGAAAAATTGGGTCCAGCTGCTGTGAAATGAACCCATTTGATTGCTTTTTTAATGATATTTGTCTTTCTATGATGTTTTTAACGAGTGAGATCATGATGTTGATATACAGACCGCAAAGTCTCTGTATGCATCATGGGTCTGCACTGTTGCCACGGTGATATACCATAGATATCATTGCTGTCAGGGGGAGTACAAGGCAATCACTTCTGACAAGCGTGTGTCATGTAAGCGATAGCGCATGATGAGCTGTCCCAATATACGAAAATAATAGACTTGGTGGAGGTGACGAATTAGTTTCTCTCCTCCATGGCCATCAGTTTCTATATGAAGAATGTCAGATTTCACTGTGAATCATCCTGCTTACACTATAAACACCTACTGTAGATTGTATTCAGTGGAACTCATGGTTTAAGTGTTAGTATTGCTGCTCACATTACAATTTAAATGTCTAGACCATGTGGGTTACAAAGCGATAAATCTGGGGTAATCGGTTGATGGGTTCTCTTCTTTGAATTTGCACTCTTGTTTGTCTCTGATTCAAATCAATGTGCATTCCTCTGGGCTACCTTGAGTATGTGGTTCCTGCAAAAAGCCGACCACATCAAGGCAACTGAGCATGTCCTCAGCTGGACCCCGCGCCTTTCTGTTCATGACATCAACAATGTTTTACTTTTGAAATCAGACTGTCAGACTGTACTGAGTAAAGCTTTTTTAGCAGCAGTGAAAACACCCTCGGCACAAAATGCTTGATGTCAGAGCTGAGGAAACCTCCTCAGGAAGCTCATGTAGCCACAGTCAGTCACTAAAAATATAGTTTCAAATATAAATTTAAATATTTGTTCCAAAGATAACCAAAAGGTTCATTTCATACAGGATAACTAATCTGTAACCTATTACATGTCAAAAGTAACCACTATTCAAATTTAGTAACCTGAATATATCACTGGGGAAACACAGATGCTACACCACAAATGTTGTATTAAGTGTATAGCATTGTTATTGATCAGTTCTGTCCCCTACGGCTGAGATTTATTGCAGTTTGTCACAGTGTCTTTGATGTCCACTGTAACATCATTTTCCAGTACAGTGAAGTGCATAGAAGACTTTAAAATGATGTCATATGAGGTATATTTTGCAGCGATGAGTCACTCCTCTCCCTTTTTCCCCCTTCGCTCACTTCTGAATGTCGCTCTGTGTGTGGGTGCGCATACATTATTCTCTTTGTGTATGTTTCTGTACGCACATGTTTGCATAAGGCTTTGTGGTTTTGTGTCCAGTCTCACAGCTGTCAGGATTCCGCAAGAGTAAAACTTTGAACGAGAGCGTTTTTTTGTTGCACTGAAGGACAGCTTCTCATTACAAGGCACATTAGCAAGTGTGTCGTTTGGTTTTTGTGGCTGTGAGGAAGCAGATAGAACCGAGCGTGCAGGAGAACAGGTTATCAATTGTGTTTCTTGATTATCTGCAGTGCAGCTTATCAGCAGCAGATAAGAGAACTAGGCTGAGCCTCATTTTCTCTCTAGCAGTCCCGCATGCCGGCCCTTTTTCAGCATCTTACTACGAGAAAGATATTATTTGAAGCACTTTAACTTGCAATCATTTGTACAAAACAAACTTTACTTTGATTATTATTCCTACGCTATTGTGTAATTTTCCAGATCAAAAGAATTTATTTACTCTCCTGCTTCTTTGGAGAGCTGAACAAATGGACGACCATCTGTCACTGTCAGTAGCCGTAACTGCTGGTTTGTTATTACTGTCAGGAAAATAAAAAGCTTGAACAAAAAAACATTTAATAAATATGTCCAATGTTTTTTGCCACCTGTGTCGGTGTTTTGAAGCCGAATTGTGTTGTTGTCAAGTTCAGAGAAAAGGCAACAATTTTAACTCAATTTTTTCAATTCTGTAAGGGGAATGTTGCAAAAAAATACTTTAAAAATATATCCTAAAAATGATAAATATGATAAATAGATTGGACCTAAGATGCTCAACTGATTTTTGGTGAGTAACTGGAATCAATTATAAAGTGCAAAACAACAGCAAGCAAGTTCTCTGAACTCCATCTTTCCTTCTGTCCTTAGTTGTGTTGGTCTCTCTCTCGCTTAGTCACTCACTCCAGATGATTTATGGGTATCTTTTATCAGAGTTGAAAGCAGGGCTCATCTGTTCTGAACTACTCAAGTCCCATATCATACAGCGGAAGAAATAGGAAAGACTGAAGAATACAGATTCCAGTGTGTCTGTGTGTGTGTGTGACAGAGGAAGAGTGAGAGAGAAGGGGAAGAAAGAAAGAGGCAGAGGGAGGCAGTGACTGTCTCAGCCTTCATATGATTTAATCAAAGCCATCCATCACATCTGGATAATTAGACAGCAGCATGGATCGCATGACCAGCACTTACACTCCCACATTCACACTGGTATATCTACCCAAATATGCCTGAGCCGGAAAAACAGGAGAGGAGGGTCCCAGCAGACTGAGGTTCAACACTGTCTCTCTGTGTGCAGTCAGGACTATTGCAGCTCATGGCACAAAATTCAGACATCATCAGTCAGTGATAGAGTTGGGAGTTTGGCCACTTAGCCTAAGTTGGTCTCCGTCAGTGCGGTTTTCAGTTGCTTGATGGCCAATTAAATGTGTAGAATCAGAGCTGGCAGCCAGAGAACTCTGCACAAAGGAGCTAATGACCACTATACAATGCCTCGCTGCAGAAAATGTCAACAAAAAGTCATTCAGTGTCAAGAGAATTCTTGAGAGTATTCCTGAAATCACTAAAACACACATTTTAGCGTTCCACTTTTTGAACCACTCTTTGTTCTTCGTCGCAGCATCAACGTATCTGTTGCACAGTTGTTGTAACATTTTGATCCAGACGGAAATAGCTCAAAAACTATTGGATTGCAATGAAATTTGGTACATATATCCACCTTCTGTGTCAAAATTTCAGTTTCTGCAACGCTTTGGTTTATGATTAAACTAATGACTATCCCATCACCTTTAGCTGTATTCACCTCTACTTTAACTAGCAAAGGTTAGCATGCTATTAATAAACTTAAGGTAAAACCTCTAAAGCAGGCCCCCAGGAAATGTGATTACGATGTCTTGTGATGTATCTTTCTTTGTGAAAAAGTGTTTGTATAACAGTGAATGCATTTTTCACAATCTTTGTGAAATTACTTGTATTTGGCTATTATCAAGGTTCGATCACTTAGTCAATATCAGGACCAAGAATTCAGCACGGATCCAATACCATCACGAATTGATACCCAGCTACGTACCTGTTAGCTCAGTTAGCTCTGACTGATGTTACGCACCTGAGATCAATTCTAATTCACAGCTCCAAAACAGTCCACAGGAAGTTACTATTTCTAAAAGTGGTGAAGAAAAATGGAAATAGCCGACAGATCTAGCAAAATGTCTAAATTTGCCAATAATTAACACCAGGAGAGTTCCACCAATAAAGGGATTAGATTTTTCGAGATTTTAGTTTTTAATTTGCTGTTGCATTATTATTTTATAGTGTTCTCTTAAAATTCTTTTTTTCTTTTTTAAACTAAACTGTGATTGCACCTTGAATTTTAAAGGAATTGTCATTTATTCTTCAAGTTCTTTGGCACTGACAATCTTTATGTATTTGTTCATGTTTTACAAAGACTGTAACCTGAGCCAGGCCATCCACAATGATAATTATCTTATCACATCCATACAGAATTAGCAGTAATCAGCTAGTCAGTGCTCAGTATCGGCTGATGCGCAAGTGAAGGTATTGGAATCGGTTTTAGAAAGGAAAAAATGATATGTGAACATCTCTAATGCATAGAATTACAGTGAAACTTAGGTATTCCCTTTTTGGCTAGCGACCCCCTGGAACATCTGCAAGGAGCGCTGAGTACCCCACTTTGAGGCCCATTGATCAAGGAAGTTAAGTTTAAATAACAAATCATGTGTTTGAAGGTTTACCAGCTGTCAGTTTGTGCTCCACTGTGAGAGCCTCAAAGTAGCAGCACAATACCGATGTTCATATTAAGCAGTGTGTGTTTGCACGTATTACTTTGGTCTCTGCAGCCTCATGCTGGATGAACTTAAGCTGTTTCAATTTTTTTGCCAGGCGTCCCCGAGGTTTTTTGCCAGAGGCCTCTGCATTGCTGGGTCGCTGAACAGGCCTTATTCAAATGAATGAGGCAGCTGTGTTTTTTCATCCAGGGCTGAACGCAGCCTTAGACATTAGCATTTAGCTTAAAACACCACTGTGCCTGAGCACAACCTCACACAGCCTGAAGCATGATTGTTGATTCTTATTCTAGTGTAATTTATTGCAGCTCTGCATCATTTCTGCAAGTCTTTGCACATATGTAAGACTATGGTTAAATAGTCTTTTGTGCAATGAAAGTTTGTAACCATCCTTGCATAATTACTGTTGAGGACATAATGGTGACGGGCTCTTCTCGAATCTTCCATGATTTATCATCATTGCAGTGATGGCCTAAATTTCAAAAGATCACATTTGACTTGATAATGTAATACTATTTGACAAATATGGTTTTGCATCTTTAAACAAATTCTGTAGACAAGACAAGAATGTTAAACTACTTTTGCATTAATAATTAAATGTGCATAAGGCAACCTGAGGTAAGAGTTTAGTCTAGATTTGATATCTTTCTCAGGCCTTTCCTTGCTGATAAATGGCCTGACACCTTTGCACCTTATGGATTCCAGTCTTCCAGCCCTCTTTCATTGCTCTCCATCATGCCCTGATACTCCAAATGAAGAATTTCCCATTAATAATGCAGACTCTGACGGTTCCCATTAGTCTAATTTACTGCGTCATAGTCTCATGATAGGACAGAAAAAAAAAAAAAAATTCTACATTGTCTGCACTGTTGCCTTAGCAAAGAATCTCACTGAACCAAGGTGACAACAGCCGCCACCCTTCCCTCTGCACGCTACCATACACCCACACACTCACACAACTTTCCTTGAGACTGTGGGAGATTTTGAAGAAAAGCAATTTAAGCAGTAAGTAATGTAAACCAGCACTACAGTACCCATTGTGTTATTCACTCGACAAACACAGTTTTATCTTTATCAACATTAGGATGTTAATTATCAGGTATTGCAGGAGTTATCATCATTAACGTTAACGTAACACTAATGTCATCGTATGCTAACAGTTAGGTAGCATAACGTCACTTCTTTTCAGCAGCAGTGAGTTAGCACATGCATGGCTGAATCTCAGGTCCATACCCCAAACAGAGGTAGAACGATTCTTACTAAAGGCTCCTATTCTTCCCCATGTGTAGTAAGCACAAAAAGACAGTACTTGCTGGGTCTTCAAGGTTGTTGAGCGTCATTTCTGAACGTTACATTTATATTGCAAAGTTTTCACAACGAGGGTTTTTGGTCCGCTTGAGCCTGAAATTCCTCTTAATTGAAACTTGAGCGTTGACCACGTTCACGGTTAAAACTTGGGCTCTATGGCGACACTATCGGTTAGGAGTGTGTACTGCAATGATCATATCCAAAGCTTCAGCTGACAACCAAAAATAGATGAGAACACATCAATAATACACATTTCTTATTCCAATTATTTCATAATTTATAGCAGAGAGTTTAGTTTAATAATTTAAGTTTAGACAGTCAGAGGTCAACCCAACATAGTCTCACAAAATCCTGTGGGGAAACGCTGAAATGAATACCTGTCTCAGTGCCAAGTGTTGTAAAATCCATACTGCCTTTAATTAAGTCATTTAGTGGTTGCCGTGAGATGCAGACATGACACACATACTGTTTTCTATCTGATACATTTTTAAGACAATACAGACAAAAAGAAAGGAATTTCAAACCTTCCTAACGTAGGAAAATAGTTTTTTATCCTTTAGAGTGAATATATAGAAGACATTCAATAATGATAGTGCCAATTACATGTACATCAGGGGATGATATGTCTCGCACATACAGATTAGCAGTAATCCTGCTAAGATGTTTTTTTTTTTTTATTGTGTTGGCTTATAATCAACCAACAATATGGCTCCTACGCTTCAAGTGATCCTGTTTTAATGGTGGGTTTGTGTTTACATTGATTTGATAAGGGGGAGTTTTGTGGCTCTCTGGGCTCTCGTAGGATTTTAAAGCAATATAGTCATAATGAATGTTCACATATTGCAATGAATGCATGCAAGTGCTTACACATTAAGGGTTGATCTCTCTCTCTGCTGACTAAGAGCAGTGAGATATCTCTTCTTTTCCCTCTCTTCTATTCCTCACACATTCTCTCATTGATCATGCGAGCGAGTGACAAGAATGCAGCGTCAAGATATTCGAGGGAAGGTGAGAGCTTCCCAGCGTTTCTGCTCTTGTCTCTCTACTTCATCACTGCTGCGATATCTGTCCTGTTCTCTCTTTCTCTGCCACATTCTCCCCATCTTGAAACACTCTAATAAACACAAGCGTCTCATCCTTATTTGTCATTATCACCTCTCATCTGTTTTTTCCGGTACAGTCTTTCTCGCCGCATTTCATTTTCGGTTGTGAGTGAGTTGTCGATGCAGGTAATAAGATAGTTTTAAAGAGATCAGATTTGTTACAGAAACCAGCTGGTAAAGTGTTGTGCAGTTTTGAAACTGCGAAATTCAACAAATTCAAGACACAGAGTGTGTGTATGCGTTTGTGTGCTTCACACACAGTGACCTGTCTTTTCAGTCGCACCTGTAACACAAAGCACACAAATGCAAGATACATGCACAATGACTAATGTGTGCAATAAGCGACTCCACTACAGAAAGAGTGTTTATTCCTTGAATTAGGAAAAATGGATATATTCTGTCTCTTTATTAATGCACTGACATTGTATAAACTGGCATCTTCTCCTTAGTAGCTGTAAATGCAGAGATCTACCTCCCTTATATCTCGCAGCATCACCAGTGTTGGGGAGTAACTAGTTACATGTAACGGAATTACGTAATTTAATTACAAAATAAAAATATCGTAATCAGTTACAATTACTTAGAAAAAAATGTGTTATAAAATTAGAGTTACTTCTGAAAATGTTAATGATTACAAAGGGGGCTACATCTGAGTATTTTCTGTAAAAAGCTTAGACTATATGTTAAATATTTTTCATTTTGCTGCTTTTCATGTTTTTGATGTGCACAAGGCCAATATTTTGCCATTTCCAGTCAAGGCCGTTAAGTAAAGTTTGATGCTGTTCTGATGCTTTTGATTGGTTCTCTTGTTTGAATTTGCAGCGCCCCACAACTGCCATCAACACTGCCTGGTTTGAGTGTTTGAAAATGGTTAACAGTTGAAAACATGTGTTAGAAATTTAGAAAAGAAACGAAAAGGTAATCAAATATAATAAATTACATTACTTTGATAATTGAAAGAGTTACATTATTCATTACATTTTCAGTAGGGTAACTAATAATCTGCAACCTATTACGTTTCCAAAATAACCCTCCCAACCCTAAACATCACAAAAGTATGTCCCAAAAACAAACATTAAATTCAAAAAGGAAAATAAACGGATAGTCACTGCACTCACTTTTACATCCAGAAAACATGAAATTTTAAAAGAAAAGGTCGCAACAAACTTGAATTATTGTTAACATGCGTTGCAGCTTAGTAAAAGAATCAAAACTTCCAGCTTTACAAGTATTTTGCGCTGTATTTTTTATTAACTTGACACATTCCCATTACTGGAAGCTGTATGGGCGTAATACAGGACTCAAATGTAGAAAAAAAAAAACACTCATTTTTTCTTTTTCAGTAAACATATATTGATATTTTTGTTCACAGATCAGAAAATATAATCTCACATAAGACTTCATGAGAGTCAGACATAACTGAAAAGACGAGTTGGAGAGACATACTGTGAATAGCAGTGTAGAAACACTGAACGGATTGTAAAAAATGCTATGTTGCAGGTATGGTTACCATGGTGAAAACAGCTTATAGCAGACAACCTGTTGAGAGAATGCAGAGAGAAGCCTGGGGTGTTTGCCTTGAGCAAGTTGCACATTCACGACTGAAAATACTCATCAGAATGCATCCAGAAGACATAAATGTAAAACATACATAGACTTCAGATTGATCGACTGATTTATTATCATTCAACACATGAAGTGTCATTTTTATAAAGTACAGCACAGCAAACCTTTCAAAAGATCAGCCCAAGATCAGGTATGTCATTAATTCAAAAAAGCCTGCATCCATCTTAGAGGTGAGATGACATGAAAAATGCATTTTTCACACTTTTGGATCTTATCCATGTTCATAGTGTCCACCCATTTAACAATGTATGCCAAAAAAATACAAAATGAAATTTCTTTGTTTTCTTATATCAAAGCTTATCACTTTTTATCCATGTTAAACAAAATCTGCTGCATGATAACAAAGTGGAGAACCAACCAGTTGTGTCATGACATCTACCTGTCAATCATAATTCATGTTTCAGGCTGCTCAGAGTGAACAGATAGATTCAGATTGCGACAGATAAACACATTTAAATAGATATAGACAGACAGAGAGACAGCTTTAGAGAGAGAGAGAATTACAGATGCTAGATTTATAGTAACGTTACCGGTACGATAGATAGATAGCTAGCTAGCTAGTTAGCTTAGCTAACAACAGGATGGTGAAGGGATGTGTGTGCTGGTGTTTGCCAGTCAAATTCATCTTAAAGTTACGTCCCGCCTCTATATCCTGTTTGAAGTCATTTCACTCAAAAATACGTCACCACATGGCAGATATACCTTCAGGCTGTTTTTAAGCTAGCATGCAGGGATCTTTTTCCATTAAAAGCCTTTTTTTTTTTTGAAATTCAGGTTATTTCAGATTAAGGTTCTGTGTAGTTGATTCAACTGAATTTCTAAATATAGAAATGTGATGCAAATCCAGATTAAAACTAGCGATGTTTACATGTGCAAAATCTCTTCAATCCGATCAAAACTTTAAGCGATAAGAGATTCCAACTTCACTGTTTGCATGGATGCTAAATAAAGTGATCTGATCATGACTTGTGTTTACATGCATCAAGCGTTTATTCAGAATAAACCATTTTGAAATGCACAGTTGTGGTCGTTTTTTCTAGAAATGGCAGAGGAAGAAGCTTTAGTTCCACCTGTGTTGTAAACAAACACCACTCACTGCCTGGTCGCAGCACGCCTTTGGATATTTCTCTACAGGCTCAGCAGGCATACTGCCCCTAGAGAGGCAATGGTAAATGTACAGTATTTTTCTGAAACAGGGAAGCTCATGGCTTAGTATGTTCCTCTGTGAACTACATCACTTTCCATGACTTAGACATGGGCAATATCTCCGTTAGTGACGTTAGGGGGACAGCCGTAGCTTCCCACTTTCCGTTACCAAGAAAGGATGCTGTAGCGTGGAGTGAGCTGTATTATCACTGTGAGTAACGTTAGACGGGGGACATCGATAGCTTCATACTTCTCGCTATCGAGAAAGGACACTGCATGAGCTTCCCTGTCTCGGAAATGTAGTGCAGACATGCGCAGCAAGGATCATTTTAACCCAACCAGGGAGACACGATCAAAACAAGTGTGTACATGAACACTGGTCGGAATAACAATCAGCATAAACCGCTCTCCGGACCTCTCCGAACAGGCCGTATCAGATCAGAATCTTCCAAGTGACGTGTTTACATGATGCATTTTTATTCTGATCAGGCTTTGATTCTGATTATTTGTGTCCATATCAACATAGCTATTGACTGGTTTTAGGTTTCATTGAGTAAAGATATGAAAGGAGAGAGACGAAGATAAAAACAAGGAGCAAGTTTTTTCATGAGGCAAGGCAGATAACAGCGCAGAGAGAAAAGTTGAGGACATACAAAATGCATCACTGAGCCCCCTGCCTCCCTGACACTTGGCTTTTATATCTTCTCCCTCACTTATTTTATATTCTATTACTTTGCATCACCAAATTTCTCCCACCGTATCCCCTTGTTCTCTCCATCCTCGTTTTTTTATCTCCCCTCCCCTGACTGTGCCCTGACACTCCAAAGCTCTGTTCCCCTCATTAACTCTTATTCATGGGGCTGCAGATGACAATAATTGGTTTGAAAACAGGAGACAATGGGATACAAGGATTATCCCCGGCTCACACCCACCACCACCGCTACCCCATCCCCACACCGCGATGACAAGACTTCTCTGCATCCTTCCTCCACTTCCTGTCCTCGTTGCTCCGCTTGTCCTTTCTCTTTTTTGTCCTTTCTTTCATAATTGCTTGTTGCTTATTTCACTTTGGACCTCATCTTTCCCAAACCCCTTTCAAACTTTTTTTCAACAGTCACTTAAATTTACAACACATACACACTTTCTTATTACCTCTCTCTTTTGGCTTTCTCTAACCTTTTCATGACTCTTCTTTATTCATATTTTCTCTGAGAGTTGTGAGATGAGTCCCCATAGGGATAAATCTTCTGTTCCTGCCAAGAGTGGAAGTGACATTACTGACACAGTAGCTAACACACACACACACACACAGAGAAAGAGAGTTCTGTGAAATGAGAATGACATTTGATTAAACACTGTGACTAATGTGATGTCATCTTTGCAAGGAAACCATGAACCTGTGACAGAGTGATGGAAAAAAAATGGAACAGAGAGAGGGCAAAGACTGTTAGCCAGGGGTTGAAAAAAAAAAACGAAACAACAAAAAACCCGAAAGGTGCACCATCTGCCAAAATCACCTCAGAGAGGCAAAGAAATGTCAAGAGTTGTTGCTCCACTCCTCCTTATCAGCATGTTTTTCCCTGTCATCCTATCCCTTCATCACCTTCTCACCCATCTGTTTTCTCTTTGTTTCCATTTGTCCCAAAGTCACTCTCTCCATTGCTCTGGCTTATCCCACCCCCAACACCGCTCTCTCCATCTCTATTCTCCATCTCTTCACTCGGGTGTTGGGCACTCAGGTTTCAGCTGTAACTGCTTTAGTGCAAGCGATAATGGTTTGTAATTCACTCCCAGCTCCTCTCTGCCGGTCAGGAGGCCCACTCATAAACAAGCAGAGAGAAGTAATCTGTGTGTGTGTGTGTGTGTGTGTGTGTCCTCTAGATCATGTATCATTTTGTCAGCGTGTGTGTGCTCCTTCTTTTTTTATTTCATTTGATATTTGTATATGTGTTTGCATTTTTCATGTGTATTTTCTAAGCTATATGTGCATGGACAGCCTTTCAACCAGACTTTTTTGGGGGGGGGGCAGTTCATTATGCTGTACAGGAATCATCTGATATGTTATGTAACCCCATGTCAAAATTAAACGCCCTTATCACCCAGAAGCAATGTGGGCACACACACAAATTTTCGCTCTGCTATGATGCGGAAACTCAAAAGCAACACCCCCTCCACCCCCCTCCCACTGTGGCACTATGGTGCAATACTCCACTTCCCTGGAGTATGAATAATGGAGGGATCCCATATGTGTAGGCTTGTAAAAACTAGATCACCAACTGTGGGCCTGAGGAAACGTTGATGGGCCCAGGGGTGCCCCAGGGCAGCCGAGGTGGGAGGGGTTGGGGGTTGAGGCTCAGAAAGCCCAGGCAGACTGTCCACCGTGCCTCAACCTCAGGGCAACAAACACCAAGTGAGTACGAGAATGACATAAGCAGGCCAGTAGCATCTCAAACTATGCTGCCCTTTTACCCATCATTATTCTGGTGGAGTGCGACTGGATTGAGATGTTCTTTCTTTTGTACCACACAAACACACATTGTTCTCTCAGGAGATGGTGGCGTCCAAAACAGAGCTAAATAGAGTAAACAAAGTGAACAGAAACATATAAATGCGAGTCCAAAAGTTGTCTCTGTAATTTACGAAGTTTCCCAAAGTAACCTGTGAGTACTGCTAACTGTAGCTGCTAGTTAGCTCCATAGTCGTGTACTTACCTAACAGCTTGGAATCAGTTTCACAGAAGCAGGATTGTTTTGAGGAGGGTTTTTTTTTTATGTTGCAATGGAGGTAACCTTGGAAAGGATAACAGAAATTAGGGCTGTCCTGAGTAGCTTTTTTTGGGCTTCGAAGCTTCTATGACAATTGATCGATCATAATCGAATATTCGTTGCGACTAAGGGGCAAGGCTCATCATGTCTGTTAACCTAACGTGAGTCTGCTTGAATGTGTTCTCACATCACTAAGCTGATGCAAGCTATGCTCACTCCTTGTTGTGTGCTCTCTGTCAAAAATCCGCATTGCATGGGCTTTCCGGAGATAAAATAACATCATGGTAATCCAGCGTTTTAACGATGTCCACTTCCAGCTCGTCCGTCAGTATCTCCTCTTCAAGTTCCGTAAGTGACATTAAGTTCAGGAGATTTTTACGTAGCTGCTAACATGAACAGCAGCTCTGTTAAGTGCTCACAACTCACAATATCCTTTTACAGTTCCTCTTCAACTGCCCTCAGCAACTTTATGTGACACTTGCATAACTCTAACTTTGCGTCTTTGTTTCAGTCTTTGTCAACATTAGCTGTGTTCGAAATCATTCACTCACTAACTATTCCCTATGTAGTCTTTATTAAACAGTGCACTATATAGGGAATGACTGAACAAGATTTCGGACACTACGTAGAAATTTTCTAAACATCATTGCATCAGTTAATGCGCCAGATATTCATGCAACACAAGTGGCCGTGCGCAGCATCATGTAAACAAACCAAGCACATGGGAGCACAGCATTGAAATTCACTGATGTTGTATGGTAGTGTTTTCAATGTTAAATCACAGATAAACCGGTGAAATTGCAATGATGTGGAAGTTTGGTTTTGTCAGCTATGGTCCTGTGTCCTAATTGGTCCTAATTGCAAGCTGTAATAGCCCACAATAATGTTCACAAACTCACAAGCTAACGGCTAATTAAGCTATTGGTGGATAAAGAGTGTTTTGCTACTTTGGGTGAAAGCTTTTGCTTCTACACACAGATGAAGGCGAAA
>JAQFJB010000008.1:17530689-17542869 GCA_029874875.1 Naso minor
TGAACATTACTAAAGAAAACATGGCAATGTAAACAAGCCAGAATGTAACCATAGGCTGATTTCCACCTGTTGTCCCTTGTAGATGTTCCCTGCAAACATAATACAATATACTTAAATGCAAAAATATGCATGTCTATAAACATATCAGGAAACAAAATTAACAAAATACAAAAAAGGTAACAAAAATAAATAAAAATAACAAAGGTAAATTCAGGTAAGGAAAATAAGTACACAATGTCTATTGCACCCTAATATATATATTGCAGATATTGCACTCCATACTCTTTGGTACTCAGTACATATTATACTCCATGGTCTTACACAGTACACATATCACACTCCATACTCCTATATACGCAGTACACATACTCTGTGCATCCTGCACTTTGTGTACTTATTTTTGTTTAATTCAGGTAGACAATATCTATTGCACCCTACATTGCAGATATCGCACGCCATACTCTTAGGCAAACAGTACATATTATACTTCATATTTATATACACAGTACATGTAAATAAGATATTTTGTGTTGCTTGGGATTTTAGGAATTGTGTGCCTCTTATCCTTCTTGGTTGGGCTCATCTTTGCCCTGCAGTCTGGTACTTACTGGTTAGCAGTCTTTGACAGCTATGCCGGCTCTGTCCCTCTACTTATTATCGCGTTCTGTGAAATGACCGGCGTAGTCTACATCTATGGAATAGATAGGTAAGTGGATAAGAGAACCAGGAGATTGCTGAACTGTTTGCTCAAATGAATTTCCTGGACTCTATGTATGTTTTTTATGTGTTTGTCTGTTTGTAGTCATGAGTCAAATCTTTTTTCTTTGACAGGTTTAACAAAGACATTGAGTTCATGATCGGACACAAACCCAACGTCTTCTGGCAGGCCGCATGGAGAGTGGTCAGCCCTTTAATTGTGTTGTTCATCTTTGTGTTTTATGTCATCAACAAAGCCAAAGCCAAACCGACATACAACGCCTGGAATCCAAGCTCGGTATGTGTCACAACTGTCCTTCGCTACGTTCCCCAAATTTCCATATTCTGCTAATTATGTTTTCAGTTTAAAATCTTTTCCATGTCATGTTTACAGGCCGTCTTCCCAGTGTTGGAGACAGTATCCTTTCCCAGCTGGGTTTACGTTATAATCTTCCTACTGGCGGGAATTCCCAGTCTTTGTATCCCAGGATTTGCTTTATACAAAGTATTCCAAAGATACTGCTGCTAGAAAGACATCAATATTCACAGGCTTGACACTGTATCTGCAAAAGTCAGCGTGTATGACACGCCAACAATGTTATAAAATGACAAAAGCATTGTACTGAAGTGCGCAGCTTGACAGATGTAAACTCACTTTTTTTTTAAGCATAAAGCTCACCTCAGCTGTTTAAGGGCATAAAGGATGAATACTGTTTTTAAGTGATTTAGTTTTGAGATGAGTTAATATACGATATTTTTTGTATAGCGTATTGTTGGTGAAAAGTTACATAAACTGTTGATGCTGCAGTTTATAACACTAATTTTCCTTATTACCTTCACTTGTTGAGTTAAAGGGTATCAAAAAATGTCATTATATGGGAAACGATTTGCTTAATTTGTGCTATTATTTATATTGAATGCAAATATATCAATGTTTAATGTCTAATTTAGAGTAAAAATAAGATGCGGTCATGGCTGTGCACTGTTTTTGGTGTTTTAGTTAAACATTTATGCAAAGTCACCAAACCAAAAAGTATTTCATGAAGTTTTGTGGAGAAGATTTGATTATCTAGTACTTTGCTTGTTTAGTCATTTTTATATTTTACTCATACTGTGATATGAAATAGACAGCAATGTGGAAAAAAACTTTGCAACTGAAAGGCAAAACACACACACATACAGAGAGATACAAAAACATTTGTGGCAAATAAGAATTGTAAACTTGACCTGTGCCACCATGACCCGACAGAACCAATGAAACCTAAAAGGTATCGAACCATTTAGCAAATTTGTTTTAGTCTGGCATGAAGGGGCAACAGTTTGGCATACATGTATAATAAAAACCCTTAAAAACCTTCCGCAAATGCCAAAAAATTTCCATTCATGGAGAGAAACTTGAAAATTTAAAATGTAATTTTATTAAATCAGTTGAGTCTTTCTTGTCGGGGGTTCAAGCCCATAGGGCTGAAATCCTATTGGGGTTTTTTTTTCTGTTTTATTGTTATTACTATTCTTTTTCTTCAGAAATGTTTTCTCATATTCCTGTGAGATGGTAAATGTAAGAGACTTTTTCACCTTGTTTGGAAGTTTTGTGCAAATGCTGCCCAAGTAATTTGACCCAAATCGGCCTGATGGGGGCACTATATTTGAAGAAAAACTGTTTTGTCACTTTAAAATTCATAACTCCTATGCCATAAGTCCGATTTACACAAAACTTGGTGTAGACATTTTTTGGATCAAACTCTACAACTTTGCCAACACAACCCACAAGGTCTGCCAATTGAATTTTCCACAATTTTGAATTCTTTGAAAAACACGTCTTTGATATCTCTTCCTAGGCCGTAGGTCCGATTCCTTCAAAATTAGCTGTGGGTCATCATTGGATCAAGCTGATCAAAAGTTTCATAAGGCTTGTTGATATCTTATTTCGTTTTTAAGATATTGACCACTGAACTTCAGAGGGGGCACGGCTTAACACATAAATGGACAAAAGTCAACAATTGTTGGGCCAATCATCACAAAACTTGCAGAACATATCCACACAAGCACCTAAAACATTTGAAAGTTTGATTTTAATTGGCCGATAGGGGGCGCTATAAATACAAAAACTGGGTGTGGCATCACACAAATCAGACTATAAATCAGAAGCAGTTTGACCTATTGTCACGAAACTCGCAGAATATGTCCACACATGTACCCAAAAAATACCCTGAAATTTTCATTCAAATCGACCACTAGGGGGCGCTGTAAATGAAAAAAGAAGCGGCGTGGTATAATACAAATATGACTTTCAATTGGAAATGTTTTTTCCAAATATTACAAAACTTGCAAGATATGTCCACATAGGTACCTGGAACATACCCTTAAAATGTTAAGCAAATCTACCGCCAGGGGCACGTTATAAATGCACAAAATAGGCATGGCGTAACACAAATCAGACTATGAATCAGGAGCTGTTTGTCCAGTCATCACAAAACTGGCAGGATTTGTCCACATCACTACCTGAAACATACCCTTAAAGTTATTTTTAATGAAGCTGCTGAAGCTTTCAACTTCTAATGGTCTTTGTTGGCTTGAACCCCGGAATTGCCGCTTGCTGCTGTATTTTTAATTTGAAATTTGTTTGTTCTGTTAATACAAGTTCAAGCAACAAAAAAAACAAAAACAAAAAAATGAATGTGTAATATTTTCCTAAAGAACGATGAGTAGACACATATCCTACTCAGTCATCACTCACCACCCACTCAGTGTGCCGTGTGTGTTTCTACAGAGTTTCTGTCCGCTGGCTGTAGTTTCTCATATTTTGCTGTGCTTGGCTCATTTGTGGGCGTCAACCTTTGGGCAGTGAGAGTTTATCTCACAGCTGCCAACAATGTGCATGGTGTGAGTGCAAGACCGTAAAAAAACAAAGTCACCAGGCGCAGATAAATGTTTTGCCTCCAAATTACAACCCAAATTCCACCTATTCAGTCTTTATTATCGTATAACATGTAAATTAATTTCTAATAAATTATTTCTGTTTGTTTTCATGTTAAAAAAAAATCTAAACAAACAACCATCAATTTGCCGATGTCTCAAACTTATGACGAATTAAATATATGAAAAACAGTGCTGTACTGTACACACACAAAAATATGTTCATGCATATTCTTAGAATAACCCTGTGACTGTAGGGTGTTTAGTCAATGCACACCACTCTGTAAATGCAGATGCCTATCTCTCTCTGGTTAATTATTGTATCAGAGGCTCACTAAGGAGGTTTATATCACTCTGAACTGCTTAACAATTACACTGTGAAATAAAATATTGACTTTGAATTGTTAAAAATTACACTAAAATAAAATGATGACATACAATGACAATAAAATAGAACTATTACTTGCTTTAGTCTGTAACTTTTCTCTGTTTACTCTGAACATTACAATCAAGCAAAGCATGGGTAAACATTTGAATTTCAAGTCGGAGAGCACACGCACCAAATGTGTCTTTACAGTCGGAAATGATGAGTGTACATCTCTATGCAATAAAGCAATCTGATTTCTCAAGGTCTGGAAAACAGTGTGGCCGTTAGTTAAGATAAGCAGGGATGGAAAACATGTTGCCTCTACCAGTTGAGTGTTTCATTCTTGTCAAACAAACTGTAACAGAACAAGCAATTTTCCCAGTTTAAAGCTTTGGTTGTGCTTTTCAGCCATCAGTAAGATCTCACAGCTATTTCAAGCAATACAGTCAGTAAACAACAAACACTTAATTGTCTTAAATGGCTTTTGATATATTCTAAATACGGGCCTCTCATCTGATTTCATCACATCACATTGTACCATTGTGCTGACAAAGTCATAGATGTAAAACTCATCTTTAAGGGAAAAGTATTGGTGATGGCAAAGCATGTAATGTTTTAACCATTATCAAGGAGGTTGCTCTTGCTTTTTAAAAACTTGCTGACATTACATAATACAACACAGGCTGTCATAAGCCCCTGATAACTGCAGTTTTAGTGCCATAGGTCATAATAAATATCTCAGTGCTCCCTCCTTTGGACACACAGTAAAAGCAAGGGATAAGGAGGGAGTCAATCCACAGAGGAGGTTGGATGAGAAAGGACACAGCCTCTTAAAGGTTTGCGGAAAAGTAACAAAACCAGCAACTTGTTACCAAACAGAGACTCAACAGCTACATACTACAATTTTTGTGTCCAGTGAAGGTTACAAGAAGCCACCATGAGGCTGAAGCTTCCAAATCCCGGACTGGATGACCGAATTCCTTCTCATGCCCAACTGGAGAAGATGGAAGTGGAAGAGGCCGGAGACAGGCCAAAATGGGACAACAAAGCCCAGTACCTGCTCACCTGTGTGGGCTTCTGTGTGGGTCTTGGCAATGTCTGGAGGTTCCCTTACCTGTGTCAAAGCCATGGAGGAGGTAGGTTTGGATGAGCCTGTGTGTTATCTGCTAGAGTTCTTTCAGAAAGACATGAAAAAGGCAGAATTTCCTGGAAAAGAGCAGTGTGTATGAACTATTAAAATGATCTTAATGTGGCTTTGTTTGTTACAGAACTCAAACTACTTTTAGTCAGAATTAAATCTTGTATTATAACACAAACTGACATATTTGAAGGGAGTTATTCATTTAAAATCTTCGACTATTTACTGAAAAAAATCTGCAAAACTCATTTAACATGTTTAAAAGTGCAGCAAGATATCTGATGACTGGAGAAATACATAAACTGAATATTATTTAGCTCAGATAATTTTGCTCTCTAACAACCATTAATGTGCCTGTTGTTTCCCTTTACAGTAAACTAAGACCTTTGCAATTTTAAATGAATTAATCTCTAAAGATTATTCTGCTTTTATCATATTAATGTATAATGTGGTACAGATTATTATTATTGAAATTACTTACTTTTCATTCTTTTTCTCAAGCTTCACTGTTATATTAAAGTCAGTAAGTGAGTCTCATTGTTTATATAGTGCCTAGCGTATGTAATAAAAAATAATCACAATCCTTCTACAGTTTATTGATGCCTTTATGGGAGCCATTTTGTAAATTTAGCCCAGTGCTGAATATTTACTCACCATCATTTAAGTGCAGACAAAAGTGCATTTCTCTCTTGATTAACTCATAAAATGATGTGTATGTTGTACCTTTAGGAGCGTTTATGATCCCGTTCCTTATCCTGCTGGTCCTGGAGGGGATCCCACTGCTGCACCTGGAGTTTGCCATCGGTCAGCGCCTGAGGAAAGGCAGTGTGGGAGTGTGGAGATCAATCAATCCATACCTGGCAGGAATTGGTGGGTAAAACAAAAAACATGGACATTAGCTTGCGTGCATGTGTTCGTGTGATGCAGCGTGTCTTAAATTTAACACATTATGTGTTGTTTTTACATATCTGAGTATAGTTTTAACTCCTTCGTTAAAACTATACAAAGGTGCTAAGTCAGCTCACACAACATGTTGGGTCACTTTTAACACATTCCTTCTAAAGGGATGGCAATACCGTCGCAGTTATCTGTTCCACCATCTTGGTCCTAACTGAATTATCCCATCCAAATAATTATTTGATTAAAATGAAATTCCCATCGGTGGTTCCCAGAGGATTAGTTCCACTGGCTTCGCTTCCTGGACTTTTCCTCTTGTGCCACCATTAAGTTCACTTTTGTCACTGATTGTAAAATGTTTCACAAACAATTAAATTGATCCATGAACTCTGGCAGAGCCATACCCACCACTTGATCAATTGTAATCACTCTGTGATCGGATAACTTTATTGGTTTGGTTTTGGGTTTCTCCAAAAGTTGACTCTGCTTCAACTTTTTGCTGCAGGGACCACTCAGTTTATGTTTAGGTTTTTTGGGAAATCCCAATTTAAACTGATGAAATGAATGAGAGAATAAGCATTTTCTCCTTATTTGGTCTGAATAAAGCTTTAGCATCTGTAAGAGAAATACACTGTACCATGCTTTAGAAAAAAAGAAGAAGAAGAAGTTGTAAGTTAAAGCAACAATATCTAACTTGACTGCGACCCGCGGTTTGGACAACAAAACTTAGTAACACCCGGTCATATTTTATGGAGAAAATGTCCTCTGGGTTTCCCTCTGATGTGCTAGACTGCTCTGTCTGTCTGCAGCCTTTTATTTAGCCGAGCTGTCCCCAACAGCTACCCTGTGCTGCAGCTGCAGCTTCGGTCTGCAGCCTACATGTTGCTTTCAGGAACTTCCGTGAATCACAAAGTCAAGACAGAGTAGTTGTAGGACATTAGAGGGAAATTCAGAGGACACTTTCTATAAAACATGACCCATTTTTTACCAAGATTGCTGTTTTGTGTGGCATGCATCATTAAATTTCGCTTTTGAAATAGCGGGTCACGATCAGGTTACATATTACTGCTCTAAATCCCTCAGGCATCAGTATCACACACCCAGAAGACTGGTTTGAGACATAACCAGAAGTTAAACATAAATTCGAAAATCAAACATCTTTTCATAAACCTAACCAAACTGCAAATGCTTCATATAACTTTTGCAAAACGTAACCAAGTTGGTTGAGGCCGAAACTTAACCAAGCTGTGACAAAATGACCAGGCTGACCGAATGTTTTTTGAAGACTTTCATGGCAGGAAAGCTTTGTCATGCAAAGGTGCTTGATAAAAACATATTTCTGATAAGGTGAAACGAGAATGTGTTATCTAGTGCCATCATCAGGTCAAAATTCCCACTAGTTCAATACTCTTATTGATAAAAAATATTTGAATGGAAATGATAAAATAATGGCATGCCTATTAGTCTCAGCTATACTTTGGGCAATAAGATTCAGATCCAGATTCATTTAACAGGAAAGAAAAATGTATCAGGAAAAAAAAATGTCTCTTTTGAGATGCTGTCAACAAAAAGGATTCCTGTCCTGCAGCAAGAAAAAAAAGGCTAAGAGAGATAAAAAGATAGCAAAAGGAAATGGGGAAAAAAGAAAGGCGAAGAAGAAACAGGAGAAAAAAGGGGTGGGATTGGCAAATGTTAGCAAGCGAAAATGTTAAATTAAATGATAAACATGCTAAGCATTTGCTTCACATCTGCATGTTAGCTTGCAGAAGGCTGCATTTTGCTCAAAGCACGGCTTTAAGTAGAGCTTCACAGATCTGTTATCATGACTACAGGACTAAGTGTTTTATTTATGTTACAGGTATCGCTTCATTGCTCGTCTCTTTCTTGGTGGGCATGTACTACAACACCATCATGGCCTGGATCATGTGGTATCTCTATAACTCCTTTCAGGATCCTCTGCCTTGGAGCCAATGTCCTCTCAATGCCAACAAGACTGGTATGCCTTCATTTATCAAAACAACCATCAGAGACGCTTCAAACAAACCCTACCTGACAACCTGCTCTTAATCTTTGCTTAGACTTCCAAATCTGGAACGGACATTATAAAGTTTATCTAGGTCCTTGCTTACCTTCTTACAGTTATGATGCTTAGTTTGCCATTTGCTATTTTTCTGTCCTTTTCAGGTGTTGTGGAGGAGTGTGCTCGGAGCACCACTGTTGACTACTTCTGGTACAGAGAGACGCTGAACACTTCAAAAGCTATCGATGATTCTGGGGGTCTGCAGTGGTGGATGGTGCTAGCACTGCTATCTGCCTGGACTTTGCTCTATGTCTGCTGCATCCGGGGGATCGAGACCAGTGGAAAGGTCTGAGGACAAATTATATTTGAGTGATCTGATGTGAGAGCGATGTCTGATTTGGTGCATTTATGTTTCTACACATAAATCTTTGGCTCATCTCATCATTTTGTCATTTGTCAGGCTGTCTACATTACCTCCACTCTGCCGTATCTGGTCCTCACTATCTTCCTCGTCAGAGGACTGACCCTGAAAGGATCTGTAGAGGGAATTAAGTTCCTCTTCACACCAGATGTAAGCACTGATGTAACAAATTAACCAACAATAATCTGTTAAACTGATATCACACAAATTTTAAAGGCAATAGATTTAAGTTGCAGGAGGGACCTTCTGCTAAGCCAGCAAGCTAACATTAGCTGTAGCGTGAGACTTGTTGAGAAGCAATTTCACTGTGGTCGTTTTTGCCAGCTCGCATTTTATTGTAGCTGCTGTTGCTCTCTCTTTTAAGTCCAGTTTGAACCAGGACAAAACGGTTGGAGGGAAAGTTGCAGTGGAGTAAACTGTAAACTCAGTACACTCAGTTCGAGCCGACTAACGGTGTCGCTTGCAAACGAGTCAGAGCGTAAAGCACGAACAGCTAATCAGCTCATAATGACGTCACCTGTCACTAAGAAGTACAGCATAGACCGGCCAATCAGGACAGAGAGTACAGAGAGTGTCACTGATTGGGCAATTAAAATGAGAGCGATAGAATTTTGATCAATCCCGATTACTGAGGCATGGGAAAACACAGAAATCTTGCAATACTCTCAGACCATGACACTTTCTAACAGCTGTCTATGGGTATTATGCCATTTTTTCCAAATAGAGCACAAAAAAATTATTGACATTTACCCCAAATTTACCTCCTGCAGCTTTAATTGCCTTGGAAAATAAGCTGTACAGCAATGTCTGAGATTCATTTTCATTCACACCTTATTAAAGTCCCATTCCACTTAAAATGTGTTTTTTTAATGTTTATATCACCTAAAAAGTAGACCTAGACCAAACTGACTTGCACATGTGCAATATTTGTCACAAGAAATGTGTTTTAAGTTGTCTATGTTGACCTCTAACAAATTCCAATGTACCCCTGGTGCTAGATTTGGTTAGTCATAAATTCGAAAGTCAAACAAGGCAAAGAAGCTTGAAGCCTCCAGCTAATTATTACTTTATACGATTATTACACAAAAGTCAATATTTTTTTAAAATTCACATCTCCTGCTTTTATTGTGTGATCTGGAAGATTAGATCTAAAAAAAAAACAGAATCCTGTTACCTTCACATATTAATTATTAACAATGGCTGGGACAGTTTTTCATCATCGGGATGTTTTGCACAGGAACCTTTACTCAGTGTTACAGTTAACATATCATTTCTCTACTCTTTTAGGTGAATGAGTTAATGAATCCATCAACCTGGTTGGATGCAGGTGCTCAAGTGTTCTACTCCTTCTCCTTGGCTTTTGGAGGCCTCATCTCGTTTTCCAGTTACAACTCTGTTCAGTGAGTAATTGCCTAAACTTCACCGTCATACGATGAACCTTCTTTTAAACACTTCTCACATAATCATAATGTACTTGTAGCAACAACTGCGAGATGGATGCTGTCCTCATCTCCATCATCAATGGCTGCACCTCAGTGTACTCCGCAACAGTTATCTACTCCATCATCGGCTTCAGGGCTACACAAAAATTTGACAGCTGCATGGCAAAGTGAGTTTAAAATTGCGACAAAGTCTTACAGAACAATGAATGTGAATAAGTATCAACCTAAACTCATCCTGCTGTGCTTTCCACCTAGCAACATCCTGCTGCTCATGAATACCTTCAACTACGCTGAAAACAGCATCACAGACAGCAACTACAATGATGTTGTGGCCTACCTCAACCAGACAGAGCCAGACACCTTTCAAGGATTGCCAATAGAGACCTGTAATATGCAGTCGTTGCTCAGTGAGGTCAATAAATAACATTTGGACGTTACCACTGCTATTTATTCATCAATTTGACATAATTTAACTACTGCAAGCCTCACCGACAAGAGGGTCAATGGTTGATATATTTGGTGTTGACTCCCTCAGGGTGTAGAGGGAACGGGCCTGGCCTTCATCGTGTTCACAGAGGCCATCATCAACATGCCTATTTCTCCTCTCTGGGCTGTCCTCTTCTTCATAATGCTCTTCTGCCTTGGCCTCTCAACTATGTTTGGCAACATAGAGGGAGTGGTGGTTCCATTGCAGGACCTCAAAATTTTGCCCCGAACGTGGCCCAAAGAAGTTTACTGCGGTAATTATTTAAAATTCCCTACCAAGTAGAAAGCACTTTTTCACATTCTGATGAGAACATTTTATCTAGATATATGACATTACCACTTTTTCTACTGTTTTTTCTCAGGTCTGACTTGCTTAGTATCTTTTGCTCTGGGGCTCATTTTTACCCTGCGCTCTGGAAGCTTCTGGCTAGCTCTGTTTGACAGCTTTGCTGGGTCTATCCCCCTTCTGGTCATCGGATTCTGTGAAATGTTTGCAGTTATCTACATCTATGGCATAGATAGGTGAGTCTATCTAGTAAGTGATGATTGGTCAATTGTATTAAAGGTTATTGACTTTTAATTTCTCTTGTAGCTTTGTGTTTAGTACTTCTCAGGAAATATTAACGTACTAAAAACTTTTAACAGAAAAAGAGGACATGATGACTGATTTGGAACCTTACTGGTCCCTTAAAAAAAAAAAAAAATCTATATCCATCTATCTATAGACACTGTAAATAAATGTAGTTTGGTTAAGTTTATGCATGAAAGGGCTCAGGAAAAGATTTTGGTCAAAGTTAAAACAGAGGAAAGTCTTCTTACAAAAGGGGAATCTTCCTCTTACTGGGAAGAAGTAGTAAACTGCATCCTCTTGTGGCTGAAAATGTAAATAGCTTCCCAACTGTTTTCAAAGATGACAATAAGTAACGTAGAAACAATGTCCCAGCAAATTGTTTTTCACTCGTCCTTAACAGTTCTTATAAAGACAATTTATAAAGAATAGTTTATTTTTCATTTGCCTTTCAGGACTTCTGTAGATTATTGATCCATTTTTATATTTTTATGTTTGACTAGTATCATGAAGGAACCACAAACTGAATGTCAGCGTACAACATTAGGTTGTAAGATGATTATAAATCAGTCTTTTGTCTTTTTTGTTAGCATTGACATTAGGAGCATAACATGCTATTAGATCAAAGATCTGCTGTACAACCTCTCAAGGTGTTAGCCTGCAGACTGCACGAGGCAAAGATAGTTGCTGGAAATCTGTCAGTCATCACAGGAGAGATAAAGAAGAGCTATATATCTTGTGATGTAACAAAATGACAGTGAGGCAGGTAGAAAATACACTGCTTGCAGCTTTATTTACGGTATCTAATAAAAGTACAAGGTTGGTTTTTATGGATACATTTGGACACACTTATCTGAAATATGTCTCCCTCTTATTGTTTTGAAACAGGTTTAACAAGGACATTGAGTTTATGATTGGCCATAAGCCCAATATTTTCTGGCAGGTGACATGGAGAGTGGTTAGTCCACTTATTATGATCGTCATCTTGATTTTCTACTTGGTAACCCAAGTCACCAAGGAACTCACCTATTTGGTCTGGGACGTTAACTCGGTAAGTGTACTCATCACAAAAGTTGAAGTCTAAAACCCTTTTAAGATTTGATGTCTTAACATTTTTGTTTCACTGAACATGAAGAGATTCACCACTGAATGATCTTTTAGTCTCATTAAAGGGCAACTCTGTCAATTTTTAACCTCATCTCCGTCAATCTGAGTTAGGGATATAATGT
>JAQFJB010000008.1:17587586-17600134 GCA_029874875.1 Naso minor
AGACAAATAATAATCAGCCCAATCGTCCAACATGCAGGGTTCGCTCTGTAGCTGTGGGCAAAGAGATCCAACTTTTGTAAAGCGTGACGCTCAGATTAATTTCTGATACATCTGCATTTGTCATTAATCATACTTAATATTAAAATTGACAGGCATTTGTCTCACACATCACATCGTGTGCACGCAATGCAACGTGCTCTGTCATCCAAATATGACGCTTCAGATAAAATTCAAACAAGCTGCCGTGCCTGCGGGAAGTGGGAAAGGGGTCAGTAGAAGTTTTTTAGCAAGTTGACCCACGGTGGAAAAGCGGCATGAGATAAATGTTTTTGACAAATTCTTGGTGAGGAGTATTTGAATATTTTACATTTGCGTTTCTGCTCATGGTGACCTAATTTAAGTTTTCTGACTGGCTGTTGCAGGTTCAGTGGTCACCTCATAACGAGACCATCCTGGCATCCAGTGGAACAGACCGTCGACTCAACGTCTGGGATCTCAGGTAAACAACATTTCATCCCCGTTGATCACCGGATGCGGCTGTGTCACGTTCCTACTCTATTGCTCCATTACAGCTGCCAGAGAGGACGTAATGCCAAAGCACTGTAAATGTTTCATGTGCTGCTCTTTTCTCAATTCCACTATCTTTACACACCAGGTTATATTTCTGCCAGAATTTTATGGTTTTCCTTCCTGCTAGTAAACCCTTTTCATGTGCACAGATAACATTTAAGGAGGAGAGGACACAGTTCTGTCATTGAAACGACGGCAGCTAAGGAGGAAACTACTTGAACATACCGTGCTTCTGAAAAGCTCTTAGTGGATCTTTGAATCACAACATAGTCTCGGCATCAAGTGGAAATGTAGGGTTCGTCATACTGTGACTTTGTTTGGTCACAGATTGTACTCTGCTGTCTGTTTTGTAGTAAAATTGGAGAGGAGCAGTCACCAGAGGATGCAGAGGATGGCCCGCCTGAGCTACTGGTGAGTCTAATTAAAGCCTGCTGAACTTTAGAAGTTGAAATTCTCTTATTACTGGCAACATCATCTTGTATCGTAATAAAAATTGTATAATAAAAAAAAATTCTCCGTAGTTTATCCATGGAGGCCACACAGCAAAGATCTCTGACTTCTCCTGGAACCCCAACGAGCCCTGGGTCATCTGCTCTGTGTCTGAAGACAACATTATGCAAGTCTGGCAAATGGTAAGACAGCTGAGGCCACATTTTTACACTAATAATACACTTCGCAGCAACATGATAATATTACAGAGGACATGAGACTCTGCCTTCAAGATCCCATGTATCCTGTCAAAACTCTGTTGTGAATCAGAGCAGGCAAAGTTAAATTGGCATC
The DNA here is from genome assembly GCA_029874875.1 of Naso minor. Taxonomy (NCBI): domain Eukaryota; kingdom Metazoa; phylum Chordata; class Actinopteri; order Acanthuriformes; family Acanthuridae; genus Naso; species Naso minor. The sequence goes on from JAQFJB010000008.1 coordinate 17,588,940, forward strand.
AGAGGTTGTTTGAAGGAAGGTTCCTGATATTTTAACCCATGACTGCAAAGATAAAACCTTGGTCAAGATACATTTTTAAATTTAATATTCTTAAGTGATTCGGTCAGGGTAATGTGATTCTAAGTGTACTAACCCAGTTGTATATTTACATCCCGCCCGTTGTAACACTTTATATTTCTGCTAAAACCTCAGCGTTTCATGATCACTGTATTGTGATAGATGTCAGAGAAGCTAGCAGTTACTCTGGGATTGCACTGGTTGTGTGTGCGTTCCAGAACGGCTCTGCTGCAGGTTTGCTCCTTCGTCTGTCAACACCCACCAGCTGCAGTTCAGAGTGCAGCACAATCGAGCAGCCAGAGTTGTGAGACTGACAAGATTTTGCAGTAATTACAGAATCATGCGCGATCGCAGCCTCTAAAAAACCTGATCTTTTGGCTTCAGCCCTGAATTTGCATGTAATGACGGTTTATTTATGGAGTTAAGTGGAATATAATCTAGCATCAACACAGTGTGTGTTTTTTTCCCCTGAAAATTAACCAGATGTTTTTGTGTTGTTTCTGTGTCTGACTTCCTGTCCCGCTCAATCTGCTCTGTTCTTAATTGCTGCGTTGTGCTCCAGCATCCGGCACAAATAGAAACCTTGCGTATCTGCAGCGGAGGCTCCAGAATGCCATAGCTGCGACAGAGTACATACGCACCGCAGCCGCAGCTAGTTGAAGCTCACACATTGACTGAAGTTGAGATGTATCCGCTCTGCTGCCGTGGTGGAGTGGAGACAGACTGCACACGCATCTGGTGGAATTAAGGGGTTAGGCTAGCTGTGGTTTTTTCTTGGTTAAATTTATGCTGTTCCAAAAGCCTTGCAGCAAAGGCAAAGCAAGTTTTATCATATAGCACGATTCAGACACAAGACAACTCAAAGTGCTTAAAGCCAGAATGTGACTGAACGACACGATGACTCTTCTTCTAGGCTGAAAACATCTACAACGATGAAGACCCAGAGGGATCGACGGACCCTGAAGCCACAGCATAGTAATGCTGCCTGATGTCGGTCTATAGCTACAACCTTCTCACAAATTGCCACATCAGTAGTTCCAAGCAGTTTCTTTTTCCCATCATTCTGCGGTGGGACATTCCATAAATCACTGTAAATACAAAAAAGAAAATAAACGTGTAGCCCTGGTCTCTTTTGGAATACCTAAAGTGAGGAACTCTCCTTTACCTGAGTAATTTATTGCCTGAAGAATCACATCCATGTGTTTTTACAGTGCATATAAAAGAAGTATTTTTGTAACTAAATTGGCTCTCCCATCTGCACTGAAATATTTTAGTCAATGTTTTTTAAGGAGTAAACAAAATGCATTTATAGAACTTAAGGTGTTGATCATACTGACAACCCAAACTGGTTAGTAATATACAACCTGCTGTTAAGAAGTTCCATCTTAGTAAGACTCGTTGCAGGAAAAAAAAAAAAAGTCATTTGTAAATTGCTGTGTTGCTTTTTGACATGATACACAATGACTGTTACTGTGATTTTGACAAAGACTGCAGACTAGGTTATTGTTCTAAAAATGTGTCATATTTTCATTGCGTCAGTGTGGTCATCACCTAATAGTTCTGGACACTTACTTACACACCAGCGGCTTCTGAGTGAAATTAAATTTTGGAGGGAATTTGCGTTTGAAATGTCCATTTGTGGTCCCATCACCTTAGTTAAACATTAATCATGTAAATGTTTTCGTGATATAGATTAGTGGTTGAACTTTTTCTATGTTGAATATTTGTACAGTGAGTGCATTCTTAATAAAATGTGTTTCATTACTCTTTGACTCCACTTGATGTATTGTCAAATTTTTTCAATATGAATGTTGCGTATTTAGTTACAAGGGTCATCATCTTGCTAAGCTTGAAAAAAATTTCAAGCAGCTCTGAATAATCATTTTAGTCAGAGTTGGTTATGCCTCTTTGCTCCAACCTTTTTATGTGTTCAGTGTGACGCCTTGGCGCTTTGCTGTCTGCCAAGCTTGCTCTCACTTTGTTACTGTGTTTCCTACTGTTTAGCTCTTCAGCCATGTTGCCCATATAAGTCCATGAACCACTCTCCATGCAGAGACATTAACTCATCAGTAAAACTCAGGTTACACTGAACAGAAAGCTTTTATTTATAACAAAAGATCTCTAAACTGCAGTCTACATTGCAGATTGCTCTAAAATATTGTTTTTAGTAACATTTCTTTTAATGTGTAAAGTGCCAAAATAAACCTTAGAGTTCAGCTTGAAATCAAGTTGTAATTCATAGAACTCAGTTTTTAGAACATAAAATCATGTTTTCTCATTGTCACTCTTGTTCTCATGGTCCTCAATGGCAGCCCTAAAAAGACAAAAAAAAAAGTTGTAAATGTTTTTGGGGGTTTTTCTGTTTTGTTGTTTGTCTCCCTCCCGAGTTCCAGACAAGAAGATGGATATCATTACTTTGACTGTGCCTGCAGTAACAAGGAAAAGTCGGGCTGACCCACTGCTAATTAGCTTAGCTCAAATACTAGTAGTCAGTGGGAAGTGCTGGCCTGCCTCCGCCTAAAGTCATCAGATAAACCTCCCAGCAACTCTTAAATAGTATGGTGTGCTTGTTGCGACTTGTTAATTTACCATGTTATGTTGTTTTTAGACTCAGATTAGCGCTTTATGTAATTTTAGAATCAAATACATACCAGAAGTAATGTGCAACAGTAAACAGCAGAAGAAAAAGAAATACAACGTAGTACATAAAGGGCTAATCTGAGTCTAAAAATAACATAACATGGTAAACAAGTCACAACAAACACATGGGACCGAAGAGAGTTGTTAGAAAGTTTATCTAATGACTTCAGGCAGAAGCAGGCTAGCACTTCCCATTGATTATTATTATTTGAGCTAAGCTAATTAGCAGTGGGCGAGCTCTGCATGGCTCTTTCATGTTTCCGCACACAGTCGAAAGAAGGGTGTCTATTATCTTGTCTGGAACTCAGGAGGAAGGCAAATACAAAGAAAAAAAGTTGGCGCATCTCTTTAAATTGGGCAAATTCCTTAAGGTTTATAAATACAGAGTAGATGAGCAAAACTTACCTATACAGGAGTAGTTGTTTGGTTAGGCTGTCTTTCAGCTCCTCCATCTCTTTTGTTTTCCTCTTCTGAATTTTGAGCTCAGTCTTCAACTCTCTGCTGCTCTCCTCCAAACAGTACACAGTCTCCTGTAAAATATGCAAGGCTTTATTGCTTCTTTTGTATCAGGTGTCCACTTCCTACATATGCACATTTGATGAAGCACATCTGAAGAAACACATTACTTCCTGATCCTCCCTACCTTCTGCCTTTAGTTTTGTTAATCTTTCTCTCAGTGTTGCACATTTTATACATTCCCCGACCTGATGTCTTGCTTACCTTGTAGTGTGTCACGTCCTCTTTCCTCTGCATGTGAATTAGGTTGAGTTTCTCCTCCAAACAGGCCCTCTGGAGCTTTAGTTTTTGAATCTCCTCCTGGAGGGGTCTCAGCTGGGCCCTCATCTCCTGAGCCAGCTCTTTGGCCTTTACAATGGCTTCGGCTGTTACCTCCCTCCTCTTCAGCAATGTTAGCAGAATGGGTTCATACCTGTCCAAAACAGCCATTAAAGGAAAACTGCACTTTTTGGGGGGTTTAGCCTATCCTATCATCCACAATCTCTATGTAAGACAAGAACATACATGCCTTTACCTTCTCCGTGCGTTCAGTTGCTCGCTATAGCCGCCTCATGCTGGCAGTTGTGCACATTCAATGAATGTAGTGGGGATATACCAGTACCGCCCCCTAAAGCCCCTAAAACACACCCAAATCATCTCTAACACGCTCTACGTGTTGTGACCTGCATATTAACTACGTTACAGACATATTGTCACTGTGTCAGTCACCACATGGTCACAGCATGTAGATTAAGCGTTTTGGAAATTTTTTGGATGAGTTTTAGGGGCTTTAGAGGGCAGTAATAGTGTATCCTCACTACTTCCAAAAACTGCCAGCATGAGGCAGCTATCTGATGATCTACTGAACACACAGAGAAGGTAAAGGCATCTATGTCTTGTCTTACATAGGGATTGTGGATGATAGGCTAAACCCCCCAAAAAAGTGCAGTTTTCCTTTAACAAAGAGACAGTCAGTGGTCAAATAAAAAGTTAAACAAAAACATGATTTTAAGTCACGCCAAACAGTGAAAGCACCTGTCTTCCAGCGCTTTCAGCCCACCCTGCAGATACTGCTGGATGTCCCCACAGGAGTGCCTCCTGCACTGGGTCAGCTCGTCCTGGGTGTTGGAGGTCTGATTAAAGCTCTGGGCCTGAAGTTCTGCCATTAAGTCTAAGAGCTGTTGTTGATGGGTTGTCCTAAGTTGGGAGCCCTCTTCTGTCAGCTGAAGCACCAGTGACTGCAGCTTCTCCTGGGAGATGGAAAAAGAGATTTTTATTTGGAGGTTTCCTTAGATACATGATAGATACTGATTTTAATGGAGGAGTCTCGTACCTCTTCCGTCTTTAGGAGCTCCACGTCACGTTGCTGGGTGTTGAGAGTGAGCTGGTTGTGAGCACAGTCTCTAGCCATGGTGAAGAGCCTCCTCCTCAGCTTTCTGTGCTCCTCCTGCAGCCCCTGTCTCTCCAGATTCACCTTCCACAGCCTTCTCTCCTCCTCTGCTCTTTCTTCCCTGAGGCTCTGAATCTCCCTCTTCCTCTCTTCTCTTCTCCCCTCTTCCTCCTTCTTTAGTGCAATCATCAGCTCTGACACTTGGCCATCAATTCTCTCATCTTCATTGCTCCCCTCTGCCCCCTCTCTGTCTTTATTTCCTCTCAATTTCAACACCTCTGCCAGCAATTCCTTCCTCCTCTCCTCTAAACGCTGTACCTCCTCTATGCACTCTTCCATCTGAGAGCTTATTGTGCCTAGGTTACTTACATCAGATCTCAGATCAGAGGTGTCCATCTTGGGTTCCTGTCCCTCTGCTGCTGGTAATTCAGCGTCATCTACTTCAATCCCAGTTACATCTTCCTTTGTGCTTGTGCTTTCCTTGGTAGCAATGTATCCTGTCTTTGTCGCCTCACAGTGCATTGGGTCCGTTTCTGCACAGTTTGAAGGCATTTTTGGCTCAGGTAAACTGAAGTGAGAATCAAACCTTTCCTCTTCTGGTTTCAGATTTCTTTGCCTCTCCAGTTTTTCCACTGGGAAGCCACCCATGTTGTCACAGCTAATCACTGGAGTCTGCTGGTTTCCATTTGTTGCTGAACCTTCTGTCATCTCATTTCTGCTTTTCTTGGAAACTTCAACTCCCTCTGCTTGTAGACCAGCCCAGGATTCTACTTGCATCGGCTGGGTTTCCAATCTCATGGGCCTCCCTTGTTGAATTGGCACCAGTGTTGTACCCCTACAAAGATTAGGATTCTTACTGATGTGTACATACTCTTGGCTTGCATCTGTAGCCCAGTCTTGGGGCTCAAAGTCCATCCCAGCTTCTTCCATACAGCTCTCCAGCATGGCCAGCATCCCCAGCAGCTGCCCCTCATACTCCATCATGGTGTCACTGAGTTTGTTACCCGCTGTAGTGAGAGGCATTTCTCTTTGGCAAGAGAGGTCTTTGGTCACCCCACACCTGTTGATGATGGTGCCCAAACTTTGCGACTGACCTTGTGCTTGCTGGTCTTCTGGCCCAGCCCCATCCATGTGTGTGTCAATGTAGCTTGTGGAAAGATATCCTTCAGGACAAATGCTTTTTTCTCCATAGCTCTCCATTGCGTCTTCATCTTTGCTGTGGCTATGAGTTGATTCGGTCTGGCTTGTTTCATTGTAACTTGCTGAAAAATGAGAGCCAAAAGGGATACCAGTGAGCTCCCCGCAGCTTTTCAGTAAGTCATCCATCTCTTGTAAGTACGGCTTAATCAAAGCTGGTTGGTTCAGCTGTGGTCCTGTGAAGGTGGGTCTGGATCGTGTTGTGTTACATTCTCCTTGTTCCATCAGGGTTCTGTCTGGATCTGCTTCCTCTTCTTTAATGAAGAGAGGCTCCAATCCAGTAGATGAAAGGTTTTCGTCCAGATCCTCCATCGGTTTAGCCTGATTCTTGTAGCCTCTTTCAAGCAGAAGTCTCCTTTATACCTGTCTCATCCCTTGACAAAGGCAGATTAATATGTTAGACTAGCTGATGCTTATTAAGCAAGATACCTGTAGTTGTTGGCAGACGTTGCAAAATATTAGGCCTGGCTTGCATTGATTACATGTCAGCAGGGGTATCGAGTTTATAATTTGGCCAGACGTCTGTAAATGCTATGCTAAAGTAATTAGCACATGCAGGCATGTAGAGCGCAGTTTAGTATGCTTCAAACAGCTGTCCTGAAAGTCTGGATACCCAGGGACCAACTGACCGCTTGGCAGTGATCAGACACACACCTCAAACAAGCCTACTCATGCATCCACGAACACATCAACAGTTACATTGTCAACACATAGAAACAGCTTTTATCTAAAGCTCCAGTATGTGACTTTACACAGTTTACATTAGAGAACAGATTATCATAACATGTCACTGTGCCGATGGATGGGCATTTGCACTCTCCCCTGTTGAAAAATGTAGCTGTAATTTCACCCTTTGAGGTGTTTGCCAAGACTTGCCGGAGTCTCAGAGACAAAATTTATCAGATTGACCCAATACTGTCATTGGCAGGGATTAGTCATGTAAAAAGGCATGGAAGTCAAATGTGACAATCATTTGATAGCTGCTGGTCCCTCGTCAGAAAGTTCAAGACGCAGCTCTTGCATTTGTGTTAAACTAGGTCAGATTAAAAAAATCTACAGTGCTAGCAGCTCCCCTGTGTGTGTCCCCGGTGCCCAAGGACTGGACAGTGCTGTGCTATGCATGACTAGCCAAAGTCCTAAGGGAGGACATGACAGTTACCAGCTGTCTTGCTGCAGGACAGGAGTGGGCACAAGTCACATTCCTTAAGACCCCCTTACTCATAGACAGCACTGGCAATTATTTGCTAAGCATTCTCAACACCAACTTTTCTTATAATATTTACATAAAAAACAACTTTCTTTTCTTTTCATAAGCTTTGTGTGATACATGTTTTGTTCTTTTAATTGCTAAATTAGTTCCCAAAGACAATTGAGGGTGGTATAAATGGTCAGGGTTTGTTTTTTCTTCAGGGGTTTCCATTCAAAATTGATCAACAACAATTACAAACCATCATGTGCAAACATTAAAATGTAATTGTACTTACTTTTTCCTACAGGCCTATGCTTATTTCTTCTCCTCTTGTATGTTATTCATATGATGAATCCGTTAGAAGTGAGTTGCAAAGTGAGCGGGCAACAGCGAGTGTGTGAGGATGAACAGAGAGAGGAGGGGCAGTAAAGACAGTTGACCCAGCCTCTCTCTCAGTCAGTGTGCTGCTATGTGTGACCATGACTACCTCAAATCTGTTGGGGTTTATTAATAAACACTGGGCTGAGAGAACAAGTCTGTTAAATCACAGCGAGAGAGAGAGAGAGAGGGAGAGAAAGAGAAAGGATTTGGCCACCTTGGACTATTTGGAATTGTACCAAACACCCAGTATCCATGTTAAGTTCTTAACCACTTTTTCTCACATTTAGAACCTCACAACAACCTCTCTGAATGGTTGATGTGTATTTATTGCCAGAAAACTTGCGTTTTTCGATAATTAAAATGACATTGTCTAGATTGTCTACTTTATTTCAAGTTACTTAAAACAAAACCATTATTTCCCAAAAAATGCATTAGAAAGCACATTTAAATAATTCAGTAGTTGAATTTCAATTAGTTTTAAGAAAAAGCTGGTGTAAGATCATCACTTTTTGCAATTTTTAGAACTCATAACACGTCCCTTCTTTGAGTTCAGATTGACAGGAGTTACAGCTGGATGCATTTATTATGGCTGTTGAGAGCTGTGTGTGTGTGTGTGGGTGTGTGTCGTGGGTTTATGGTGTGCCTGTGTTTATGATGAAAGAGAACACGGCTCCAGGATTCCACCCATGCCTCCTCATTATCGAGAGGTCTTTAAATAGCCTCACGCACTTTTCTGGGTACTTCCCGTGGGAGGATTGGTTTTCACCTAAACTTCTGACCCCTACAGTGGATCACAGGTGGTCTTCTGTAGTCTGAGGATGAGACAGGGTTATAAAAGAGATGAAAAGATGTGGCAGGGTTTAGAGGAAATGATAAGATTTCACAGTTCGAGGGGGATGGAGATGATAAAATGTTGATGTGTATATTGAGCTGCACATGCTACATCTTTTTTTCTTCCCAAACTTTGTTTTAAAATGTATTTCTTTGTTTATGATGCCAGAGTAATATTAATTTGATATCATATTATATAGTATATTCATATGTGTTTCATTACATATATTAATATGCTTTCATTATATACTTTGTTGAGTTTTTCTTAATACTTACACATATAAAGGTCAGATACCACTAGAGGGCCTCACAGTTCAATTTTAACTTCTTATCCAAAGGAACACAAACAGATAATCTGAGTTAAATAGTCTCAACATCTCACATCAGTCTTTTTAGGCTTTCTGTGAATTAGGCATTTTATTTAACAGACATTATTAAAGCTATAAATGCAGGATTAAAGCACAGGTAATTTGCTTTTTTTTAACATGATGAAATGAAGTAGACTGGGGTTACACTTCAGATTCTAATCATGCTTTACCCCCTTATCTCTGCATTTGTTTAACTAATTTTCTCAATTTGCCATTACCTGTTTCGTCTTTGATAAACTAATGAACCAAACTACCCAAGACGAATTGACTCCAAATCCCACCTCAGAGTATTTACACGACCCTTTTCACTAAATATACTTTTCTTTGCAGTTAACACCCAATAAAATAGTGACAGTCATTCCTCTGATTCAATGTTTCCATTACAGAATTACGTCCCCTGTGCACAAGAAAAGATGTAATGTTTATCTAATACACCCTTGTTGACCACTGTGATGCTATGTTTTGGCAAGTCTAGGCTCTGGGAGAGAGAGACTGTAATTTACATGAAGAGTCAAGGGATTATCTGTTTCAACACTGTCGTGCTGATGCACATCCAAACAGTCACTAGGAGACTCTCCCTAACTTGCCTGCGTTAAAAATCACCTCCTTTTAGCTCTTCTTTGTGTCATTTGCTTCATGGAGGATGGAGAGAGCATTAGTGTGTGCCCATGGGTGTTGAGTCGAATAACAGGGAAACCAAATATTTATGGGGGCGTTGAGGTTTTGGAGTGAATGTCCCACTGAGATAGGCCATATGCCGTACATTTACTTGGACTGGTTACCGTCTGCTCTAATCTGCAGAACTGTCCAGACTCAACAGAACATCCTGTCAGTGTGTCCTCCTCTTCCTCTGTTTCTCTTCTCATTCCATTTCTTAATCTGTCTCACAAGCAGCAGTTATGCTTCAATGTCCAGAGAAACCAATTTCCTTCAGTATAAGGCATGAAAAATACATGGTTTTAGGAGACTGTTCACTTTTCAAACCTTTTGGTCTATTTTTGGCTGGAAGAACAGTGTTTCTTCGCTCAAAATTGGCATTTAAAGGACGAAAATCCATTCTAGGTTTTTATTTACTTATTTTTAAGTCTTCTTGTGATCATCTGTTTTCGTGTTTTTTCTGACACCTGTGTTGACTGCCGGACGCATTAAATGCCTCTTCATACCAAGTTCCCATTCAAATGCGTAATACATGGACATCTGGTGCGCTGTTTGCTCTAAAAACATTTTCCAAGAATATTTGGGGAAAGGAAGCCTTGTTTTTTTATCTGAAAGCGTCCCTTATGGGTGGATCTTTTCCGGTTCTACTCATAGAGTGTTCAGATTTGGTGGTGACATCACATTTGGCCTTTAGCGATGAAGGATGTTTTATAACACCTCAAACAAACCACCATTAGTATGCTGGAGGTACCAGTAGTGCTTTATTAATAAGGTTATTTTATTTTAGTATCTTTAAGGGAAATAAATGGTTGCACATCTTTCTTCTAAAGTATGACCCTCCGACACACATGTACATCCAAGATAGTAGCAGTAGCTGTTTTTATCTGCATTCTGCATTTATTGTTTCTCATGTATGCAAGATATTTGCAAACTCAGAATCAATTTAAAACAATCGGCTATCAACAGAACGTGAGGAGTAACACTTTTAACCTTATGTCAAAGACATCTATGTATTATGTTGTGGAGATATCTGCTTAAGTTAGCATTATAACCTTGTTAATTTATCACAGGTCCAGGGAGCCTATTTAGCTAGTAGGACAACTAGCTAAACTACCACATGAGCTAACAAGCTAACATTCATTTATTATATGTAACCGCTCATCCTGCAGGGTCGCGGTGGGGCTGGAGCCAATCCCAGATGACACTAGGTGAGGGCGGGTTACATCCTGGACAGGTCACCAGTTCATCACAGGGCTAACATATAGAGACAAACAACCATTCAGGCTCACAGAGTCACCATTAACCTAACCTAACCTGCAGGACTGGGAGGAAGCCGGAGTACCTGGAGGGAACCGGTGCAGACACGGGGAGAACGTGCAAACTCCACACAGAAAGGTCCTACCCCAGCTAGGTATCAAACCCAGGACCTTCTTGCCGATAGACGAAAGGACCTGGATTCAAATCCAGGTTCTTCTCACTGTGTGGCAACAGTGCTAACCATCAAGGCACTGTCCAGCCCTTAACAAGCTAGCAGCAGCTCGCTAAAATGATACAGCAAATAAGTAAGAGCAGCAGTTCCAAACTCTTAACATCTCTTCTCTCACTTTGTTTTTTGGCATCTGTCATGTCATTCATCATACAGCATTGTCTCACTCTCGCTAAGTGTGTTTTCACGACAGCGACCTTATTGAGTGTTTATTTTAAAGAGAGTGCCTCTGCTACATAATGTCAGCCACCATAACTTCTTACTGTCATTAGCCTCACTTTGTTCGTACCAGTTGGCTTTTCATGCTCTTAAATAGTCAATTAATATAATGAAGAAGGGGGCCTCATACTTCTTCTGAATGTTTTTCCACTGTTTAGGATCAAACTTGTTCCCTCTATTTAAAGACAAAGAGAAACTACAGAGTGTCCTAGTGGTGCTTTGGTTGGTGTTTTTATGGCACATAAAAACTCTTTACAGAGTGGGCAGCTTCTTTTTAAAATATAT
>JAQFJB010000008.1:17762652-17772753 GCA_029874875.1 Naso minor
TTTGTATAAGAAGAAAAACAAGGAAATAAAATAAAATGTGCGTCTGTGTGAACTCACATCGATTTTGGAGGTCTTGGCAAAAGCCCCAACGGGGTGAACGTGGTCATAGAGGATGATGACTCCCACCATCACCCTCATGCAGAACAGCATGGTGTCTGTGTTGGTGAACCGACAGCGGTACTCCCTGTAAAAGAGCCAGAGTGAAGAAGATTAACAAGGAGAAAATGATAATAATGATTATGACCAGAGGACAGGATTGGACATGGAGTCATGGCAGATCACTTCTGTTATTGGAAATACTTTGTGCATGCCTCGAAAAGTTGCTGATGACTGGTTGTTCACATAAAGACATCAAATAAAAAAAGATGAAACATTTTAAATTAAGCGTGAAGGACTCTGTTAGCGATTTACTCAATGAATTAGTGTTAATCAGTCTATTGAATTAGTGGCTCCAACTTGAGAAAGCCTCTTTTGTGTTCACTCTGAAAGAGCTCGTTAATTAAAATCTAAGTTCTGACCTTTGCAGAGAAGGACAGGGAGAGGAGTTTGAGGATGGGATGATAGATGGAAGGGAAAGTTTAGGAAAGACTCACGGAGTCTCCAGCATGACGCGGCACACACAAGCCATGGTGCTCAGGCAGTCTGTGGTGTCCTCGATGGGCAGGGTCTTATTCTGAAGCACAGGGGAAAAGAGAAATCAGAACAAAAAAACACCTCGCCTAAAGTTAGCATTTGCTTATATGTTTGGGAATCAGATAAACATTTAGAATGTTCATCCCTTTTCTCACTAACAAATGCACCATTGATGTCGTCTACAGCAGACCAATTCAAATGGCGGCCCCCGGGCCACATGCGGCCCAGAGGCAACACCTGAGTGGCCCAGCCAAAGAGCAGAGATAAAATCAGAAAAACATGTTGTGTGAGCCTCCAGAAAGTCCTAGCAGTTGTTGTGAATGTGTGTCTAGTGATAGTAGTATGATACGACTGCTGAGAACATGTCTTTTGCAACCCTAAAATGTTAGCTTGACAATGGAAACTGTCAGTTAAACCTGCTTGGACTGAAAAATACTTGCTTATTTTAATGCCAGATCCAAAAGCCAAATAGATGTGTTTAATTTGCAATGAGCGTGTTGCATAGTGTTGTTGTCAAGACCACACTAACCAACACCAAGACTTCAAAACGACTCATTTTTTTGAGTCTGATTTTAAAGTGGTAATTGACGTTTAATGTTTTCCCAGCTGTCTCAGCAAGCACTGCCTTGCAAAACCTGCACTCTGCCGAGTGTTTTCTCCTGCATGTTGTTTGGCGTAAGAGTTCTCTGTTATTAAGGCAGCAAAGCTAAGACAAATCAAGAAGTCAAATTACAAATGACTTAACGTTACTGGCTGCATTTGAAAAAGAGAGTTTTACATCCAATCATAGTCATTGGGACAACTGCACTATTTGGGGGTTTAGCATATCATCCACAATCCATATATAAGACAAGAACATAGACGCCTTTTCCTTCTCCGTGCGTTCAGTTGCTCGCTATAGCCGCCTCATGCTGGCAGTTGTGCACATTCAATGGAAGTAGTGGGGATACACCATTACCGCTCTCTAAAGCCTCTAAAACACACCCAAATCATCTCTAACACGCTCCATCTACGTGTTGTGACCTGCATATTAACTACATTACAGACACATTGTTACTGTGGGAGCAACTACCAAGGAACTACTTTTCTAGGCGTAGTGACACAGCACCTCGGTCACAGCGCTGTGACCAGTCAGACCACACAGTTGTGAATGTGGCAGTCACCACATGGTCACAGCATGTAGATGGAGCGTTTTGGAGATTTTCTGATGTATTTTAGGGGCTTTAGAGGGAAATAGTGCACCCCTACTACTTAAATTGAACATGCAAAACTGCCAATGTGAGGCAGCTACCTGGTGACCTACTGAACGCACAGAGAAGATAAACACCTAAGTTCTTGTTTTACATAGGGATTGTGGATGATAGGCTAAACCTCAGAAAAAGTGCACCTCTCCTTTGATAGACAAATCTCTTGTGGTCTTCATTGGTGTTGATTAAATATCCTGAGTCCAGAGACAAGACCGAGTCAAAATGCATTTGATTCTGAGACGAGACTGAGACCCTCAAAAAGTGGGCTTTGAGACCAAGACCAATCTTGAGTACTACAACACTAGCGTTGCAATATTTAAAGCAAACAATGTTTGAAGGCACCACATTGAGAAACATCAGACTTTCTGGACCTGTCCTGTTTTTATGCACTTTGTGATGTGCCTGTGTCAGATGTGATCAAATTTAAAAGGGAAACAATAAATAAACATATCTTGCTTTTTGTGAAATTCATTCTTGTTGGTTTGAAATTTGTCAGTATCTGCTGCTTACCGGCCGCTGACAACGCCTGAAAAAGTTAAATTTCCTGATTTTAAAATCTGGCCCAGTTGAGTTTGTGGGTGAATAGTCCTGATCTGCAGTTTCTGCTCTGACTGAACAAAATGTTTCACCACAAGGTGGAGACAAAGTTCATCTGCAGAGTTGAGTACAAGTATGAGGTCAGTAAAGCAACTTTGCTAAAAGGCAATCATGACCAGCACATACATCTACATTTTGCATGAGTCTCAAAAGAATTGAGGTGTAAAGTTAGATAAAAGCCCGCTTCCTGCTTCCTCTACGCTAAAGTGCTGCTTTGACAGCAAAGCAAAGGAGGTGGGAAGGTGTCACGCAACCGTCCAACACGGCGAGGTGAGCTGAAGACTCAAGCATGCAAAAGATATCCAATGATGAAACACCACTACTGACAAACAAGCCTGTTATCAGTACAACCAATGAGTTATTTATGATGTTATTTATAAAGATATTAAATTTTACGGTGAAAAACAATATTTTATGGCGAAATAATAGTGTTAAATGGACTGTATTTATATAGTGCTTTTCTAGTCTTTCAATTCCTCAAAGCTCTTTCACAACACAAGTCAGCATTTATCCATTTACACACACATATACACACTTATAGCACGGTGGCCTCACTACGAAGAGCCAACCTGCTTGTCAGAAACTCATACACACTCATTCACACACCGATGAAACAGAGGTCGGGAGCAATTCGGATTCAGTATCTTTCAAGGACACTTTCAGACAAACTTTCAAACCAGAGAAGCCGGGGATCGAACCACCGACCCTCCGATTGGTAGATGACTTGCAACCTCCCGAGCTTCAGCCAGCAGGAGCGCTTCCAGAATGAGGATACACTGATTAATTCATATTTAGTTGAGCTCTCCAAAACAACCCCCGGGCACCCTCTTTCAAACTTTTAAAATGCCTTTACTGTACAATAAAGGCATTTAATTGTTTAAAACAGAGTACCTTGGAACTGTGTCAACGTAATAAGGTGATTTAAATGTCTTGATCTTGCATTTTTTTCCCCGCACATTACAGTAAGAAGCTACTGTACTTTGCAGGTTTGTAATGAACAGCCTGCTGAACAGCTGTAGCCCGCGTCTACGGACTGTTCGTTTAGCACAGACATCTTGACGCTGACCGCAGCTGTTTGATGAGTAAACATGAGTGTAGGGTGATGAATCGAGTCCGGTTGTTATCGGACAGTCCCTGCTGTTTGACTGAGTCAGTGTGTGTGTGTGTGTGTGTGTGTGTGTGTGTGTGTTTGCTTGGTTATGAAGATTTCAGAAACGGTCCAAAGCTAAAACTCTTGCATGTTTGATAAAATCAGCATCCAGTCCGAGCATTTTGAAAATTAAAGTCTGAAGTGACTCATGAATAATGAGCAGACAGTCTTTTGATAAATATGATAAATTATTCCCTTTAAGCAGCAGTCGGATGTAAATGAGAGTTTTCATGTATAGTTCTATAAAAATTAGCCGAACTCAGTCGTCTTAGAGGGAACCAACAAAACGTGGCGTCACTTGCTTTTGTGTTCACACTGTCAGTTCATTTTAAAGAGAACTCTATTCTCTTTCTCATCCACTTCAGCTACGATGAGCTCCAAGTCTTCTCCCTGTTTTTTTTTTAACCTTTTAAGAAAGAGAGCACAACAAACTTTTAACTGAAAGATAAAGTGCATAAAAAAATAATAATAGACACAGCAAACTTTTAAAAAAAAAGAAACAAAACAATAACACCACACAAAATAACTGATAAATAAATATGGGGAGTATGTTTATCTTTAAGACACATTATACAGAACTTACAGCACACTGGAGGTCAGGCAGAAGCATTCCAATTACCATCAGGTATGTAGTTTATACTTGAAGCATATACTTGCAGTTTTTAATGCCCTTTTGCTAGTGGAGGCTCTAACATTTTTATATGATTCTCAAATTCACTATAAAACAAAGAGAACGATGGTTTTCGTTTGGAAAATTTGCATTTATGTAAATAGAACTTGGCAAGAAACAGAAGTAAATTATTCACGTAAGTTTGATCCCTCAGGTTGTTAACATTACTAAAAAGCCCAAATAAAACATTACTGGAAAACAAAATAAAGTTGAGCAGAGTGTCCTTAATAAACTTAGAAAAGTCTTTCCAAAATGTCTGTCCCCTTTCTGTTCACACTCAAACATTTTGCTGCATTGGATTATGGGTAGCTTTCAAGTGTAGCAAGATGGCTCCCTTTGCAATTATCTTACTACAGTACAATCTTAATTACACAATAATGCATCAGTAATAATAACAATAATGGTAATAATAATAATGTAACAATAAAATCTATGTTTGTTTAACACTAACAGGGACCATCTGTCTGCACTGAGAACATTTTACTGATGATACTGACGTATTTTTACTGATATGACATTTTCTGATCTTTCTAGTTTCTCCACCACTGACTTTATTTCTATCAGCCTTCGTTAGCAAGAAAAACACTTGGGCCCTCTTCAGACTGCCAGCCCAGATCAGGTTTTCGGTATATCCAGATTGAATCCAGAATGATTTGAGCAAGTCTGGACAGCAAAAAATCACGTGAAATCTGACTTTTGCAAATCAGATCCAAACCACATGGCGAGGTGGTCTGTAATGCGATTCAAATCTGATTTGTACAGATACGTGTTCAGTCTGGACACTCTGCTCGTTCAAATCGGATATCCAAGTGCTTTTTTGCGTCATTTCACGGACACTGGGCGTCTGGATGGAGTGTCTTGATAGACAGGAATGGGTGCTAGACGGCCACAGATCCTGACATACGTCCTGCAGCACATTATAAAACTTACACACCACCGCTCATCATGAAATGTCACAAGGAAGAAATGCTCCCACTAGTCACTGCTTTGCAGATGGTGCCAAACCTCTCGCTGCACAGCAAAGCCGCCATGCACGGAACATCGTAATGTTCATGTTTATTGGTCAGATTGTGTCCGGTGCGGTGGAGTTTGGCACCGTGACTTGACAGCGCAAACGCTTGGATAGCGAGATGATGTATCTACATTTTTCCAGTTGTTGTACTTTTGTGTTGTAAAGCTGCTCACCAGTGCACATACTGACACTGTGGTCGTGACCGTAGCAACCCATGCAGATTAGACAGTACAGAGCAGCGATGTCTGCACACATCAAATCTGATGTGATCACTTGCAAATGACAATGCGGACAGTCTGTGTTAAAAATCAGATTTGAGAAACAAAAAAAGATTTGCCTACAGTCTGAACAAGGTCTTATATGCTCCCTTAATATATGTTAGGATGCTTCCAAAATCAAATCCCATGTGACTTTGTTTGTTGCCTACTTTTCATGAAAATAACTGAACCTGTCAGAGTTTAATCTGGACTCCAGCTCTGCTCTAAAAGTTCCCACTTTTAACACAGTCACCTTTAAACCTCGGATAAATGTAGTGTTGAAAATGTACCTCTGAAACAAACTTGGTGGTGGCGTTGCTCAGAGTCTTCAGCATGGGTGTTGCTTCAGCGTAGAACAGGGACATCCGATTGGCCATTTCATTGTTAACCTCATTCTCTGCTTCCAGCTGTGTGCCAATATGAAACAGATTTCTAATCATCAGCTGTTCCTGGTCCGTTAACCACATCATCCAGTTAGATGAAGCCAATCCTGGCTCCGATTTGTGTTACCCGAATTGCAAATAAAATATTACTTATGCATCTGTTTGTGTTATGAGGAGGAAAGAAACACCTCCTCCTCCTCCTCAGTCATTAAAGTGAGAAAGTGAAGCAGAACATTTGATCACGTATGCAACAAAAACAGCTTGAACCAGATCATGTCTCCAAGGCCTCACCTGCTGGTTGTTCAGCCTGTTCCTGCTTATAGTCCTCCTGTAGTAGCTGAAGTCATTCTGAATGGCTGGATTTGTCATCTGCATGGTGAGAGATGAGGCGATTCAGATTTTCAAAGGGCAATTCAAAGAAGATATGGATTTTTCAGGACAGTAAAGGTCAGACTCTGGGGGGCTGTAATTAGACCAAGAATGAGTCCCTTCACCTTTAGTTCATCAAAGCTGAGTGTAAAATGAAGAATCTCAGCGAACTGTTTGGCCAGGGCCTGCTCTCTCTCCAGGTGCTGCATGGGAGCGTACGGCGGGCTGGTCAGCGCCTCCAGCAGGCTGCGCAAGGCGTTCTCTGCAAACATACTTCGATGTTAGAATCTGGATGTCATGTTACTGCTGCTGTACAGGCTTTCATCTCCGCATGTTTTTAAGTCTCTGTAATCTGGCCTGGATCTGAAGTCTCTGTCATGTCACCAGATTTAAACAACAAAATGCAACAGCAGCAGCAGGATTTAAACTAGTTCAAAGAGATGAAATCACTTTACTCCAGTTCTGTCACCTCCTCATCGGATGTCACCGGATACCTGTTGTGCTTGTAGAAATGTGCCCAACACTTTTAAAGGAGAGGGGGATCTGGCCTCAGGCAGTACCACAGACCTTTGGATCTCCACCGAGAGCAGGATTCATTTCCTCAAACAGGGCAGTTCTGGCTGGGATTTAACATTTACTGTGACCTGAAATGTACCATTCCAGCCCTCAGGCTTTTGAACAACATGCCGGTTGAACTCTGCATGTAGGGACTCTTTTTCTTCTTAACATTATTAGTCAGGCTAGCAACACGGCTCGAGGAAAGGAAAAGTTGTGTCTGCAGATCAGTTAGGGCCTTCCGCATTGTGCATTCCGGGACTCGTCCTCTCTTATGGATTGGGAAAGCAGTTTTATTCATACTAAAAACAAAGGTCCGTGCCACTCTGGCCATACATGATATGCAGTGTGCCGATTGCAGCAGAATAAACAAAAGATAACAGAGGAAGTTTTAGTGGCTGCACTTCTTTTCTTTTATCATTTTAAGCCAGACTGATGTTACTAATGTTGCAGCTGCAGCAAAATCCCTGTCATTCAGGCAGAGACAGCGGGAGAAAAAGCAAAGGTTCTGCAGACATGAAGGAGAGCACCTTCTAATCTGAATGGAACATATATTCTTTTGTTGTTGTTGCTGTTGAAACAAAATGAGAAATCTTTCGGTTTGAAATGTTGCCATGAATCAGTGTATCTACAGTAAAAACTAGTTAAATCAAAGCATTGCTCTATTCACTCACGTGAAAGAGCAGTCGGCGTGCTTTCAAAGCGGTCAGTCCGCGTGGTTACAAATTTTGGGCTGCATGCAGACGACTGCAGAGGGGTCCACACGGACCCTTGTGGACCCTCGCAGACATGGATGGATGATGATTTTCACATCATCCAGAGCAGATCCCTGTGGACCTCTGTGGACACGTGGATGCGCAAAGTATGAATTGGCCTTCAGTTCTCCACAACGACAAAACTTCATGGTCTGCTACGAAATTTGATACAGACAGTCGTATTCATCCAGTGATTTTGGTGATCCGTTATGGAGTATCTTACTGATTTAGCAAAGCAAATGTGGGAATCACGGTGGACAGTTTAAAAAGGCCCAAAACCAACACGACAGAGCCAAAGATGTTTTATGCCGTGCATGTTTCTCCGTGCCACTGGTGCCTGCTTACCCAAAACATAACTCAGCAGCTTCCAGTTTGTTCAAAGGTTAAGGTGTGTTATGCTAGTCGTGGCTAATATAGCCTCTACTTATTAGCAAGTGTTAGCATGCCGATACATTCAAGCAAGATGGTGAACATGATAAACTTTATATCTTGAAAACAAACTACATTTGTCATTTTAAGCAAGTTAGCGTGTTTATATTAGCATTTATACTTTGACTGAAATGCTAATGTTAACCTTTAGGTAGACATTTAGGTACGGCCTCTGATCACCTAGCAGCAGCATAGCACAGCAGTGGAGACTCTTTTGAGTCTTTTAATGTAACATTATGCTTAAACTAAAGAAAATGCTAATGCTGAACAGAATTAAATGTCTAATTATCATATGGATGTTTTCAGGGTGTAGAACTCACTGACTGGGAAAATAAGAAATGAAAGATTAGAGGTTGTTTCATTTACCATCTTATGCCCCAAACTCACTCCATATTAATCTAAGTCTCACGTGTATTATTGTGCAGTATGCTGCGTCACAGACTGCAGCATGACTGGAGTCTTTTTTTACACACTGGTCTTGACCTGACGAGTAATTTTGACCTTCTCTTCAACAGTTCAACAGATTCCTTTTTGCTGTCCATGAGCACAGCACAGGCATTACCAATAAATTTACCCGAAAACACAGAATAAACATTGGCTACACTTCAAGTGTTGCTCCACTGAGATCACACTGTGGCCTGAGCATCCTTGTTGTCAACTTATCAAAGACCACATATGTGTCACATATGCTACTGACCCCCACTTTTTCATTGCTTTGCTGCTTTTGACATGTCAGACACCAGTGCAGGACCTCAGAGGCTGTGTGAAGTAGTAATGCCTCAGAAGCAAAATCTCCAGAGGCCTCATCCCTTCCTCTGCATTAAAAATGTATAAGGGCCTTCTATAAATACAGCACGGAAGTGTTTTATCTAAAGGGCCCGGGCAGAATCCTCACTTTCCCCCCTGCTGTTAGCACAGAGCACATGGTCGCTATCCTGGGCACTGATTCCTGAGGGTATACAGTACACTGACAGATTGGATGAAGAAGCACTGCAGCTGTCTGTTTACTGTACATGTGACCTCTTAACCTCTTGCTGGCTCCTGATCAAATACATAGATTAAAAAGCTGGTGCTAGGGGCAAAAAATGGAGGGACCTGGTATGTATTCTCACAGTGGAGAGACTTGATCCCTTTCTCTTCATAAGGAGAGCGGGAGATGTCTCTAAGATTTTTGTTTTACTGCATCTCAAAGATACATTAGCCCTGATAGACTGTCATTAATTATTAGTCAGCCCTTTTTCTATTGTAAGCTGAGAACACGATGTCCATGAGATCGAAGTATTATTGGAAGACAGAGAGGAGGCGGCGACTGAACTCTATTCCTCTGCTCATACTTCTCTCTCTCTACTTTCCCCGTCTCTCTCACTGTGCTGGGCGAACATGTACCACTGTTTCCGTAGCAACGGCTGCCTAGCTGCTGGGTCAGGATGCTGCAGAGATGGCTGAAAGGACATCATAGTGTGTGTGTGTGTGTGTGTGTGTGTGTGTGCATTTGCTTGTTTTTCTGTATGTGTGGAGTCTGGAACCTGCATTTTCACTCACGGCGTGGGATCCGACAATCTTTGTGGGGACAAAATCTTGGACCCCACAACTTTAACGTTAAATTTTAGGGTGAAGACTTAAGTTTATGAGTAAGGTATGACTTGAGGTTAAGGTTGGGGTAAGAGTTTGTGTTAGAAGGTACAAATGAATGAAAGTCAATGTGAGGACCCCACAAAGATGGCTGTACAAACGTGTGTGTGTGTGTGTGTGTGTGTGTGTGTGTGTGTGTGTGTTTCTACATTTGTGAGGTCCAAAACCTGAATTTTCATTCATAGTGGGGGTCTGACCATTTTTGTGGGAACAAAATCTTGGACCCAACAACTTTAAGATTAAATTTTAATGTGAAGACTTATGTCCAAGGTTAAGGTATGAATGGAGGTTAGGTTAAGGTTAGGCTAAGGCATAAATTGGTTATGTTAGAGTTAGGGTAAGGGTCTGGGTAAGGCTATACAAATGAATGGAAGTCAATGTAAAGGCCCTTCAGAGATATCTGTCAAACATG
>JAQFJB010000008.1:17910284-17922719 GCA_029874875.1 Naso minor
GTCTCATCTGCTTAATGTTTCTTATTCTCCGTGTTGGCTTTCTCTCCAGCCTAAACCCAGTCCCGGCGTCGTCCTCCTGCGTGATGACCAGCACGCTGTTGGGCACTCCTGCTGCTACGCCCTGCACCCCCCGCAGGCTCAGTCTCAGGCCGTCTGAATCTTCAACCAACCTCAGGCACGGTTCCTTCATTTTCTTCTGCTTCTGATAAAAACACGTGTTCAAAGGCTTTTACAGTTCAGTGTGATATTGACTGTCATTTTTTCCCCATGTGTATGCAGAGATGCAACACGCACCACCAGCACCTCCCTAGGGTTAGTGCGCCTTCTCCAGGAGAGAGGGATCTCTGCAGCGATGTATCACCAGAGCCAGGGCCTGGAGTATGGTCAGGGCAACGGAGTTTTACTCAGCACCTCCATCGCTCCCAACCGAGCACCTAACCCAGACACTCTGCGCCCCTCCACCCCTCCCAACTCGCCCACAGAACAGGGATCTTCAG
Source organism: Naso minor (assembly GCA_029874875.1). Classification (NCBI taxonomy): domain Eukaryota; kingdom Metazoa; phylum Chordata; class Actinopteri; order Acanthuriformes; family Acanthuridae; genus Naso; species Naso minor. The sequence goes on from JAQFJB010000008.1 coordinate 17,910,782, forward strand.
CCGTGCCAACCCCTGCCGGTTTTGACTTCAAAAGTCCTTCCTACGACAACTTCTTGGCCTCCAAACCAGCCCGCTCCATTCTGAAGGAGGTGACAGGGAGGATGAGGGGCAGGCAGAGGGGGAGAGATTGCGAAAGCCAGACAGATGTTAGCGTGACGGTCCACAACCTCAACCTGGTGGACAAGGTGAAGCGGCTGGGAGTCGCTGGAGCTCCAGGGGGCAGAGCAGTGAGTCCCAGCCCCATCCTGGGGCCTCTAGGTGGGCTGCGCAGATCTGGCTCCCCTTTTGGGCCCGATGGCATAAGGAGGAACCGGAGTTATCCTGCCATGGTTGGAGCTAGCATGGCCATGAAAGCCCCGGGACCCCAGGAGTAGTCTGTACTGCTGTTAAAGTAGCCAAGACAAAGCCAAGCAGGGTGAAGCACTGACTGTTGAACAGTCACCTGGAGCCCAAACACTGAATGCCACTGTTCTTACTGTACGACAACAACATCGCACTACTGACCAGTTTCTACTCACTGCTGTTGGTCCACAGACACTGTCCACTCTGTAGTGGGGTTTTGGTTGGTTGCTCACTCTTGATCTAAAATCACAATCATTTAATTGGTTGGTTCACCCAAAATACAATCTTTTTTCATGTGTAGTAAAACAGATAGTTTTGATTTTATGTGCTTATTTTATTAAATATCTCTGAAATAGAGATTTTTTAATACATTAAAGGGATATTTCTATATTTTTGAAGTGGGGTTGTATGAGATACTTACGCATAGTCAGTCTATTAACTTCTGCAGATGGCAATCGGCGGTGTCACTTTTAGGAGAAGGGGCATCGTGATGTTAGCATTGTGCTGTTGCTGACGGGGTCAGCAGAAAAAGGTTTTTTAGCCACATAATTGCTTCCTTAAAAAATCAGTATCTGTTCAATTGTATGCTAAATTTAGGATTTTTTTCGCCGCTTTAGTTTGTTGCCAGACTGCCGTATATTTTGGCACTACATTGTGCACTGTATTACTCCTCAAATTAAGTGTTTGGCTCAGATGGTAGCAAGTGTTAGCCAAAATAAATGGCTGTCTGACTGCAAACTAAAGCGGTGGACAACTGAACAATTGGTATTGATTTTGTAGGGAAGCATTTATATATGTGGCTAAAACACATTTTTCTGCTGACCCCGTCTGCAACAGTACAATGCGGACCATTCCTCAGAGAGCATAACAGTGTGCGGGAGCTCCTTTTTTGACTTTGGATAACTTTTGGGTGGCGCCCTCCTCCTACGCACCTGTTGCTTCGGGTGTGCTGAGATTTTTCTATACTCCACCATTCTCTTAAAAGTGACGCCGATGATCGCCGTCTGCAGAAGGTAACAGACTGACTCTGCATGAAACCTCATACAACCCCACTTCAAAAATACTGAAGTCTCCCTGTAAAGAAAAAAGGAATTTCATTTTTTTGTTGTTACAGAATTGAACAATTACATTTTAAAACCTAAGCTTGTCTTTTATTAAAGTCCCTGTTACTCTGGACAATCCACAGATGTCACTGCAAAGAGTTTTCTTTTAAAAACAACTTTAAAGAGAACTACATTGTTTATATGCATTTGTGTTTTCTCCCTGCGAATCAGATAAGAAGATTAGATCCACTCTCACTCACGTTAAGAACAAAGTTTCATTCAGGGAATTCTTAACCTTTCTTTGTATAAAGGCTAGAAGTGAAAATGGCTAACTCCCCTTTGGTTTAAGTACAAAAAACATCATCAAGATATTTAGATGTTCATATCTTGACAACAATAGTTTTGTTTCTTTAGGCATTGTGCGAAAAAAGTTACAAAAGCTACCCCTTGAAACCCAAAATTTGTTATTTTTACTGTAAATGTCTGTTTTTAGGTGGATTAGCCTGGATTTTTTAACTTTGGAGAGAGCCAGTCCAGCTGTTTCCTTCGTCCCTGTCAACTGTATATGCTAAGCTAAGCTAATTTCCTCGCAGAGCTAGCTCTATACTTATTGCAAACACATGACAATGGTATCAAATCCTCTCGTAAAACTCAGAAAAAGAAAGCAAAACTGCATATTTCTTAGACTGTCAAACTGCTCCTCTAAAGTCAAAGTAAAACATTTCATAGTGTGGCTTTGAAATTTCAGGATGGAAGTGATCTGTCAATCCACGTAGACGCTGGCCCAGACAAAAATATCTGAACAACCACTGAAAAATTTTGTCCCCTTTCGCTGTGATTTTTGAATCCTTTGCCATTCTTCCATCTTTTACTAATCAGGTCAAAATTTTTATTGGAGCAACACTTTTTCTTTTACTAAATGGCTGCAAAACTGAAAAAATTCCATCCGCCTCAAATGTATTCTAGTTTTAGTGCCAATTAGCAAATCCTAGCATACTAACATGCAAAAGTAAGATTGTGAACCACTGAACGATGGCTACCAGCTAAGCTAATGCATGTTAGCATGTTTATGCTAGCAATTAGGTCAAAGCTGTTATTTCAAAGCATGACTCAAAGAGCCTCTGTAGACTTTTGGCTAGTTTTAGGACAGATGTGTTAAAAAAAATTGAGCACATAGAACAAAATTTATGTAACTTAATTTTATATTATTTGGTGAATTGGTCCATTAAAAGCAGATTATCTTGAAAGAGAGCTATTAAAAGAACCTGTCTTTTAAAAATCTATAATTTCCCACTGCTGTCCACTCACATCCCTGCCTTGGAGACTGACTCTGCTGGCTAGATATAGTACTCCCACTCTTCCCTATTCTGAAACATATCCACAAAATCCCACACATGCAGACATACACAGGTGCATTCAGTTTAATCTGCCATCACACCAGCTGGCTATTTGGAGTCACTGTAGCACTTAATCATGCCTTTCTTTCTCTCAATTATTGGATTGATATCCACCTTTAATAAGTGATGAAAGTAGCGTGTGTCATTCTTACCCTCACTCCCCCTGTCTTTCACCTACCAGAATCCCTTCTAAACTGATTATTTGTGAGTCTGACAAGTCACTTTCAACAAATCATTGAATAGATTTTATGTCCATATTAAAGCTACTTTGGTTTACTTTCCAAATTGGCAATTAGACGTGAAAGTTGATGGTGCTTCCATTGGAAAGGAAGATCAATATGCTGAAGCCACAGCTCACAGAGAGAACAGAGAGATGAGCGAAGGGATTGCGGCTAATCAGCCTTCGTGGTCGGAAGCTTTTGGAGAAATGAAGCAATACAGTGCCTCAAACATCTGTTTCTGATGATTTTTGTTCTTCATGTGTTGGATTAAGGGTGTAGAAGAACTGCCACAATCATTGTTGCACTTTTGTGTATTTATTTAAAAAATTTTAACTCATGAGAATATTTTGTTGCACCTGTCCTCACTGTATATATCGTTCATTACCACTAAATGTCAGTAATGACATGCTTAAAAAAAGGAATCAATATTTGTGGTGCATAACCAAGAATCACTCATCACTGTACGTATTTGGGGAGCATGTAATGAGGGGTTTTTTTTTCCAAATAAAAATTCAGTACTCAAAACATAACCTAATTTTGTGTGTTTTTGCCTCGTACATGAAGTCTTGACTCATTCATGTCCCAGACAGGAAATCAATTCTTACCCTCCTCCAGCAGATGGTGCTCAGGAATTACTCAGCCCAGAAAACAGACAGTATGTGAAGTACATTGCATTTATCTGTCTGTCCATACTGGCAGAGTTATAATCCATTGCACATTCACCATCTGTGTCTCTTGTGCTGTGGGGATATGACGGGCTGCTTATTAAGCCTCTATTAGCCACAGGGGGAGAGAGGCAGAGCAATAACCCAAAAATGCCACTCTGGCAGCTGGGCAGTGTAATAATTTTTTTTAAAAAGGAATCTCTTCATTCAATCTAATCATTTATAATGTCAGTGACATCTTTCGCTTTTCACATTTTGGTAATTTAATCTATCAAAACATTAAAGGGAAGGCAGTATCAGTCCGCCTCTGTGGTCCAGTCCTATATTTCTAATATACAAACTGAACTAAACTCAATGATTATCTGACTTTTCCTTTATCGCCATCATCAGGACAAATTTTTTATTTGTCCATTTATGTTGTTTCTGCAAAACCACTGGCATTCCCATATAAGTCTGAGTTGTTCTTGTGTTTTGTGCTAATTAGCGGCAGTGTGTTTTAGCCTGTCAGAGGATTCGACACTTGTCTCAGTGCATTGCTTGCAGTTCAATAAAAAAACAACACAGTCAATTAAGTATGAACCTAATACAGTTCAATGTAGCATTTACATAGCACTTCAATACAATCAGAATCACCTCCTCCTTTCGATTCAGTTTTACTTAATTCATAATATTCTCATAATGTGTCATAAATTTCCTAAATTAATATAGCTTAATGCAGCTGATTGGCCTCTTTCCCTCCTCTGTGCGCACCTCAGCACTCCGCTGTACTCACAACCCCTTTTGTTCGATTACTGACAAAGTAAATACAGCTAGGACACTGATTAAATGTTACTTACAGCTTGCACTTCTGAGTTTTCAGCATGACAAAGTGGGAACAGCGATCTTTTAGCAGCAGTTTAGCTGTTAATCCAGCTCATGTGCTCATGTTGAGGAACTAGTGTGAGTTAATCAACAAGGAGGCATTTTTCTTTTGCTGACCTTTGAAACAGGAACACTATCAATTTCTGTCTGATGCCCGCCTCTTAAGGAAAGTTAAACAAAGTTACCTGTCCTTCATTTACAAGAAAAAAAAAAAAGCATTTTACTGAAGCCATCTTGAACAACTTGCTGTAATCCGTGTAGCAGAGAGCAGAGCGCAGCAGTGTCTGAGCTAGTATTGTGATGTTTGCGACCGATCTGATCCTACTGAATGGCTCTTTAGGAAGACCGAAGGGATCCGAGTTGTGCTCAGAGAAGCGTTCTTTTTACTTTGCTATCATGCTCTGCCCATTTTTCATCCATCCTAATCCTACCACTCACTCCCCTTCCTGTGAGCAGAGAGGAAAAAATCAGTCGTGAGAGCAGCTATGTTGCCAAGGTTCAGGATAGAACACAAGTTCAGTAGCCAATCCCCCTCCTCCATGTCTGGAGAGAGAGAGAGAGAAAGCGGTGGTTGAGCAAGCTACCTTATTTATTTACAGTTACTTAAGAAAGAGGAGCCATTTTTTGAACGGCTCTTTGAAAAGAATGCTCCCTTCAAAGAGCTGTAATTTCCATCACTAGTCTGAGCAGAGTGAGGGAGGTGACAGGCGCAGCACTGTGTGCACAGAGCTGGCATGCCCATACGAGGAAGTCCAGCACGCACTGACATAACAACAGAGTGTTAAAAAAAAAAAACAACAACTCCTGAAACAGCCTACAGGGCTCACTTCCAAATGCGCCTACCTCATTATGTGACGCTTTCGCATTGTTTAACACCAGTATCTGACATTATAACAACATTTATATGTCAGAAAAGACACAAAAGCACAAAAGTTCTCCTTTATTAACAACAAACTTTAATTTCAACTATGGTCTTATTGTTACATCATCTGTAATGATGATGTGAAAAAAATACAATGAATCTCTCACATTTTAAAACCAACAAGATGACATCTTTGGGCAGACAGTATTCTAAATCAACTGGAGACACTTGCACAGTGTCACTTTACTGCATCCACTGCCAAAAACTAGACAATACTGACGCCACCGCCTGTGCGGTTACCATCTGCACCCCTCCTGCAGCTATGTTAGTCTAGCTGTTGGACAATAGGATCCAGAGGAGATTTAAGCAATGAGACAGGAGGAACCCTGACATCTGGGGTTCCCATGTGCTGAATGTTACCAAATTTGCCATCTTGCTAAATGAAGAGCCAGCACATGCATTTTTGGCATCTTAAAATAATTATTGGGTTACATTATTCCCATGTTTTGGTTAGTAAATCCTCTGCGCATGATGTAGCCAGTTTTATTATTTGATAAGCTTTTTGGTTGTTTTTTTTTTTTTTATTATTTGCTGTTTTGTGATTTGTTGTGTTTTGTCATTTGCCATTTTGTTTTGTGATTTGTCATTTTTTTTTAGATTTGTTATAGATAATGATCTACACCTCAGGGCCACTGTACATGGCGAATTTTCTCAGCTTGTGTTTTCTTGCGTTATCCAATTACCAGAAACAGAAATCCTTTCAAATTTACTGATTTTAAACTCTCTGCATAATCAGTCAAAGACTTGAACTGCGCCTACAGGTAAAAAGAGCTGTAAAAGTCATCTTATTCAACCTCAGGCCACAAACCAATCACCTCTTGTATGTTATGTCAGATGGGAAATAAAGGATTGAGAGTCCAGATCAACCAAGATAGGAACTGCCTTCCCTGCGTCTACTTTCCACTGTTTTAGATGCCAGTAAAATGTCTTTGAATCGACTAAAGATGATCTGAAGTTGAAAAACAGAGATTTCACAGACAGGACAGAGAATGAAAAGCGGTGTGTCGAGCCAGCTTCATAGATGGTCCAGGAAGAGCTCAGACCATCTGCTCATCACTGTTGCTGGATCTTCATTACAGCCACGCTCCTGCAGCTTATGTTCTTTTCATGAGTGTGTGGCTTTGCCCATTAGTGCACAAACCCAGAGCACTTATGCATGTATGAATGCTCACATCACTCCCTGTAAGACACTATAGGCACTCACATTTGCCTTTTGACCTTTTTTGCATCATTGGCACTCCAAGCAAATATCAAAATCCACACATACCCATCTGCTGGCAAAACACACACACACACACAAACAGTAGAGACATTTCCTAGCAGTCCCACTGCAGCCTTTAAACCTTTTCAGAGCCTTTTACTCCAAAGTTTTCGGCATCAGCTCTTTAAACAGAAAGTTTGAGTCAATTCCCTTGACCCTCTCAGAATCTCAAGTCTGTAAATTTCTGATTCATGTGTGACCTCAGAGCAAGCAAGTGGCTTTAATCCCCAACACACACACACACACACACACACACATAAACACACAGCAAACCCTCTCTTTCCCTCAAGGCATCCAAAACCACTTCTCTGAATAATTCACCATGCCTGCTTTGTTCATCGATCTCCTCTCTTCACCTCTCACATACACAGACACATCTTTCACTTAACACTGAGGCCAGGAGCAGCATAATGGGCTGCTTCATCACAGCTCACCACCACCGTGAATTCTTCCCCTTTATTTCACAAATATCTCCTCCAGGTTGAAACTCGCAGGCTCTCTTTTGTCAGAATCGTTGTTTTTGTGATTATCCTAACAAAGACATAGAGAATGTCAAGTGAGCTCTAATGATTTGAGTCAGTACATGTCACCCAATTTCTTCTGTTGCCTTTGCCTGAAGAGGTTTTTTCTTTTTTCCCACAACTCAAATTTCTTTAAAACATTCTGGGATTTCCAAAACTGTCAAAACTCTCTCTAGTGAAGCCAAAAGGAATTGTTGGGGTTTATTTTGAGTCTTCTTCAATAATTTAGTCGATATCAGTTTCTCCAAACGCTGCCAACCGCTACAATATTTAGCACAGACATTAAAGCTGCCGAGAATCTCGCACTTCTTTTGATGATATTCTCAAACATTCCTCGGCCCGCTTCCTGAATGATGCATTCAGTGACTTTCATCTCCTTTGTGTGGCTGCAGGCTGACCCTTTTTCTCAGCATCAGACATCTCTTCCTTCACATTAATCAAACCTAGCATCATTACCCACAATCCACCACAGTCCAGCTTTTTTTTTTGTCTTATGTGCAAGAGTTTGCTTTCATTATTTTGCATCAAGCAAAGAAACCGACCTTTGACACTGGAGAAGTGATTTGAAAGCGTTTTGTTAGTTTGAGTGATTGTGATAGTAACAGGAATGCGACTGGAATGTTTCCTGTAATAATTTAATTTATATAACATATCTCTACAAATTTCCATATGAATACGAGTAGGATGACAGTGTTTTTTATTGAAAACAGCTAATTTATCACGTTACATGTAATATAAAAGGAGATCAACCTGCCAGATGTTAAGGAGTGGATGCTAAGTCCCAGTAGAGATTCTCTTCATGGATCTGCAGACACACTCTCATCTCTTGCATTCATTTGTACATACAGAACACATTCTCACTCCCACCTTGTCAAAATGGAAAGCTCGGTTAGGAGCACCTTGGTTTTACTTTTTAAAGAGCCATATCAGTCTATTTTTGACTTCTCACCATTGGCAGAGATCGCCCCCATCTACAAATGTTGTTGTCAAAATTAGACCATGTGTACACTTATGAGAGCTCACACTGCATTTTTCAACCCCATTCTCTGCCATTCATGTTGAAATAAGGTACAGAAACACTATAGGACACGTAAGAGTTGCTAACCATGGTTAATTCACCCCTCTTACAAGAATGTCTGTGTTTATTTGGTCAAAAATTGCTGAGCGAGAGAGAGAGGGGAGCCGAGAGCCATTTAGACGAAAGTTGTTACACCTGGAAAAATAGTTCCTTACAAGTGTTGCCTTTCTAGCTCGAATATTAGCTTGAAGTATGATTTTCTCACACACATTCTTTTTAACTAACATTGTCACACATTTTTAGGTACTTTCTGTAACGTTTATTGAATATGGACAAAATGTGACCATGTCTCACAGATAAGGCTATTTTGGGAAAAATGCTTGAGGTTTATGTAACCCAGGTGGCTGATGTTGCAAAGTAAAATGACAATTTGTAACACTGGTGTGATCCTTTACAAACTGACTACACTGTGACAAAGAAGGCCTTTTAGCAAGATCCTGACGTGGTGAAACAGTTGCAGTTCTGTCTGGTTTTGGCAACAAAGACACTTGGTTTATTTAAAGTTGCATTTAGTAACTTTGGGGTAAATATCATTAACTTTTTGTTTTCTATTTAGAAAAAATGTCATAATACCAATAGACAGCTGTTGGCGTGATCTGAGAGTATTGGGAGATCTCTGTGTTCTCCCATCATGCCCCTGTAAACAAGATTGTTAAAAATCCTAACGCTCCCGTTCTATTTGCCCATTCAGTGATGCTCTCTGTGCTCTCTATCCTGATTGGCCATTCTACACTGCACTTCTTAGGTGACATAGGTACGACCTGCTTAGCTGTTTGTGTCTCACGCGCTGACTCACCTCTGCCAATAACAGAGTATCTACAAACGACCATCAGTCGGCTCAAGCTCGAGCTGAGACGGACCAGTTTACTCTGCTGCAACTTTCTCTGCAACCATTTGGTCTCTGCTGCAGCGGAGTTGCTTACCAATGAGTCTCATGCTACAGCTAACATTAGCTTGCTAGCTCATTAGCAGATGTTATCTACTGCAAGTTTAAAGTGACTACGAGGAACTTTTAAGTATTTATGAAACAGTCTCAGCTCTCGCAAGTTGTGGTTGGACGCCAGTTTATGAATTTAGGTTGGTGGCTGCAACAAATCCTTGCAAATGCTTTGGCTAACCGTAGCTAATGTTACACTCGTAAAATCAATTTTTTTGTTAGTTAATATTCAGCCTAAAACTGCTGTTTGGTTTAACTTTGATTGTAGCTGCAAGTATCTTTGTTTTTCAGCAAAGACTGACACCCGTTTTCACTCACACATTTCAAAGCAAACATAGGAAACATCCGAAGTAAGTTACTGTATGCAACACAATGATGCATAGGTAATGAAATGAATGATTTTCCGTCTGAGCCGTTACGCTGGCTCAGTAATATATTGTGTGATACATGCCTTCCTGCTGTGGTCATTACGTAGTTTTTGCTGCATCTGGAACTTTATTGTCGACTCTACGTTGAGGTTATAAACTTAAATGGCGTCGTAATTTAGCTGTATTAGCAGTAATAGTCAAAGTTTACTTTGCCTCACCATTGTCATATTACCATTACTAATCTTTCGTAGTCACATATAACTACATTACCTCATCGTGATCCATCCTGTGATCTCTCTTTCAATCACTTCCAAAACAAATGCACGCGTTGGAGGCATGCGCTAGCAAAGATCTTTACAACAGTGGGTTCTGGTGTCACTACTGCTTTTGTCCAAAGGGGCCGCTAGAATCAACAAAAACTGAAATTCCTCATAGTCACTTTAAATAAACCCCATAAAGGTCCTATTTGTAAGATTCCCAACTCTCTAAATACTGATGCTTTGGATTGGTAGTTTAGGCCCGATGCTGATCAAAAGCATTTGTATTTGATGAGTTGAGAATGAGATCCAGAAATGTACTATTTCTACAAAGTGGGCCTTTTTAAGGTGCATTTCGTAAGCTTTCTTTTTCACGAGCTTGAGGAAGATGACACGTTATGAAAGTGTCTTAGCTTCTGACTCTTGACACTTTGAGACGAGAAGCCACATTTTACTCATTCAGAAAGCATTGAGGTTTGATAATGAAACCAGAATTTTATTCCTGACAGACTCTCAGACTTTCATGTCAGGAAACAATACTCACTGATCATTTGACCCAATAGTTAACCGGGAAAATAAAACATGAAGCATGAAAAAGTTGTGTTGTGTGAACCGCAGGGACTCAGAGCTTCAGTATGTCTAAAACTCGGTGTGCAACAAGGTCCTGAACTTGATGGATTATGGAACAGGTTTTTTATTGTCCTCTAAAATTTCTCTAAAATACAAACGTAAAATGTAAAAACATGTTCAGAGCCATTTGATGAGATTTAGCCTGATTTACAGTCATATTTGAAGTTCTGTTTGTATGTTCAAGGTTAAGATGTGGATCATGTTTTAATTTTTAATCACTCATGAAACACTTTTGCTTTGGACTAATAGTCAGATTTCTCCTGTTTAAATGAACACAACAGAGTAGATCAGAAGCAGCAGCACACATATTTGTTCTAACACACCTGTCTTGTGTCTCCAAGATGGCTGCCAGTCGGTCGAGCAGAGATCTCTGCGTTTATCTGATCTTATAATCCATCTGTGAGGTCGAATTCAGAGTCAGATGTCACACAAAGATCCTCCAAATTTGTCCAGTCTTCTTCTGTGGTTTTAGCCAAGAGACATATTTTCCTTTCTGTAAATGTTCTTTGTGATGTTTGTGGCGTCCGTGGATCGTCTCTGTCTGTCAGCTGAACTTTGAGCTTTGAACAGGAACAAGACACACGCACACCTGACACACAAGTGTAGCACACCTGTGTGTGTGTGTGTGTGTGAGGCCATAAACCAGGCAGTCATCTAACTGAGGGGCACACACGGGCACACATTTGTATCACTATTCTTGTGAGGACCTATGTGGTATACATGTGTTCCCAAGCCTCTAACCCTTAAACATAATCCTGTTCTGAAAGAAAAGGTTGAAAATTTTGGGAAAAAGATGATTTAATTTCTTTCCAAGAGGAACTTGAGAAGTTAGATGGTTCTCTCATGTCTGCACATTCATATGAAACTGCTGCCTGTTAGTTTAACAGAGTGGACACAGAGGGAAACGACTGTCCAAAGGTAACAAATCCAGCTGCCAGCGCTTCACAGCTCTTAAAGATTCAAAGCGTTGGATTCAGTGGCATCTAGTGGTAAAGTTGCAAACTGCAACACAATAAAACCCCGTCGCTTCACCCTCCCTTTCAAAGCATGTTTAGAGCCTACGGTGGCTGCTGAAGACATGACAGTCACTCTCCAGAGCCAGTAGCTGTGTTCGAAATCATTCACTCGTTCACTCACCCACTATTCCTGACACTACACAGAAATTTCTAATCATCATTGCGTCAGTAGATGCACTGGAGGACGGCACTGAAATGTATGGGGATTGTTTTGATGTTGCATGTTGTCAGTGTCAAATTCCAATTAAACTGTTGAAATTCCAATGGTGTGGAAGTTTGGTTTTGCCAACTATGCTCCTGTGTCCTGATCGCAACCTGTAAAAGTCCACCATCAATTTAAAGTGATACACGTGCGGATTTACATTGTAGGCTTTTTCTCTTCATGGACATTAGTCAAACGTTAGGGCAAAGATAAAATT
>JAQFJB010000008.1:17941355-17952363 GCA_029874875.1 Naso minor
GTGTAAGTAACACAGCACCTCTTAAAGGGATATGCCCATTTTTTGTCTCTTTTTGTTATTTACCTTTCTCCCGAGTTCCAGTCAAGCAAATAGATACCATGTGTGCGTGCAATAACAAGAAAGAGACGGGCAGAGCTCGTCCACTGCTAATTAGCTTAGCTCAAACACTCGTAATCAATGGGAAGTGCTAGCCTGCCTCCACCTACAGTCATCAGATAAACTTTCCAACAACTCCAAACTGTCCTGTGTGCTTGTTGTGACTTGCTTACAAAGTCATGTTATTTAGACTCGGATTAGCACTTTCTGTAATTTTACAATGTTCCCATACGTATTTCATTCTAATGTTTAGACCGTTAGGACCGTTTAGAGTTGCTAGAAGGTTTGTCTGATGACTTCAGGAAGGCTAGCCCTTCCCAGTGACTACCAGTATTTGAGCTAAGCTAATTAGCTGTGGTCAATCTCTGCCCGTGTCTTCCCTGTCACTGCATGCACAGTAGAAAGAATGATATCTATCTGCTTGTCTTAAACTTTGAAGAGAGTAAAATAACAAAAAGGTAAAAAAGGTGACGTATCCCTTTAAGTCACTGTCGTTTCTTTCAGTTCTCTTTTTATGATAGTAGCTGGCAGTCAAGCGGAGAAATTCATTAGTGTAATTTTTCTTTTTTAGCTTTTGTATAGTTGTGGTCACAGACTCTTCCTTTCTCCATCTCCATACACTCGTGTTTTGAGTGAAATTAATTTGCCAAAGAAATAAACAAAACACACAATTTAAAAAAAAAAGTTAAAATGAATTTGAGTATTTTTTTCAATACATAAAATGCCACAATAATATTGCTATTGTGAATTCTTTACGCCAGGATAATTCTGTAGTGAAAACCTGATATCATGACAACCCTAAATGGAACTGATGTTTAACACAACAACAGAAAGCCAACAGGTGCGGAAATGAGCAATCTGGGCTAGCTCAAATCATATCTAGGTATAAACTGGACTAGCCCAGAACATACCTGGGGTGTAAAAGAGGCTTGCCCACTTAAACTCTAACTATAGTCTGGCCAGGGGGGTATACTTTGGGCTGTTACACTGGTCTGCTGGAAACGCTATAAAACACTTTACGTCACATTGACCGGAGGCGACCATTTGTTGTTTACAAGCATCAGTCTGTTCTCTTTTTTACGATAATGGTTTGAGGCAGGAAGATATGTTTCTTTGATAACTTCAGTATTTTAAGTTTATGACCAAAGTGGTACCGTGGAAATAAATGGTGTTTTTGTTTCACTCTCTTCCAAAACAAATGCTCACATTAGACAAGATTTTTATAACAGAAAGCAGAACCACGTGTCCACACAGGGCAACCAATCAACACAAAATGAAAGTTCCACAAAGAGGCTCTGAGTTAATGGTACTAGCAGCGTTGGGAAGGTTACTTTGGAAATGTTACAGGTTACAGATTACTAGTTACCCTATTTAATATGTAATAAGTAACATAACTATTTCAATTACTTTACGAAAGCATTATAACTTATTACATTTGATTCTTTCTAATTACTTTTACAAAAATCTAACAAATGTTTCTAACCATTAACCATTTTCAAATGTTTAAAACAGGCAGTGTTAATTGCAGACGTGAGGCACTGCAAATTCAAATGAGAACTAATCAAAAGCATCAGAATAGCATCAAAGGCATTGTGCACATCAAAACATATAAAGCACAAATATTATTCAACATATAGCCTAAGTTTTTTACATTAACTATTCAGATGTAATCCCCTTTGTAATCGTTCACATTTTCAAAAGTAACTAATTTATTTTCATTAACTGTAATGTCACATGTAACTTGTTTTTCCCCATCACTAGGTACTAGTATACACTTGCAAACTGAGACAGTAAATTAAGCAAAGTCTGTAGAAGATACAGAGTCTTTTTGTTTTCACTTCTGCCAAAATGAGCAGCCAACAAGTCAACATTGTGACAAACCAACAAACTATCTGTCACTGCTGTCCTAAAACTTGCATAATCCCTTGTATAACTGACCAGCATGGATGTAAAATGGTTTGGACCAGAGAAAACAAACTGGTGAGTTTGCAGCAGATCGCAGCCTGTGACTTCTCTGTTATGTCACTGTTGGCCTTCATAACTGTGTTTTGCTGCCAGCTTTGCTGAATTTGAATGAGTGACAGACAGTCAATGGGTGAAGGATCCTGACGTGTTTTCTTGCGTGTCTGACACCCATGTTCGCGAAGAAATTAGTGCCAGTTGTCGAGGATCCTCATGCAAAACTCCTCTCTTTTCAATGCACCCTCTCCTTGTTATCCATTTTTAAATACTTGTTGAATGTTGATGACAGCAGGCGATTTAACGATTTTTTGAATGCGCACACACACACACACACACACTCTCTCCTCTCCTCTGTCTCTGCCTTTCACAGGATGTATAATTCATTAGGCGTTAGTTGGTTTTGGCAGCCATTGACTCTGTAAAAGTTCAGAACTCTAATGTGACACAAATTCGGCAATTATCAGAAAAAACATGTCCAAGCAGACAACACAGGAAGACATGCACTGTCCAAAGAGACAGCAAGACTGGAACAAATTGAACATCGGCATGAGATGGTAAGGTAGATTTTAGGTGTCAGTGATGCCCTTAACTGCTGCTGAAGGAGTCAAAGTAACTGGAAACTCTTCTTCAGCACATCAAACTAACACCAGATCAACCTACAAAGGATTTGGGTAGGTGGCGGTGAGGGGCCGGATGACATTCAGAGACTGTGCACAATGTCATACCAGCTCTGTTTGACACTGGAAACAAAGTATGTTTACTTCTAATAATGTGATAATTTATGACTCCCTCCAGGAAAGTGTCTTTCTGCCGTAGGGCCAGTTTCACAGCACGACACCTGAAGCTGGTAGATTATTCAGACACTTCAGCAGGTCTGAAAGAGACTGTTTGTAATGACTCAGGCACCCTGCTTCTTTTGCATAAAGAAGAGGGAATGTGTGATGTACAGTCATTAGTGAGGAGGCAAGAGTACATGATCTTTGAAACTGTGCCTCGTCATTCAGATTTTCTGTAAACCCAAACTGACCTCACCATCATTTTATAACATCACTCTCAGCTGTGGAATGCCATTTATGCAAATACCAACTTCAGTATTTCAGACGTTACACACGTCCACACGTGATTCATGCAGGTTATCACTACAAAACTTGAAATATTTACTCGCATTTTTATGCCGTGCCCAATAAGGGACCTCGAGTCAAGACGCTCATACATAATCATGAGGAGAATTGCATCAATGGTTGTGACATTAACCAGGGTTGGGAAGGTTACTTTAAAAATGTAATAGGTTACAGATTACTAGTTACCTTATTTAAAATAATAATTAACATAACTATTTCATTTACTTTATCTAAGTAATGTAAATTATTTATTTGATTTCCCTTGATTACTTTTGTAAATTTCTAACAAATGTTTTCAGGTGGGATGTAGGCAATATGACCGCTTGCAGCCACTGTAAAAGCAACATACCTGTAGATGTTTCCTCAGGTTTGACCTCACCTGCTGGTAAAATATATTTTGTATTGCAAAGTTATGATCGAGCCTTTTTCTCGTTTCTGAATAAAATGTTTTTGTTTTTTTCTTTAATTTTCAGCACTGGAAAATGTTTGATCCGTAGACTTGGTGGCAACTCTAAGACAGGTTGTTTAGCTTTAAGCGGCTGCGGCAATGTGGACTGATTTAATCTGCAGATGTGTGGTGCTGCAAATTTAAACAATAGAACCAAGCAAAAGCATCAGAATATCATCAAACTTTGCTAAATGGCCTTGACTGGAAATGTCAAAAGAAGACATCAAAAACATGCAAAAGAACAAAATGAAAATTATTCAACATATATCTTAAGCTTTTGACAGAAAATATTCAAATGTAACCCCCTTTGTAGTTATTAACATTTTTATAAGTAACTTTAATGAAACATTTTTTCTTTGTAACTGTAACTGGTTAAAGTTACATTTATTTTGTAATTAAATTGCATAACTCAGTTACATGTAACAAGTTACTCCCCAACACTGACAATTATGCAAGGTGGCACGCTGTGCATTAATCTGCTGTGTGCATAAGCACTTGTTACAGGCAGCTGCATTGGTACCTACATACCCCACAAAGGAAATTACATCAGTGAGACATAAGCCAAAGTTGTGGTGGGGAAGGAATCAATTTAAACTTTCAGCATGGGACGGTAAAGACTCAGAAGCAGAGGAAACATAACTGTGATGGCACAGCAAATTATCAGTGGAATCGCAACCACACATTAAGGGACTGCTCAAGAGCAATGTCTGACGATGAGGGAACAGTCCAAGCTGCTGTGGCAAGGTCAGATAAATCATCTTTATGAAACTTTATTCTGTCATGACTAACAATGTTGTAAAGTTGTAGCTAACTGCTCTCTAACTACTTCTAACATCCTTGCACAAGAGTGGTACAACCCCTTGGCTGTGTAATGTGTTTACAGACAAATTATATGTGACAACAAGTATTTTTAATATTGTCATAATATAAAATATCTAAAAATATCATTCTACATTAGCATTTATCAAGAAATGTACTTGTTCATATTCACATTTTTTCTTAATTTTGAAATAACTAGTTTACAAAACATTCTCACCATAAAGCGATCCACAAAAACCGATCAATTATGATATAACTAAAGAAAATTCTATTTTCCTACCAAGACTGGGTGACTTTACTAAGAGCTAATAAACAGCCACACACAACTGTTCACAGGCTGAATAATCCTGCTGTTTACAGACAGAAACTGAAATAATTTGTGGTATTTCATGAGAATAACAACTGAAAGTTTCAGTAAGAACATATTTTTTAAAGGAATGTGTTTTTAAGGCATCAGATAATCAGCCTGTTATCTTGATAAAAGCCTCATTCAGTATTCGCTGCTTTTAACGCGTGTCGTCTGACAGGTCTTTCATAAGTAAATTTAATTTTTAATCCTGCTTTGAAGGAAATAAATAGAAGACGTGGGTAGGTAGTCTGAGCGGTGAAAACTATTTTGGCTAAACTGAATACCTCCCACAGGAACGGCATACAAAGAAAATCAAAGAGAGGGGATGTTATAAAGCTGAAAATGAAAAAAAAAAAAAAGATAACGTTTGTAAGGACCCACTGAGAGCTGACATATTTTTCAGAATGACTAGTATGTACTTTTTCAAGTTCAAGGACTCAGAGCAGGTGGACATCCGTAACAGACTGAACCTCATCTCACTGACCAGATGTGGACCTCCATTGTGTTTCTCCTTCCACTTCCTGTTGCTCTTTTCAAGGCATCCGAAGCTCAGAGGGAAAAAATGTACAAAATGCAACATGAGTGTGCAATTTGCCATGCATAAAACGTTCCTCAATTACATTTCTCGTAGCACCACAGCATCATGAGCTCGGTACAGTGAATGAAAACACTATTTTCTGGGTTAGTGTTTTTGTACCAGAGCTCTGGTAATGTCCTAGGAAGTTTCCTGGAATGTTTAAGTGACTGTTTAATTTGGTTCTTATTAAAGGTGGAGTCAGTAGAATTTGTTTGTTGCGTTTTGTAAACGCAGCATTCAGATTGGGCCCCTCCTCTCGGCTCAACACACCAGATGTATTGTAACTTAGTATGTACTACGTGTACTGTTATACTGCTTGTAACCAGCTTTATCTGTTTGCCATTTCACCTCACTCGGGCTTTATTTCCTTTACTATTCTATGTCCACCTTTAAGGGAAAACAGGCAGTTCTTAGATAGCTGAAACTGTCAAGGGATTGTCCATGAACAGGTAAAGTTCTTAACCATGCTATTTAAAACAAGTACTTAAGAAACTGACCTGAAGTGTTTAAGAGAACTTAAGTATAAAACATTATTTTAAGTGCTGTATATAAGAGCTTTAAAGGCATGTCTGTCCTCACTGGATGTACTAATCACAACATTAAGGTACCTAAAGGAAAAAGAAAAGTAGTCTATGAAAGATCATTTGAGAGATTCTGTCAGGAATTGTTTTGTACTGATGCAAATAATTATTCTGGTCGAAAATACATAAACAAGATTACCTTGATGATGCCATTACAACTTTTAGAAACATATTTTACCCCTGTGGTAGAAACACCAATTAAGAGGCATAATGTAAAACAAAAATATCAGGAAATGGATGGATAATGAAGCATGTGAAGCATTACGGTTAACAGAAATGTGGCAAAGGGTTGGAAGCAGAACAGGGAGTAAGAAGTACTGGGAAATCGTCTGTAAACTGAGGACTCAAGTAACTGAAATCCAATAGGAGAAATGAAGAAGATGTAGAAGAAGTAAATGAAGTTTAGAAGTAAATGAATGTGAATATGATGAAAACTCTGGGGCAACTTGAATGAAATAATTGGAGGCAGATCTAGCCAAACCCCAAAACTGAATTAAACACAGTAAATATAAACCCAGAGAAACAACAATTATTAACTTTATATAAATCCCAGGCCTCCTATTCTAATGTTGACGGATGTATTTCTCTCTTACGTGATACATTTTTAAGCAATACAGCCAAAAAACAACAATTAAAACCAAAAACTGCAGCAAGTTTGAAGGGGCTGTCAGGCACTACATCTGCGTGTGCCACCGTAACACAGATGACAGACGACTGCTGTTAGTGCAAGTATACTGACAAAGATTTTAGTTCAGTTTTCAATGTATTCAACCATAAACTGTCGTCAGATTGACTAAAATGTTAAAAATTGGCACCTCACACTTCATGCTGATAAATTGTTAGTTGTCTGTCCGTCAGACAATGTGACCGTCACTATTTTCTGTCTTCACCGGTGATCTTCCTCTTGCTCTGACTAAGAAGAGTGGTTATGTAAGAAGATGATACAACACTGTATTCACTGGCATCATCACACAGGAAACGAACGGCATGGTGGTTTAGTGGTTAGCACTGTTGCCTCACAGCAATCGATACCCTGTGGGTTCCCTTCACATACTCCCCCTTCCTCCCACAGTCCAAAGGCATGCATGTTCATATTCACGCCTTGCAAAAGGATAAGCGATTACTGGTAATGAATAAATGATCACACAGGGCACCAGCACGCTGCTGTCATGTATAAGGAAGGCTGAACTGCAACAAAACTGTTTCGTTTGATGCGAAAACCTGTGCTTTCCAAATGGGATCTTAGAAATCTGCAGTCAGTCCAGAACAAAGCTGCTCGCTCTGAGCAGTAACAGAAGAGCTCACACGATCAGAATGCACAAAACCTTATTTCATTATCTAAAATCCCAAATGCACCATCAATTATCGTATAGTATTAATAGCCATAAATTTAATACAAGGCATGCAGTAAAGGGTTGTTATTTATTTCCTGTCTCAAAAATTAATGCAGGGCAACGTACTGTTCTGTACCGAGGATAACATGAAATAGTTTGCTATCAGGCATTATACAAAACAGTTAAACTGTTTTTAAAGAGAGTTTACAGAAATAATGACACAGAACACCAGCCTGTATGATTATTAATGAGGGACTTTCTTGGTCATGTTTCACTTTTATTTCATTTTTTCTGTTAATGTTTATTATGTTTCTTATGTGGTTTCAGTTTTCTTAATATCATCTTATAGTTTTATCAAATGTTTTACTATGTAGATATAATGTGGGCATTTGTCATTGTTATTATTGTAAAAGTTTATTTGTTGTTGATTAGTTTTTGTTTTTTCCTTTTTTGTTCTATGAGGCTGATGGAGATCCCTTTAAATAAATTAATGCATTTAGTCAGACAAGTTTACAAGTAGCTGTTGATTAGCAGAGGGAATGTTTTCAAGCTCGTACTTATTTATTTTCAAGCTTTGCTCCCCATTCATATCTAACTGTAGACACTGTTTCAGGGCTGTGCATTGACTAAATACTCTCTAGCAATTATCTTGAATGAAATAACTGGAAATGCACCAAAACACACATTTATTCTTTGCTAGAATAATAGTCACATTGTTGAGATGGAGCAGATGTGGCACTGAGACACTACGGACGATTTTAATCAGAGCTGACATGAAGGAATTAGTCACACAGCCATGATAACAGCCACACTGAAATCCACACAGGCATTTATGGGAACACACATGCCACAGTACCACCTTCTCTCTCTCACACACACACACGCGCACTGACAGGTACATCCAGCTACTAGCTTATTGCATATGGATGTACACATCCTCAGGCCCTGTTGAAATGCTGTATGCATGGTACGCTCGTGTGTTTCTATGAATCATAATGAATTTTTCATTTTTGGCATGCTTTGTCTGGGTAAGCAGATGGTTCCTCTTCAGCCTGTCTCCTCTGCACCTGGACCCTGCTCACGTACCAGCATTTAACAGTTTTGTCCTTCTCTCACTTTGCTCTGTCTTTATGTCTCTCTCTCTCTCTCTCTCTCTCTCTGTCTCTTTATCTTTTCTCTGTCTCTGTCTAAATGATGCTGTGTCCACTTCGTTACACATTAGTTCAGTTTGACATCATGAGATCAGCTGCTCAACTGCTTCCTGAATTCCACCACATTTTGTTTATTGTCAGTATCAAATGCACTCTGTGAATTCCAACTGAAGCCATTGCACCCAGCCACCAACAAATGATTATTTGTTGTACTTGGATTTGATTTGTTGTGTTTGTTTGTTTGGGGGGTAAAGCAGCCCTTTTTTATTTTGCTCATTTGTTGGATAATATAGAAAAAAATGTGACAAAACATCAGAAAATCAGCTCAGTAATGTGAGTGGTCAGGGTTGTTTTTCATCTTTAGGATGTATTGGGTTATTTCAGCTAAAGCAAAGCTGAAAGTGATCTTTCTTATTATTATCTTGGGAGGAAAAGTGTCAAAATCAACCTGACTGAGTTGACGGCTATAGAAATAAAGGAAGTTTGTGAAATAAACAATCCAACCTTCGCCAAAGGGTCAAAAGTAAGACATTGCAGAGCCTTTGTTCATGTTTTCATGCACAGTGGACACAGGGCAGCTCTCAATGGAGATATATTCTTATGCAGTGTCACCATTATCCATTTCACGGGCATCCCATTAGTCAGCCATGTGGTCCACAGGATGCCAGAATTTTTTCAGTTATTTTTTTTTTTTTTTTAAAGAAGAAGAAAAAGCAACCTGAATCTACATAGAATCCCACAGAGATGAAGCCAAATGCGAGAGGCTTCAGAGACAGACAATCTCAGAGGAGCCAAGCCGCCCAGCTCCCAGATGGCTCCATCTACAACAGCGAGGGGGGTGTACGTTACAAAATTCCTTGAAGAACTAATGAAGCTTCTGTCACTGTGAGAAAACCTCTTTAAAGGAGATGATTGCAGAGTGTGACCCAGTATAATTTGTAACATTTACGCACTGAAACGTCTTAAAACGACTTGACCTAAATAGTATGTTTTGTTGAGTTGTGAATGAGGTTTAATTGATAAGTTCATGGCCCAGGGTAGAGGAAAGTTGTACAGCATTACAACTACATCTGAGTGATTTTACAGGAGTTACAAGTAAGACAGCATTTGTCTTCATGCAGTCATTTCTCTCTGCAGTGTTTTAATTCTGCAATCCAAATTCTTCACCATGTTGTAAAAAGAGGCACCATCCTCTGGTGCAGGGGTTACCAAACTTTTCAGCCCGGGACCCCCAAAATAATGGTGCCAGAGACAGGGGACCCCCCATCGAGCCTGGAGGTGGCATATAACATTGTGTACAGCCACGCAAACACACTATTAGGTCTACATGGGCATTAATACAACACAAAAAAACAACAGTCTAACAGCCATAATATTATAGAAACATAATTTAAGAAAGCACATAATCAGAACTTATGCAATTAATGGTAAAAAATGCAATTTTAAATTATTTTAATTTTGTTTGGGTTTTTTGTTTTTGTTTGGGGTTTTTTCGGAAGGCATCTCACGACCCCCCTCTCTGTGTCTCGTGACCCCCCAGGGGGTCCCGACCCCCACTTTGGGAACCACTGCTCCAGTGTTGTCCTCATGGATTTCCTGGGGTGAACCTTTGAGACGAAGGGAGCAGGTGCAAAAACGCTGAACTTGTCCATTTTTGCTCATTTTTAAGATCACTCAGCGCCTCGATCTGTTGCAGCTCAGAGTAGTTAAGACAGAAGCACACACGTCACAGTAATGAACCATAAACAGAGTGAGTGAAATGACCCCCAGAGTTGTATCACACACTCAAATACATGATTATTAGTTATAATTTCATCCTCAATAATTATTTAGTTCATGTTGTACAAATCGAAAAGTTTTAAATGAACAGCAGGACTTTTTAGTGATCAAGGGTATTTCAGCATTCAACTCTTCGTTACTGTTGAGCTAAAGGGACAAAAGAAAACAGAAGCTCAATTACAGGCATCTGCCGCTCAGCAACTTCAAGGACAGTTGAGCAAAGCAGCTCTCATAACTTGGCAACCCCTTCTGTCTTAAAGGTACATTCTACAATTTCAACTGTTACAAGCCTCATGCCAAAATAACATAACCTGAACCACAAGTTACCAGAAAAGGCTAGCTGTACGGCTAACAGCTAAAACACAGTGGATGCAGAGAGCGGAGCCAGTTTCCATTCAGTGCCCATGTAATCCAATCTGACTGTCCACACCGCCTGTTACGGCGGCCCAGAGTGCTACAGCGCGGAGCACTCTGCAGCAATTGTTCTGGTGTCTGTCCTATTTTTTTGCGAGCCGCGAGCGACTTTGTCAAGCTGAACAGAGCAGATCAGAGCAGATCGTACTAGACAGGAAGTCACACAGAGAAAAGGCACAGAGAATCCGGCCAATTTACAAAATAAAACAAATGTCAAAACAAAACACCCTGTTTAATGATAGTGTGGTTGTCTTGTCTACATATGCATCTGTCAGTTAACAGAGACCAACAAACACACACACACACAGACACGCACACAGACACAGAGTTCCATAATTGACGAAAAAAGGGCACACGAGCAGAGGAGCTTGTTGACC
>JAQFJB010000008.1:17976701-17990185 GCA_029874875.1 Naso minor
TTACTATACAGTTCCGATTCAACTGGAATACACAGGAAACTCCCAGGGCAACGACCTATTGATATATGCTCAGCCACAGCTGGACGTTTCTTTGAGGAGTGTATGGACAGTTTTTAAGCACAGCTCTTGCTAGTTTTGATGGTAAATCGCCCCAGGTGCCCCTTTAAGAAAGGCCGTTTGTGGGGCCGGGGAGAGGGAAGGGTAAGGGTGGTGCAGGAAGGGATAATGGTTCCACAGTAGTGTCTCACCTTCCACAGTAGTTCACACTCCCTCTCCTCCAGAGCTTTCTTATGTCTGAGGACGAGGGCCTTCACTTCGGTCTGCACCACCTTGGCTTTGATCTCCACCTGCTCTGCCATGGCCTGCACCTTCTCCATGCTTAGCTGGGGAAACAAAACAAACAATGTGGTCTTATTGATGTGGGCTGTGAGCTTATTGGAGATTCAGCTGAAGCAATAGAGAAAATAATTTTGAGAATGATCATCCAACATAAATTGGACCAGACAGCAAGATAAAAGATTTTGGAATACTTATTTACATGACTGTAACTAACTGTGTAGCGTTACAGGACTTGACAGGAACGTCTAAATAACTTGACGTACCACCACCTGGTCTGTTTTATTACTCAGATGGGATACAGATGACCCCCACAAACAGGATGCAGAGGATCAGGAAGCATTAACAGAAAGGACACTGTGTGTGACATCTTCCTGGAGATGAATGGACAAACACCTGCTCAGTTTCTGTGATCTACTCCTTTCTCACGTTTGGTTGTTCATTTAGAGGAGAAAAGGAAACATGGATCAGAAATAGGATGTCACTTCACACTGCTCAGGATGAGGCAACTTCCTGCTGAACTGAACCCATGATCACTATGCAAAGTAGTCGACATTTTAAACAACACAGGTGTTGCATTTAAATCTTATTTACTCTTCCTTTTTTGTTTTATTGTTTCAGTCGAAACTGCATTTATTTAGGTAACATTCTTAAAGGAAAATTGTGCATTTTGGGGGTTTAGACAATCCGTTTTTAAGACGAGAACGTAGATGTCTTTACCGTCTTTTTGAGTAGGTCAGTAGGTCGCCAGATAACCGCCCCACGCTGGCAGGTTTGCACATTCAAAGGAAGTCGTGGGGATACACTATTACCATCCTCTAAAGCCCCTTAAACACAGTCGAAAATCTCCAAAATGCTCCATCTACATGCTGTGACCATGTGGTGACTGACACATTCTCATTGTTAGTAACCTCGACCGACCGAGGCGCTGTGACCCACACACTTTGTCACTACGTCCAGATAAGTAGTTATTTGGTACTTGCTCCCACAGTAACAGCGTGTCTATAGCGTAGTTAATGCAGGTCACAACATGTAGATGAAGTGTTGGAGATTATTTGGGTGTGTTTTAGGGGCTTTGGAGTGCGGTTATGGTGTAACCCCACTACTTTCACCCATATCAAGCAACATACAAAGGTGTCATATTTTACGTACAGTTAAAACTGTGTATGTACTAAACAAGAATCTCTTTTTACAATTTGCCTCTCACTACACTGAACGGAATCAGATAATCAGGGCTTCAGTACAACAAAATGAATTTCTTCAGTAACTTGTATTACATAGCGTAAACTTGAGAAATTCCTACTTAGAGGGTTTGCGCTTTTACAGCCCCCAATTTGTGTTAATTGCTCATTTTCCTCTTTGTTTACCCCTTCTCTATTTTATCAGGCTTTTACCTCTGGCGTTTCTGGGAGGTCACAGGGTAAAACGGACCTCACAGGGACGAAGGGGAGGTGGGATAAGGATTCCTTTGTGATATCGGCCGAAGGGATCAAAGGTCAGCTAAACCCCTACAGGTCACAATCTGCAACCCCTGTGTTAAGACATATATCGCCCTTCCCCACAGCATCCCTGCAAGAACAAAACCTGGCAGTAGGGTCCTTTTCTTTATCGCCTGACCATTTGAGGTAGGCAGCTACTGGGTCAACTAAATCAGGCCCCCAGAGAGGGAACAGCTGGGAAGGAATCCTGATAGAATCGGGGGAGGAAGAGAGTTAGGAAGGAGGCAGGGTGAAAGATAAAGCCACCTCCTTTCTCTTATAGTCCCTGTGAATTCCTATAAAATGCGAATTCTTGTTCTATTCATTTACTTTTTTCTCCATTGTTCTTTTTCCTTTTCTTCTCTGAGCTAAAATGAGGCACTGAGAGAGAAATCAGTTTCTCGTTTTCATACTTCCCATCCTCCATTTTCTGTCCTTGGCGTCTTGGTCTTACAATCTCTCTCTCCTTCTCCATGTCTACACCTTCTCTCTCTCTCTGTCTTTCTCTCAACATTCCCAGAAGGGCACAGCTTAGAACACAAAGAGGGTCGAACTGACCAATGAAACCGCAGAGCCAAAGAGCTCTGGCCAACCAGGAGGTCACAAGTCCGGGGTCAGAGGTCAGAGCAGATAATGGGTATGGAGTGGGCGGAAATTTCCTACCTCAGGGGACTGGAGCGTGCGTGGTGTGTGTGTTTACATATAATCTGGCGTCAGCATTTACTCCCATGGTGACCTGGGACAAAATGGACAAACACACACCAAACACCGAAAGGTACTGCCAGATGGTAGGCGGTGATCTTTATGACTCAGCTGCACAGATCCTGGTGCTCTTCACTGCATAAATGATTTAATTTAATGATTTGATCCTCGTTGGTCAAAGAGAGTGAGTGCTGCCGTGCGGGACTTTAAATTTTAACTCTGCCACATGTGGCCCTGCGTATGCATTTAACTGAGCAGATGCGTGTTGTGATATCTTGGAATTTATGGAAACACTCAGAGTGACATAACATATCCATTAGGGTACAAAGTGTGAGCCAGTCACTAAAAGGTCAAGCTCTGTTTAGGAGATAGTACATGCCAACATGTCACATGACCTGGAGCAGCTAGTGTTTCATGTTTCGGGAGTCTTCACTAAGGTCTGAAGGTCTATCCCTGTTACCTCTTTTAACGGTCAAGCTGGACTGTGGTTTTTAAAAACTATTTTTCATGAAAACAATTTCCCTTACATGACATTTTTAAATTGCTAGTTTTATCCAAGCAACAGGCTAAAACTCAAAGCATGTTGACTTTGCAACGATATAGCATTGAGACAATCAAAAATATACAGGCTATTTCCAGCCAAACTGGGGGCATGGCTCAAGTAAAGCTTAGGTTAGTCAATGTTTGGTCCACAATTTCAGCCTGAACTGAAACATTAACACAACTTGGAAGAAGGGACATGAAGCTTTGCATAGACAAACAAACCTAAACCTCGGACAGTCTGAGGAGCCTCACCAATAGACCTCTAACTCCAAGATGGCTGCTTTACGCATTAGCTGTTGTAAAAGCTGAAGTAACACAGTTTAATTCAAACTTCAGTTTTATTATGTCTCATTTAATCAGTAATGCACACAACAAGGTCCTTTTGAGCACATTTTGCTATAGTGTTTCTATGCACAAAAGGCAGTGTTATGCATCATTACAAACTAGCATTGCTAACAATGGCTAACCTAGATAGAGCAAACCCCATTTGATTTTCTAACTGCACAGGTATGTGATCAGGTTGAGAAATGTACATAATTTTGTACTAATTAGCAAATGCTAGCAACATGTTAACACACTTAGAGCTGCATCTGGTAAATTTTGCTAACAAGCTAGCATGCTAGCATTAGCTGTAGCATGAGACTTGTTGGAAAGCAACACCGCTGCAGCCTCCCCTCCCTGTTTTTGCTTCAGCTCGTGTTTTTTTTTGGCTCAGATATCTCGCAAAACTCTCAGACCACGTCACTTACTAACAGCTGTCTATGGGCATTATGACACTTTTTCCAAACAACACAAACAGATGCTGATATTTACCCCAAAGATACCTACTGCAGCTTTAACTAAGATGGTGAACATCACAAACATTTCCTGCTAAGCATTAGCATGTTAGCATTTTCATTGTGAGCATGTTAGCAAGCCCGCCTTCATATTCAGGTCAAAAGACTTTGGTGCCTCATCACGCCCTCACAGAGCCACTGATGCGGCTGTAGCTTCTCAATCTATTTCCTTGATAAATGACTGAATTAAATTATTTGCTTATAAAAATGGTTGGCAACAACTTTTTGAGAATTGACTGTTTAATCAGTTGTTTCAGCACAATCTAAAACCATCCCAAAGACTGTTTTAGGCAGCTCTCAATCTGTTAGTTAAACCTCTCATTCTTTTGTCACTTGTGCATGTTACACTGTATGGAATCCAAAGGGGGTTTAGGAAGCTCCCACCCAATCTATAATTATGTAAGTAAGGAGAAGCAGTGTGTGTGTGTGTGTGTGTGTGTGCGTGCGTGCGTGCGTGTCCATGTGCGAGTGAGAGTAAGAGGCGGGGGGGTGAGTGAGAGAGTGACTGAATAGAGGGAGGGCATAGTGTTCCACTTCTTTTAAAGGGGAGGGGAGTTGTCCTTTCTGTGAAATCCTTTAAATACCTCATCTCATCTCCCATCCCCCATCCTCCTCACCACTCCTCCTCCCCTTTGACCTTCAGCCCTGCCCCCGTCAGACCTCACCCCATGCGACTCAACCCCTCTCAGGGCCAGCTGGACACCTCTAACCTCAGGCTTCCCAGCAGCACAGGACTGGTCACCCTCAAACATACTCAAGCTGATCATCCCTGATGGTCTGCCTCTCTGTAGATGGCCCGATGGAGACACAGCTGCTCTCCTCAGCTTCTACTCCACCTCTTTCAGAGATGGATGAGCTGGATTCATATGGTTTGACCTTCGTCAGGATTGTCTTTTTTATCAGACCTTGGTTATCATGCCAAAGTGCCTCTGTTTTTGTTTTGTTTTTTTAGCTAAGACCTAAATCAGTTTGACCTATTTGAGTTTTGTGGAGTGATTCTGGACCATTTTGAAAAATTACAATAACATAATATTATGATTTTATTATAACACTGGGCCATGTTCCCTTCAATAGCTTATTTCACTTTGTATTAACTCAAAATACAAGAAAAAAAGCTAATGTTTGCCTTAATACTGCCTCTTTGATTCAGTATTTCAGGGGTTGAACCAGCACACACACAAAAAAGATGAATGACTTTGGAAGATGTTTTCTTATAATCCCAGATAGTGTGTCTGTTCAGGTTCCTGTCTCACCTGCACAGCCTGTCGTCCCTGCTGTGCATCTGCCAGGAGCTGGATCGTGATGGCCCTGCAGTCCTGAACGGCGTCTTGTAGATAAACGAAGGTGTGGCCCATATGTCGGCCCACACTGCACTCCCTGCAGATAGGCACCGAGCAGGTTTCACAGAAAAACAGAAATACCTGGAAAAACAGAGACATAGACTGTCAAATAAGTACTATATTTAAAACCAGACAAACTACACTGCTACTGCTGTCATTGCTGTACAACAAACAAAAAAATGGGGGCAGCCCGAAAAACCTATTTGCCTTTATTTTTGACTAATCAAAGCTATATTCAGAGAGTGACGGACTTAATAT
Organism: Naso minor; assembly: GCA_029874875.1. Lineage (NCBI taxonomy): Eukaryota > Metazoa > Chordata > Actinopteri > Acanthuriformes > Acanthuridae > Naso > Naso minor. Next base: position 17,982,195 of record JAQFJB010000008.1, read on the forward strand.
GAAAAGTCGGTCGCTTCTACAACTGACTTTTCATTTAGAATTATTTTATTACCCCTCAGATTGACATTCCAGAAACTCAAAAGAATTGAGGTTGTATAATAAAAATTATGTGTATGCAAAATTAAATTACATAATGCTGTTCTTTTTTGTTTTCTAAGATGAATTACTAACCAAAGTTAAAGGCCTTAACTAAACCACATAAATGGATCACGGTTTAGTTTTTAGGACATGCTATTTTCCTCTGACCTGTTCCGGTGAATTCATGTGTTTTACTTTAGTGAGTCACTCATGACTGACATGAATTGAGACTGGCAGGATAAATGCATTAGGCCCCTTTTAGATGAGAGCAGCCCTTCTGAAAACGTAAAAGTCTTTCCTTTGCATTGTAAAAAAAAAAATTCACATCTACATGAACAAATGAAAGCGCTGTAGTATGCATGCCAAGCCCGTAATGGGCGATGTAAGTTTGTAATGACATGCCATAAGAGCTGCCAAAGCTGCTCAGTCCTCAGCCCTAACCAGAGCCACAAATAAAGAAATTCAGCTGTAGTTTGACTTCTAAAATTATGTTACGAATACTGAAATTTGCCTCGATAGACTGTCTTCATATTGGACTGTTTAGTCGGAGTTTGTGACCAAGCTAGCATTAGCATTAGCATTAGCTTGGTCACAGCTTTCACAGGCTTTCTGTTTTGCCAGTTTACACAGTCGGTAAAAGGTTGCCTTTTTTTTTTTTTAAAGAGACTGCAGCCTGAAACTTGGTTTTAAAAGTTTGCAGTTTCTGAGGTTTAAAAAACAAACTGCCTCTTGGTCACAAAGTTAAATTTCACTCTTTTCCTCTGTCTCACTCTCTTTCTCTCCCACCCCCACAGAAAGCTAATTAATGAGAAAAGACCATGAATGATAAACAAGTCATCCATATGCAAATGTGACCAGGGAGGCTCATGTAGGCCATGACACCCCAGAGAGCTTCTCTCTTCCAAAACAGAGTCAGAGGAAGCGCAAAAGGACTTAAGGGCACCTGAACTAAATCAATACTCATTGTGGACAAGCTTTAAACATTTGAGGAGGAGGTCATAAAAGGACGTTACTCCAGTTTCACATTTTTCCATCCATTTCTTACTGTGACCAATTTGACTGTGGCAACAGTCTCTAAATATTAAATACACATTTTCTTTGCTAAATTTGTCAGATGAAAGGGAAACCTGTGAGGCCAAATTACATTTATCTCAATTACTTTCACAGAAACCTTTGGTAGCACCAGTCGTGGTTGGCCGAAAAGTGACCACGTTCCTCAGGAGGAGAAGGAAAAGTGTCATTTAATCATTCCAGCCAAAACTTAAGCTTTGCTTTAAACCCCTTGTCTGAATGCTGATTGTTTGTAATAGAGGTTAATTAAATATGCACAAGCCATCATATCCCAAAGAGACACCAGATCAATGGCCTTCAATAGCAGTGGACCTGAGTGGATGGGGAAGGGGCCTGCAATCAATCCATCAATAATGGATGTTCCCTCGGGGAGCGGTATAATCTAATGAGACACACACACGCACCTCCCCCTTTATTTGACTTCCTCCTCTTTCCTGCCTTCTTCTTAAGCTCCTCTTGGATCCTTTTATTCGGGTCCTTTTCTTGCTGTCTCTCTTTTTGCTGAGCCCTGTGCTCTGCCGAAGTCCCTGCACCGCTCTGTCACTCACTGCCTCCTCTTCTGTCGCCTTCTGTCCTATCCTACCCCCCATAGACCTCTCCTAAATTCCAAGGGGACGGGACACACAAAAGCAAGGAATGCAGCTGGGCTGAAGTGGAGGAGGAAGGTGGAGAAGAGGACGACGGACACAGGGCTGAGGCAGTCAGGGGTGAGGGGACTGGCAGATTTATGGTGTGAAGATAGGATGGATTTGGTGCGCGATTGAGCCATTCTACAGGCCTGAGATTAGCCGCGCTCGCGTCCTCAAATGAAGCTGTTCCAATACTGACAATTACATGATACTTGATTCAATGAACTATACATTTTTACAACATTAGGAAGGCCAATCCCAACACGAAAAACGCTGACTTCTTCACTTATTTGTGATGTTTACAGGTTTAACAACTTTGGTTTAGGAGAGGACACTGATAAAGTCACTCCCAAGTTCTCAAACAATGGAATGAGCTATCTTATTCAAATTACTGCGTCCTCTGTTGGCAGCTATACAGACGGGCCTGTTACTGACCATACTGGCAACTTTTTTTTTTGAAAAATCCTCAACATCTGCCCTGATCTGTTCCTTATTTTTTTATTTTACTTGCTTTTTTAAGTTTCCCTGGTATTAACATCACATTACTAATATTTATGGTTATTGCGAAGTATTGCAAAATGAAGAATGATCATTGTATTAGTTTGTTATAGTCTACAGGAGATAAACTGTATTGTAAACTCTGCAACAAACTACAATATATATAATATATAGTATAATTTTACATGGCATTCGGGTGTCTGGGAAGAAAAAAGGTGTAATGTGTAACACAGCAGCGTTGGTGTCTAGTGTGACATTGTACATAAGCAGGCAGCGTTTTCTGAACAGTAACAATGGCAAAACATGGCAATAAGAGTAAGGTTGGGTATCACTGGTTGCTACATCATACTTTTGAAATGGTGCCAGTGCCTAAACAGTGCCTGAATTTTTTTTAATTGCAAAGGCAAATTTGTATTTTAGGAGTAAATACATTGCTCAATTCAAAGTGTAAAAACTATTAAGAAATTGACATAATAAACAAAATCTCACCAAACTACAATGCATCTAAATACATTTTCCACAAACTACTCTACCCTTTAATTAAATCCTCTGCAAACTCAAGCTTCAGCCTTAACTTCAGCAATTCTTTTGCAAAATACAGCACCTCTCCTTGGCTCTGACGTTTATTAAGTGGTACCAAAACAAAGCACTGAAATCTACTTTGCTTCGGTCCGGCAGGTATTAGACGTGTTTGTACCGGTGTCATACTGCTGGTGAGTTTTGGCAACCATCCCTCCATACGAGTTATTGCCATCTATCTGAATCCATTGGTACTATCTTGGAAACCCACATTTTTGCAGTCCTAACTACATATAAAACTTTGATGATGCACCCAACTCTATAAAATTACATCATAACCATACACATGCCTGTGTGACATACCAAACATTAAAAATAACTGACCCATGATGAGATTTCATATGGACCATTCCTTAGTCAATATCTTATGGCTGTATTATCTCACATACAATCATCATCTGTGCATGCTGAAGCATGGCTGTATGAAAAACAACAGAAGAACAGACATGGAGTCTTATTTCAGAGAACTAGATCCTATGACAAATACTTGGAAGACGCTTTAGATATCTCTGATCTATCTGCAGCGTACGTGTCATCAACAGTTCAACACTCCTTGAGGTGAAACACACTCATCCACACAAGATTGTAGATTACATAACACGCTAGCCTCTTGGAACGCCAGTCAATATTATTGACTCACGCAGGATACTGGCTCTTCCCAGAGGTCTTCAAGGAAGGATCCTGTTCCCTCCCTGTTTGCCTCCGTCCATATCTGCCTATCTCTCAAAACCCATCATTCAACAAGCTCTAAGTAATTTGCCACAAATATTTATTTTATTTAACCTCTGACTGACAAAAGGCATTACTTAAAACAAACTCCTTCCGAGCCAGAGGTATGTACAGGCCAGGCATTTCACAGCATTACCACACACTCCACACGCTGGATACCCTCACCCAAGCAAGAGCACACCAGAAACCTCCAGCACGCACGTGACGCTAAGAGTGGAAAACAACTTAAAAAGATGTGAAATAGGCGTGGTGTCACGCTACCTAAGTTGTAAATTCCACAGAGAACACCCTGGAGGGAAGGTCTTCAGGCAGAGGTGACTCACCTACAAATATTATTTGTTACACACCCACATGTAGCCTGCTATAACAAAATACACAAACAGGAGCATGTTTACATGTGTGCAAAGTGCACAATGTAGCACAGGCACAGAGTGAAATGCTCTCAGTGGAGAGCTGTTGGAGAAGGGCTGGAACAAACACGCCATCACCAGCTCTATAAAAGCTCCGAGCAGGAGGGCTCAGCTACGCTGGGGGAAGTGAGTTATTGTATTTCATTAGTGCACCGGATGTTTCTCATTCACTCTCTCTGCCCATTACACTACTCCATTATGAGTTTACACTTACACACACCCACTTATGTTTGGTCTGTCGTCTTTTCATAAAGAGATACCTCCAAAAGAATTTAGGGCGTTTTTGTTAGCTTCTTGTTTCGCTGTTTTAGCTTCTGAAACAATTTTCAGATTAATCGATCAACAACAAGTCGATAAGTTGAATATTTTTTCGTTTTTGAGTGCTGGTCCATTTGAGGACATTAACTTGGGAAATTATGGGAGACGTTTATGCCATTTTCTGACATTAAACAGACAAAACATCTAACCCTTACATTCCAAAAATAACTAATAAATTAAGGAAAAGCAATTATTTGTTGCAGGCATGCATTCAAATGTAAGCTAATGCAGCTAATACTGCAAACCAAGCACTGAAATTAGAAGTCAAAAGACTAGTAATTCCATTCATTTTAGTGATTTATCTCTGCTAAATACTACAGCAGAACAGTTAATAAACTGTGTGAAGTGTCCTCAAGTACAATCATTTCATGGGCAAGTATAAACTACTGAAAACTAATAAATTAATTGATCTGAAGGTAGAAGAGACACACAAGCCCCCCCAAAAACATTTTTTGGTGATTTCCAGTAGTTTCATGATGTGATCACATTTAAACTGTTAGGTACATCTTTAAAGCAAACAAGAGCAAAATATTGAAATCATGAGGGGAACAACATTAGAATAAATAATGCATGGTGGTTGTTGGCCTGGCCTTGTGCTCATAGTAGGCAGGCTGCAGTACGGTCAGCCTCCTCTGCTCCCTCCCTCCCTCCCTCCCTCCCTCCCCCCCTGGAAGGTACTGGGAACTGGGGGAGAGGGCACGAGCTCAACCAGCCAGTAAAATCACTCCGTGCAGCACGCACTGCCTGCGTGTGCAGCCGAGTGGGGGGAGGGGACAAGGGCCATGTAATGTCACACTGTGGTGCCAGAAAAACCAGGACTGCTCTGAGAAATGTGAAAGCACGCTCTCCCAAAGAACTCGACCACTTGAACCGACAATGAGATGCTCAGACATCTGCAATGGTCTCGTCCAAATGCCTTTTCTCAACAGTTTTCTGATTACTCTACATGTTGTCTGTCACATGTGAGAAAAATTCACAGGTACTTCAGAATATGTTTTGAAATGCCTTCTGAGTTCATGGCTTGCATGACTTCAAACTCAATCCGCAACTGTTTATGAAACGATTTTTTGCTTTCAAAAAATTAAAAAATTGAAACTGCACAAGACAACATGAAAAAGTGAGAATGCATTTCCTGCCATTCATCTGCTAAGCTCTTACAGCCCACTTCAACAGTGTGATCAGGGAAGCACTTCCTGACAAAGCAAACAAAGCGTTTTATTATCTGCACCATCACATAACAGCAGTCGAACACATTATAGTTACTTGGACATTAATTACAATTACATATGAACAAGAAACTGTGTTAGTGACCCATTCTGAAGTAAGCAGGAAAGACCTGAGTATATTTTTAGAGATGAGATCAGTGTTTCCTCTGGGATTATATTTTTCTAGCAGCAGTTTGCAGGAGCTCAGCTTAGTAGGACTTAACCTGTCCAGAAACGGTTAAGAAAATGACAGTAACCCAGAGAAAAACAATCTATTTCAGATGTAATCACTGGGTAAAGTGTTTTGGGTTTTTTTTTAATCAGTTAATTTTGACAGGAAACTGTGTTTTCAATGTACAAAACTTTACCTTCAGGCAAACATGTTTCGACAATTTGCTTTAATTCTTAAAACAAATAGACCTTTTCTTAAATGTGCTTCTTTTTTTTTTTGACTGTCGTGTTAATTGTGTGGATGTTGGACTGTTCCTCATAATCCCTGTCAGTGCCTCAGGCCTATGTGGTCTTTGTTTAACTGCCTGTCAACAGATAGAAACAAGAAAGGTCAGAAAGGTATGGACACAAACACACACACACACGGAGTGAAGGGGCATTCCTAGAGGCTGACGTCAGATGTCAGTGTGTTTAGCAGCTTGAGCCAAACATTTAAGAAAGGCGGTTCCTCTTGAGAAATAGACAAATTCTGCATTCAAGAGCATCTGCATGCATTCAACAACACCCTGTTTCACATCATGGAAGGTTTGAACTACTGTTTAACATTTAAAAAGACTTTTAAACTCAGCTGAGTGTTCTTGAAGGTAGTAAATATTCAGATTTTAACGCAGTTTTGTGACTTAGGTTAAACATTGCCTAAAAAAAACCCCAAACTCTCTAAACATTGCTCAGCCATGCTCCCACTGCAGGGTGCAGCCACTCGACTTTTCCTCGATTTAGCACCTGGAACTTTCTTTGGTATCACCTTGGTCAAAGTTCCCACCAAGCAAGGTCAGAGATAATCATTCAATCAATCAATCGTCGTTTACGCGACACTATGCAACAGAGTCGCCTCTTGTCGTTCTGATAAAATCTCTCGTGTTGCTTCAGGCTGTGCAGTTTAGATGAAACTATTTTCAAAAGGATATAAACGCAAAATTAGTGTTCAGAAAAATCTATATTTCACATCAAGTTTCAAATGTTTGCTCTCTTATGCTGCAGAAATAATTTTTAATAAATATTTGGAAACATAACAATGACAGCAGCATTTCCAAAGCAGGAAATAGTTTTCTTCATTTGAGGAAAATGTATGTTAGAAGGGTTTGAACCTGCTTAGAAGCCTCAACAGGTCATCGGGTCAACAGAGCGGAGACACAAATCATGTTGACATTTCGAGCATCCTTCAGTTTACGAATAGAAGTCAAGACTTAAGGTAAGACTGGCATTTTTTTCTTCCTCCGTCAGGAAAATCTTGATCATGTTGTGGAGCTTTTCTTGCATAAAGAATTTTAAACGGACCGTCTTTCCTTTTGAAATTATATGTGAGGACCGAATCTGTTTTAGCTGGAGTTCAGAAAGAGAGAAAAGAGAAATAGAAAAGTTTAACAAAGTTGCTTCACTTATAAAAGATCAATTAGACGGCAGCCGCCCTAAGCAAGCCTGGTATGTCTAGGCTGGATAATCTGTGGAATACCCAATCCCAACATTCCCAGCAATCCCAGGAATACCATCTGCCCGACAAAGCTCCTTTTATGGAGCTCACAGTCGCTCATCTTCAAGCACCCTGCATATCTTGTTCACATATAGATTTACCCTTTCCTCTCTATCATTACAACCATCACTCTTTTCTCTTCTCCTCATTGCTGTTTTCCTTGCTCCTCCTCTGCGGCCCCGCCCTCTCGTGGCAACCCCTGTTGGCTTGTTGCCACCAACACCATGCGCACAAGGACATGCCTGCTGATGTTTTGAAACCCTGCCAGATACAACATGGGGGGCGGTGGCTGCAAGCCGGCAACCTGATTGGCTGGCCCCACAGCGGAGAAGGAAAACAAACCACAGTCAGCTGGCCTCCTTACCCAACGAGCATGTGACTGACTGTCGTGTGCTTAATACTTGAGCAGTTAAAAAAAAAAAAAAAAAAAACAAGGAAGAGAGAGTTAAGGGACTGACAGGGTGGGAGAGATGGGCGAAGATAAAAAAAACCAAGGGGGAAAAAAAGGGAGCTCAAAAACAATGAGAAACCGAGGAGCAGAACGAGAGAGAAACGTGAGAGGGAGTCACATTTTTGAGCAAACAAGACAGGAAACAGAGACGCTGTGTGAATGAAATGTGCAGCCACTGAGACGTGACAAATGTGCATATCTGTGTACAGTCACAAAGCCGCTATTCTTAGTTACTGCGGCATTCGAGAGCATAATAAACAACCTACATGCTCAATGATCCATGACAACAAGACTGCTCTTTTCCCCCACCTCTACCACCAC
>JAQFJB010000008.1:18222438-18234860 GCA_029874875.1 Naso minor
TGCGAGCACGCAGAAAATGTGCAAGTGCAAACAAACACTCAAACACAGAACTAGAGGTTGAAGCGAAGTGCAATAACTATATGATTATACAGTGTGGGGCACGGACTCGATAGTCCAAGTGGGCGGAAAAGCACTGGCTCCTGCTGCGGATCAGCGTTCGGGTGTATGTATGTGTGTCTTACCATGCAGTTCATAGCGAAGTGGTTGTGCTGGGTTTGCAGCTCTACGGCGTGGGGGTGGTTGTTGCCAATCTCTGTGTAGCCTGCCAGGAACAAACCCTTGTTGTGCATGATCCAGTCAAACATCTGAGGCGCGGGGAATGACAGAGCACACAGAAAAAGAAATGTTAACCAACCGAATGAAAACATACACACAAAAGGTGCAGGTCCATCGTTAACTTTCACAGATCACTGCAAGAGCAGGTAAAAACAAACAGCTGGCACTCAGCCGCTGTGCGCAGACCCGAGCCTGTCTGTGTGCTGCTGCAGTGTGCAGATGCTTGTCATCTTTCCAGGTCAGAATACAGAGATATGGACCGCCTCTACTAAGAGCATCCTCTCTGGCTCCAAGAGAACAACTATGGTGTCCTAGCAACAAGCTCCTACTACTGCAGTGTATCCAAGACTGCAGCTCTCTCTGTTGCTGCAACCTGCTAGTTTATTCCACTCACTCAAACATGGATCTCTGAATTTCTCCTCCTTCTCTTTTGTGCCGCAGCTGTCATCACCTGAGCTGTCAGGGTGGCAGCCGGAGGAGGTGGCCTTCTGCCTACATAAGCTACCCTCCATTTTCCCTGTCTGTTATTCTGGGATGTGGTAAAGGGTAAAACCGAGAAGTTTTTGTTTTTTCTTTGTGAAACAAAGTATACGCTGCTGTTTAAGGGACAGAATGAAAAGGACATGAACTCTTGAGCTCTGCATACACATCATAAATCAATGATTCACTGCGGGTGTAATTAAGGTTTTGTTTGTATTGGCCGTTGTCTGCCCTACAGTGATCACCAGCTCTGGTTATAGATTTCCACTACATCACAGCTCATGTCGAATGACCCCCCGCCCCCACACCGACCTTCTCTGCATCCTGCTCGAAAAGGCGGAGCTGGAAGCACTGATCCAGCTGGAGCTTGCGGACGTGCCAGGCCTGCTGGAGGTGCTGTCGAGTGGAGTGCAGTTTGTCCAGCAGCTGGGTGATCCGTGGCACCAGGCCCTGGGTGTCGGCGTTACACATCCCACTGCTGCTGCTGCTGCTCCCACCGCTGCCGCTGCCTCCGCCATTACGGTTGGAGAAGGATTCTGTGCTCTGGATTCGCTGGAGCAACCTGGGGGTGAATTTGATGTGTACTGTTGCATTATCCATGCTTGTGATTTGCGATAAAAGTCTTGCTAAACATTACTAAACAACAATTTGTGTGAAATGTATTGTATATGAAAAGTGTGTTGACTGTAGCAGCACAGATAGACATCACATCAGTAGCAGTAAGTATCATGTTACACTAGAAACTTTACATTCAGAGAAGGGGCAACACTCATGAATCGTCGCCCCTTCTGTTTGAACTTTTTCTCTTTAAATCTTTTTTAGTGGCGACCAGCAGCTCTAAAGGTTGCTCTGTCAGCCTGTCCACGAAAATTCCCCGCTCTTTGGCAGCCGCAGCTTTCGCCCTAGGACGCTGAAATTTGGCATGGAGTGTGTGCGTGTGAAGGTGTGTGTTTTTGGTAAGGCTAATACATGTGAGCAGCGCAACGCCACGCAGGAGGACACGCACCCTTCACGCCCAATTTTGGAGGAAAACAAAGGGATCTTTGCACTGGTACCAGATTCAAAAACCTAGTGAGATCATGCCTAAAAGCTGCTGTGTTGTGTTGTGTACATCACATAACAAAGAAGTTATGATTTTCTTTACTTTGCCAAAAAGTTTCATGTCTTCAAAATGCACCCTTTACAGCGCTTATTAGGCAGATGAACACAAATACGACTTTAAGTAATACATGCAGGCCACTAAAATACTACTACTAACTACTGATGGTGGTCTGCATGTATTACATTAGGTAATATTCGCAGGTAATTATTTCCTGCTTTTTTTTCTTTTTTTTTAAGTGTAACAATGCCAATCATTGATTGGCAAAGCCATTGCATAATAGTTAGACTGGCTGACCATTAGTATATTAGTAAGGATAGAACAAATAATAATAATAATAGTAACAATAACAAGAAGGAATAAGACATAAGCCATTATCATCAATAATAGAAAAAAAAGAACAAAAAAAGATAAACAGACTGCCGTTTACTGCCAGTCAACGAGGAAGGTTTGTTTTCAACCCAACAGGGGCGTGGCCAGAAAGCGTTGCTCTCATGTACTGGCTAAAAGGGGCGTGGCAATGGGAGTGGCCTGTAGCAAAAAGGCACATAAGTTCTACACATATTCATACAACATGGTCAAACGTTGTAGAAAAACACACGCTTTAATTGGTCATGGCTTGCCTCGCCCTTACACTTTAGCCCCGCCCCCTTCCTTCACTCATCAACTGTTTGTTGTAGACTGCTGGTCGCAGCTACTGCGAATTCACACTTGTTTATTTAACGTTAATCTTTGTTTTCTAAGTTTTTGTACGACTGTTTCCACATCACATCTTTAACTGAAGTGTCGTTTAAACATTTGACTGACACACAAAACAACTTCCACTTACTGTATGCAGCAAAACAACTTTGTTTACACAAAAGATCACAAATTCCACAAGCAAGTGCAAACAGGACAGTCGGAGGGATACACATGCACAGGTTTCAAACGACCCTGAAACAGTCACAGGAATTGCAAAGACGACCTAAAGGGAAGAAAGGCTGTAAAATCGAGCAGATGGGGAAACATTTGGAAGAAGGTGATGCGAGCCTTCCAGCCTTTGCCCGACTGCTCAGCACCAAATGTAGCAAGACAGAAAGGCTGCAGCTGTAATTCTGCATGCTCACCTCTGTCCCTCAGTGTCCAGCTCCTCTATCGGGGCTTTTATGACTTTCTTCTTTAGCGTGGCGTGTTCTTCTATCATCCGCCTGGCTCCTTCCAGATCTTGAGGGAAGTCTTTCCTTGATACTGTCTCTTGCATCTCCTCAAGTCGAGCCAACATCTGTGTGGCGTGACCAGAGAACTCCTCAAACGCCACACGCACCTGGATAAAAAAAAACAGACAACAACGAGACAATAGGATTATGTATATTCCTGAGACAGCAGCAAACAGTTACTATCCCTTTTTAATACAGTTAACCCGCTTGGTTTCTTGCCCTGCTCTCTTTTTGAGTCCAGCATTGCTGTTTTTCAAAGTCCAGACTGATTTCTCTGATGGGGCTTTAGTAACAGGGTGGGTGGGCCAATCTCACCTCTATCCACTCTTCATGGTTGTAGTCCAGGCTGCCATCAAAGTCCGCCGTCAGTTGGGAGGGGTCTACGACTTTCGTCAAGCCCTCTAGTGACACCATGGTGGTCTAGAGAAGGAAGGAAAGTTGTTGAGAGAAAAGGGGATTGAATGGGGTTTAGTCGGATTTAGATCAATTCAGTCAATTACGTGCAAAATGCCTCTAATCTTTCCTCTCCTCCCACTAGATTTCTTTCCTGCCATTTCTAAAATCACATTAACATAGGATTTTTCAATGACAGCAGAGTTGCAGAGATGTGATTTTAAGCTAGAGCCATGCAATTAATTAACTTAATACATTCAAAGACATGACTTAAGCCCATTTTATCCTCTTCATCCTGCCAATTCTGCACACTGCAGCCTCACGAAACCATAAACACTTTTCACGGCGTTCACTCCTCTATCACAGACCGAAGCGCTCAGAATTTAACACCTTGGCACAATTTTTCTTTCATCTCCTGTTGTCGCTCTCCACTTTAGAGTCAAGTGAAATTCAAATGCTCTTCTCCACACAAAAAAAGTTGCATATTACAATATCAGTTTCAGAGATACAGCAAGGAAATGTCTCCCTGTTTGGTTTCAGTGCCTCTGTGTTTCTGCTAAGCCACCTCCGCACAACACCCCCACACACATGGCCAGAGATGGATGGAGACTGAACCATAGCTAGATAGCTTTGTGTAGGCCAAACAATGCAGAAACACTCTGCTGTCCTTGGGTAAAAAAGCACAGTGGCTCTTGCCAGGGGAAAATACGGATACTGCTATGTCCACTATTGTTGTTAGTTAATTGATTTGTACTCCGAATGGTGAGAGGGAGAATCGGTCAGGGCTGCAGGGTACTGGTTTTCTTACTCACGGAGCCACGCAATTTATCAGCAATCAAAATCAAGGTTGCAGGCGGCTCTCATGGCTTTCGCTTATTACTTCCTTTTTCTGTCTTAATTCAACAGGAAGGGAGGAGAGAGGACAGAGAGAGACGTGTCCTTCCTACACTTCTAGTTTCCATTTCACCAAGCCAGGAGAAAATCCTTTAGATAAATACTCACTTGCTACAGTTAACGCTCAGTAACACTCATGCTCAGAGCTTATCGGTGACGTGAATACCGGATGTAGCAGAGCAGTTCTCTCAGGCTTGGAACACTGTGAACGTGTACACATGCATTCACGGCACTGTAGCACTAAAAACAGTCCTGTGTGAAATTTATTTTTAAGCCCCTGGCAAGGCAAACTCAAGACTGGCGCTTAATAATGTAATCTGGAAACTAATATGCATAAAGCAAACAACAAAAAAAATATAAGAACGCAGCCTTGGTTTCTCTCCCTTCCTTTGTTACTGGGTTGCAAGTACGCATGGCTGAGCAAGAAAATTAATAAAGTAATAAATATTGACTGAAGTGTTTATGTCACCAAGCAGACTTCACAACACTTCCAACCGTCTCCCCACTTGAAATACGATGTACTGCACTTTTTGTTGCTTTTTGCGATATTGAGTAATCAAATTAGCCTGACATGATTTGTATTAGACTATCTAGTAGAATGGGTGGACACCATCTAAATCTGTATTAATTATAGAGATGAGAAGTAGCTGAAAAGTGTAGCTTTGCAAAGCTAACGCTAACCGTTTCATGTAAGTGGATTAAAGATGCTAAAGCCATCAGCAACATATTCCAACAGGTACAGTAAAATAAAAGAGATTTGGATGGTCTGAGCCAGGCCTGGGCAATGTCCTTATCAAGGTGGGGACTTTACGTCGTCTTAAAAATATCCTTATACCCTAATATGGAATGAATGGTGTTTTTTCCTGATTTTAAAGGTTGAATTACAGTAAAGTGATACAATTTTTTTTGCAACCTATCACAGTTCTATTTGTTTTTTACCCACTTTAGTCATTATATCTACATAACTAATGATTATTGATCAAAAATTGAAATGTGTTACTATTTTTGAACATACCAACAGTCGTCCCTACAATATTGTCACATCAGAGAGGGAATTTCGTCAAAAAATGTGCAATGTTTGACTCTGCCTCCCAGTTCTGCAATTATTTAAGTGCGTTTGAGGAGATTTTAAATATCAAGATACAGCCTAAAAACCCTGCGAAATAATTTTCAGCCCATATCACCCAGCCCTAAAAAACCCCACAACACTTATTTTCACAATAACAGTTTGTCTATGAACACAAAATACAGGAATTATCCAAAGAAAGATATCTTCCTGCTTCCAACCATGGACAGTAAAAAAAACAACAGCAGATCGATCATGCTCATAAATAACCAATCGTCTCCTTTGGTCTTTGTGTCGTAAAGCGTTTCGTAGCGTTTCCACTGACTGAGCAGACTGAGCAAAGGCGTTATAAAAGACAGGATAGTCTCCTCGATGACGGTCTCTTTTGCTGATGTAGGTAAGATGTGAGGCATCAGTTATTTAAGCTGCTTTATTACCAGCTGAAAGTTCCTTGTGGGGGCTTAAAGTGAAAGTAAATGGTATGAAGTTTAAAAGTTGTCAATCACGTGTTACCAGATCGTGCCCTTCCCAATCCAGAGAAATGGTTTGAGAAGTCAAGTAAGCTTACCCTGACTTACTTATTTTCATTGTTTTGAGCATTTATATTAACTTTTACGATTTCAAGCCAGGTTTCCAGTGGCTTTTTTAGTGTAAGATGAGATACATTTTTGCTTACAACCTACACAAATCTGCTCTCAGCTTCGTTAGCCCTACATGAAGGCAGGCACTCATGCAAATACACATTCAGTGAAATTAATCGATGTCCGTATAGCCTAGCAGGGTGGCTTGTGAACGACTCCAACCCGCCCGAGGCATTTGCCTATTGTTCCTCTCAAATAATCTATACGCTGTCATCACACTACAGAGGGCCTGTGTGTGCATGGGAGCAATCAGAGCAATTTCCACACCAGTGCATTGACACACACAGATACAGTCAGATTCTCAGGGGAGCATATCAGAAAACACACTGTGCCGAAATCTGAGCACATGCTGTACAAAGATCGACTGTGCGCGAGAAGCTGATCATTATCATAGCGAGGAAGGTTCTTTAATGACAGATCAAACAGGAGGGCGGGAGATCGTTAGCCAGTCCTTATTAAGGGGAATTTACTACACAGGGCTTCAAATCAGATGAAGGAATTCCCACAACGTGAAAAGCAAAATCTCATGCTGATTGACCCATTCAGTAGAATATTGAATATTATTTCTCTTGTGCACATTTTGGTGTCAGTTTATAACTACGAAACGGCCCGAGCATAAAAATAAGCCTGTCCTTGTAAATGTGTCATTAAATAAGCTGTGAAAATGGGCTCTAACGCATGACTGACAGCATCACAAACACTGGTCCTCGAGATGTGCTGTGTGCTGTTTTTGAGTTGAATGTGATAAAAATTGTTCCTCTTGTAGACAGCTGGCTGGCGATGTGCGCACCCAAAGCAGCGTTGAGAGGAAAATAATGGAATGCGCCGACGACGAGCAGCTCAGCTGGCTGCAGCGGTCATTATCACAGCTCAGCTGACAGCAAATTAAGGGAGACTGGTTGATTTTTTTTTTTTTGTTCTCCTTTTATAACCCATTACTTCAAAATTGCAAATATAAAAGTGACGCACTTAATCTCTCCATATATGGGTACTTTCAAAACTCATTACATCATACTAAAAACGTACAACAGCCAAGTCTATCCTTGACTGAGCAGCAGATAATTACAGAATAAAAGAAACTTTATGTTACTGAGGCAAGTGACAGGTAGCTTTAACTATACAGCCTCACATCTCACCTGCAGCAGTTTTCATAATATTCCTTTGGTTCAAACTTAAGTGACATATTTCATTATCTATGCGTTTGCATCTGTTGCTGTTATGCATGCATATAAGACTATAAGCATATAAGTTATTTGCTGTTCCCAGCCAAAAAAATAAGTAAAAAAAATTCTGGCACTTTTTTATCTTTTATGTGTTCCATTTTCAGGTTTGCATCATTTCAGACAATCAGGCAAGCACTCAAAGAGCTGATGAGCATGTTACTGCAGAGAATCTGAACGTTTCAAACCCTACCTCGAATTCAAACTTGGAGCTGCCGAAGTTGGTCCTCTGCTTCTGCCAGAAGTTGTCTGGTTTGATGATGAGCGCGACGTGGATGCAGGATGGAAACGACTCCTGCAGGATCTTCAGCAGAGGCTTGATGCTGTCCCACTTGGAGCCACGCATATCAACGATGACCGTGAAGCCATGTTTACACACCTCCTCGCTGGGATGGATGGAGGTCGGCGGGAGTGGGAGGAATTAAAGAGGGAAAAAAAGAAAAAAGAGAGGGGAGGGAGGGAGGGAGGATGTGAGGGAGGGGAGGGGCAGTGAGAGATTGGAGAGAGCGTAATCCAGAGAGAGAGGAGACAGATGACAGGCGTGGGAAAGGATGAGAGAGGGATGGAGAGAGGAGAGAAAGACGAGAAGAGGGAGACGGAGATTGAAAAAGGAAAGGAGAGAAAAAAGGGAGGAGAAAATCAAAACAAACAGTGAGATGACGCATTTTCTATACTGTGAGCAGCCTACGCAGCAAACACACATCCCACACACACACACACACACACACACACACACACACACACTCCCACACCCACGCAGAAACCCACGACGAATGAGTCAGAAATGTGCCCATTAATATGTACAAAAACACAAATCAGCACATTCGTGCAAAAGCAACCTCATCTCCCCGGGGTGCTCATCGTATAACCTCACACACGGACAAACTGCATCCAAACACCTGGAACTAAAAATAAGATCTCGCAAAAAAATCTGAATTTGTCCTCATGATTTTAACCTGCCTGTTAAGCACCATGCATCTTTTTACTACTACTTCTTTTATGAGGCACAACTGGACGGCTTTCCTTTTGGCAATTCTATGCATTCCAAACATTCCTCAATCCCTCCCTTCATTTTTTAAGACCGCTGTTGTAAATAATAATGCAAAATCCCAACTATTGGTATCTTTAAATACCTCCATCCTCTTCCAAACCTCTCCCTCTGTAACAGCCTGTCAGTGTGCAGCAGTGTGCAGATGTTGTCTTTCCCAAAATAGAACACCTCTGGTCACCAAAATCCACACAATTGAACATTACAAAGATATGCAAAACATGACATGATGACGTCTTGGCTGCAAATGCCTCAAGGACAAGGTCGAAGGAAAGATCATTTAGAGTGAATTTACTTACATTACAACCCGTGCAGATTGAATGCGGTGACTTAAATGAAGATGGGAGCGGACAGAGAGAGGATGGATGGATTAAGAGGGATGGCGGGAGGAGACGAGCGCCAGATTAAAGAGACAGAACTGAACGGCGAGCTGGAGAGGAGAGATGTTTTACCTGCGAGGCGAGGAGCTACTCGTCCACAGTAACTACTGCTGCCGCTGCACTGCCTCACTTACTGCGACACTTTGTTTTGCTTTCACACACACTCGCTTGCTTGCTCGCTCCCTCACACACACCTCCTCACACATGCGCGTTCCATCTCTGTCGGTCTTAATCCCCACCCCCCACCCCCTCTCTCCGCCGCTTTCTCTCTGTTGATCCCACCCTCCTCCTATCATTTGTTGACTGTTATTCGTCCCCCTCTCGGCTCAGGCTTTCCCCTCTCTGTCTCAGCATCTCACTGTTTCTCTAGATCTGATTCCTGGCAGCTAAGAAGCTGCGGCAAGCGAACTGGTCTTGAATTATTTCTCTCTCTCTCTCTCCATTCCTCCCTCGCTGCTCACATGCTCATCTCGGCTCTCTCACGTGTTTCCTTGCAGAGCCTCACCCGCTTGCTCTAGGTGTTCGCTTCGCTTTGAGACAAGGCTTCCTCTTCTCTTTAAGTACATGGCAACACACACACACACACACACACAAAGCTAAGTGAGCGCATGTGATGGATGTGTAACCTGGGGATGCCGGCGAGGTAGGCGATCAGTCTCCTCAGGTCGTCTGTTCGTATTCTGTCATGGTTGCTGCGTGATGGAAACGTTAACACAGGACCACCGCGTCTGTCTCTGCCACCTAGTGAGACACACACACACACACACACACACACACACACACACACACACACAGTCAGATTACAGTAAGAACAAGGCAGAAAATACAGTTGTATTGTTAAATAAGTAGTATTTATAGTTCTATTGAAGAGCAAATGTTGAAATTTATTCAAAACACTGTTATATTTGTGTCACTAAATCAGCAAATCTGACTGAAGCATAACAGGCATCACAGTGGCATGTAAGCTAATCCAATTCAGTGACAGTTTTCAGCAAATGAGATGCTGAGCCTGCTAAATTAAATGCCCTTGGCAACAGATTGAACATTGATGTGAATCACAATTTGCTAGAGACTCAAAATTAATGATACAATCTGATAACAGGGTAGAAAAACCACGAGAGGTTTGAGAGGAGAAATCCAAAACAGACAGAGATTATTCATTTCACATTCAGACACGAAAACGCTGCTTTATTTGAAATACAACAACACACGTATCACACGTAAAGAGATTTCTTCGTGCTATACACTGTACTCACACATCCTCATATGCATCTGAAGCTGCATTCTGACCTGCTAACATGATATAGACCGTGCGTGTCTATAATTTGCAATTTATGACTGAATGCAATTCAAATAAGAACAAGAGTTCACAGCCGTGTCAGCAGCACTGTGACGCTGCACTTAGTCGTAACAGGACGATTCTATTATCTAATATGAGCTTAAACTTGCTAGTTAGCTCTAAACGCAACGTATAACTAAGACAGTTGATCATGTAATTAGCTTTGAAGGTATTAGTGCTGCATGATTCTTGCTAAAATGTGAATCGCAATTTTTCTCCCCGAGAATTAAGATCACGATTCTCATTTCTTCAGCAAAAAGTTTACTGCACACAAGTTAAAAAATCCAAAATGTGCTGTCCACACGGGGCTTTTAACAGGCATAACCTGCAATAAAGTGCTGGACTTAAACGTCAAAGTCTCTTGTCTGGCAGCTGGAATTTTCTGATGTAGTTCCCTTGTCCTTCATTGATAACTCATACTGGATTTTGTGGGGACGTCGGAGGTGGTTTTAGAGATTCGTAGTGACGCCTTACCATCCTGCTGCGATGCCAGAGTACTGCTTGGAGATTATTACTTCTTGCGCGTCGTCATCAGGTTTAAACCTGAGAAAGTCCCACACGGTGGAATGTGCACCTTTTCTTTTGTCATGAGCACATCATTTATCTCGCTGTCGCCACCACAATTTTCCCCAACAGTGCTCGTTTTTTTTTCTTTTGTGTGTAAAATGTGGCTCCGACTCCATCAGGTAAACTGACTTCTGCCTCCTTCCCGCTTGTCCACGTGACACTGCCGACTCCGTGTTGGTTACTGTAGCAACGGTGAGTGCCAGCGGAACGCCGTTAATGAGTTGTATGGCTGCATCACTGACTAATCCCTGGCCTGATTGCTGAATTAATTGCGTGTTTTGTTTTATACTGTGGCTAACAGAGCATCTGGGATTGTTGTAAAGGAAATAAGGGAACATGTGAAAGCAGCATGATCTGACTGACACACACAGAACTGAGATCGCATTTATGTATATATATGTATAAAATGCAATTGTGATTTTTTTTTTACGATTAATTGTGCACCCCAAGCGGGTGTTTACACATAAACCAAAGAATTTTAGGCCTGATGATGACGCTCGCTAAAAAAGAGATGATCATATGACTCGGTCTGGACTGAAGGACCAACCTGACTGAGAATCCCATCCCTGCAGCCAGAGCTGGGCAATATATCAATATTGTATTTTATCGTCATATGAGACAAGATGTCGTGACAGATTTTGGATATCGTTATATCATAATTTGGCAGAAGTGTTGTCTTTTCCTGTTTGAAAAGGCTTCATTACAGTAAATTAATGTGTTTTTGTAATCTTACCAGACAGTTCTCATTGTTCTTTCGTTACCTTTACCCACATAACTGATGATTATTTATCAAAAAATGTCACCGGGTTAATATTTTGTGAAATCACCAATAGTCACCTCACAATACTGTCTCAGTATCGAGGTATTTGGTTAAAAAATACTGTGATGTATTTGGTTATTTTATCTCCTCAGCTGCTCCCAGCCCTTAGAATGCACAGCAAGTCGTCAGTCACAACCTAAACGATCAATAATTATCGATATTGACCGATGCAAAATTTCACTATCTTGACAGGTTTTATAGCTGTATTACCCAGGCCTACCAAGAGCTACGGCACTACCATGGCTAAAAATGATAAATATAAATCAATTTACAAAACAGTTTTCTCATTTCTGCTTGTTTCTGTATTTTCTGCAGTATTCCTACACAAAGTGCATATTTTGCATATCTGACATTTTGTGTGTTTACAGTATTTTTGGCTTCAAGAGCCCTCTCGCCTGAATCCAAACTTTTAAATCTTATCTTGTCATTTTAATTAGTATTGAGTACATCTGCTGTTACAATACCTTGTCATGAGACTGAATTATGAATATAAAAATAATATTTTGCTTCTAGTAGTCCAGTCTAAGAGGCAAAGCGCTGCTCCAGTCACGTGGGAACTCGTAAACACAGGCTGACGGCGCTCAGCCCACAAATTTGGGAGTTCAGGCGGTTTGCTGTGCGCCTGTAGGCTCGACCTGACTGCTCGGAGGGGAGAATCAAACGCTCACGTGGCAAGCGGGCAAACATGAGAGAGGGCAAACATGGCCGATTTATTAAGGGGCCAGATACGGGATAATAGGCTTAGCTCATTTACCCTCCTTTTCACCACAGTGAATATGAAAATGCTAGAATACAAACAAGTTACAGAGGGCCTCAGCATGTTTGATGTTTTGACTCCCAGTGGACCATAAAGTGACGTCTAATCTGCCACTGTGGATGATTGATGGTGCCTTCATCAGCGCAACGTCTCAATTAAGTGGCTGTGTCTAAACACAGTTTAGCTCCAATTCGACTCGGTAGCAGACCGCAGCTGATTGCCCTCTGCCGTGGCCGGTGTTCTGTG
>JAQFJB010000008.1:18278718-18290756 GCA_029874875.1 Naso minor
CAAATTCAAACAGGAGAACCAACCAAAAGCATCAGAATAGCATCAAACTTTACTAAACGGCCTTAACTAGAAATGGCAAAAGAAGACGGTGTACACATTAAAACATGCAAAGCAACAAAATGAATATTATTCAACATATTGTCAAAGCTTTTTTACAGAAAATATTCAGATGTAACCCTCTTTGTAGGCTAATCATTAACATTTTCATAAGTAACTGTAATGTATTTGCACATTCTTTCTCAGTAACTGTAACTGATAACAATAACATTTATTTTGTAATTAAATTATGTGATTTCATGACATATAAAAAGTGCTCTTGCTAAAATGTCAAACTATTGCCCCAAGGATACAACATGACAGACATAAATTGGTCAGAAGTACAAAAGAAGGTGCAGACATTGTTTTGAAGCAACTCTCCCTGTTTACAAAATGGACTCAATTTGCCAAGATTAATTTGAGGTGCACCATCCGTATCTTTGTGCAGCTGAGGGACTGTGAGGGTATTTATTCTTTATTTGAAGTCCTGGTAATTGGACTTTCTTATGACACAAACCACATACACATATTCTACACTGGGCTTGAGGCAGAGTCTGTCCAGTATTTTAAATTGATTCTGCTGCCAAAGTCACACGGTAGATGCAGAAGAGACCTTCGCATGAGCTCGGAAGGACAAGTGTCATTAGCATAAAGGAACATACTGGGTCAACTTTGCAAGGATTGCTTTATTTTGAAGATGCAGGCTACTGTTATATCTCAACAGTTCAGTAGAAATAACCTGGAACAGCTCACAGAGTATTTGCTTGTTATCTTTTATTTTATAAATCAACATTCCTATAAACTAAACAACAGAATACATCTGCTTAAGTACACCCACTACTGCCTGACTGTCTAACTTTAGTTAAAGATGAATCAATAAAAGTAACACTTTCCTTCTTGATATTTCCCCACAGCAAAAACAGCCTTAGGCTTTATAAAAATTAGTGTATTAGTAATAATTTCTCACCAAGTCACAAGGAAAACTGTGGCTTTCGGCTAAATCAATAAAAAATAAATAATAAAAAGCGCAGAAAGGCAGGCTGTTCCCTCAAAGTCCGCTTAGTTTAAGTCTCAACTTGTCTCAATGTGTCTCACTGACATAGGCCTAATTTAATGTCTTGCATCAGTCGTGGGTATTCCGAGTTATGTTGTGTTGTATTACATTTAGGATCTTTGTTTGGAGGTTGGACACTCATATTATTTGTCCTCCACAAACACTTGCCGAGTCAGGTGACATGTGGCGTAAAGAAAAAAACAAACAAATCAAAAACAGACAAACAAACGAACAAAAGACTCTGAAATACATACATTTAAAGAGTTCATGAAGGCATCATATCGTCAGACATCAGTTGGCGCGAGTCAGTCTCCTAGCAACCACAAACGTCAACGCGTTGCATCGCTGGAGACTCGAAGTTTTCTGAAGTTTTATCACCTTTACGAAGTTTTTTAAAGCCAAGAAGATGGACGTACCACTCGAGGCACAAAAGAAACCGCTGTCGACCTTGTCCTCATTCAGCTACATTCCACCACGACGAAAGGGACCGAAAGAAATGTCGGTCTATAACAGAGAGTCAAAGGTAAGACGGGAACATTTGAACTGTCGCCAGCCGTGCTAAGCTAGTCTCATGGCTAATGCAGCTTAACTACACAAGCTACGTATCTGGAAAGTTTTACTTCTACTCATCATTAAACTGCGACAATATCACAACAGATATGTTTAACTGGTCTCCACAAGCTGCTAATAGGCGTGTGTAGTTCAAGTGAGTCGGGAAATGTAAGGAAAGTTAATGCTAAAGCTAACCTACTGCCTAATGTATGAAAGAAAGTCAGGGAATGTTCTTGATGTGTAGCTTAGCTTAGATAGAGTGAAAACATACAATGCACAACAATATGTAGTAGCTCATTAACAACTGACAACAAACCCAACTGGAAGCCAGTTAACAAGAACTGAAAATGAACTTTTCTGAGTCAAGTGACGTAAAAGGCCCAGGAGGGGATTATGGATCCAGTTCACAGACTGTGTACCTGTTAGTTTTAGACATGAAACGATCATAATTTAACACAAAAACAACCGCTGTTTAAAGATGTTATCACTCTAAAACAATGTGAAGGTCTGCTGGTCTCTTTTGAAGGATTACTTGAGAAGGCCACAAACCAGATTGTTTTTTTTTCCAGTTCTTTTCTGATGATGTGTTTTGCCACACATTGCATACTTACACGCAAATGTTCATTGATATGCTTTGTCCCTTTTTTAAATAAATAAATCTACAAATCCACAACTGGTGACTGGTCCGCCACAGAGCTGTTTCTTTTTTGCTGTAGCTTGAGCCAATTTTAAGAAGAGATTGGTGTGATTGATACCTTTGGTTCTATCTTTAGCTCTGGCACCTTGTAGCACAAAATGATCCTCCTCTGTTTGAGCACAGGCTCTGAGTGATGAAGCCCTGTTCACTGCCTCTCCATCGGCAGGTCCCCGATGTCACCGTGTATGACCAAGTCTTCCATCAGCCCGAGGGTTATGACATGAGGCTGAAACGAGATGATAGGAAACACTACAAAGGAAGAGGACTAAAAATACACGAAGAGGTAACGACCACACGTCAGTGACTCTCTCAGTTAAGCATCTCATTTGAAACGGTGTTTGCTCGCGGATGAGCTTAAATGTGAGTTTAATAACTCTGACAAGTGTGTTTAACCTCTCCACATTAAGAGATTAGACTACATAGATCAGACATGATTTGATGAAATGTAAGAAAATCCTTTAGTAATCCATATTCTGTACTGGATTTTTAAAAAATCTCCTCGAGATTCGATTGTACTGTAGCCACTAGAAATAAAATAAAAAATTTAATCATTGCCGAAGTCTATTGTGAATCAACAAAAAAACAAAGATTTGCTCTTTGGCTTTACTCTCATTCAGGGGTTCCCAAACTTTTTTCAGCTTGAGACCCAAAAGATAAATTTGGTGTGTCCAGACTCAGACTTACAACATACATAATGATTTACCATAACACTCACATTGTGGACTAACTGATAAAGATCCTTGAAATAAAATGCATATGAAATGTGTTGTTTTTATTACAGAAGTACATAACTGTGATAATAAGATTTGTTAAGTGTGATATTTGTCACCACTTCATAACAAACACTGTGAGCTTGCACTGAAAAATGAGGACATAAAGCAATAAGGCAATACAGTCTCTAAGTCACCTAGAGTGGGCTAGTGTTGTTAATGTGTAAACAAAAATAAAAAGTGTAATGTTAAGATCCTCACCACCTCTTAAAGGGACGTGCCAACTTTTGTTTTTTTTTTCCGTTTTGTAATTTGCCTCCCTCTTGAGTTCCGGACTGGAGGAGAGATCCCATTCTTTTGACTGTGTGTGCTGAAGCAAGGAAGAGGCAGGCAGAGCTCGCCCACCGCTAATTAGCTTAGCTCAAACACTGGTAGTTAATAGGAAATGCTAGCCTGCCTCCGCCTAAAATCATCAGATGAACTTTCCAACATCTCTAAATGGTCTGGTGTGCTTGTTGTGACTTGTTTATTTACCACGCAATGTTATTTTTAGGCTCAGATGCATGCGCCCTGTGGTTTACTTTCGACACTTATTTGATTCTAAAATTGCATGAAATGCCAATCTGAGTGTAAAAATAACATATCATGGTAAATAAACAAGTCAAAACGGGCATAAAGGACCGAGTTGAGTTGTTTGAATCTGATGAATCTGATGAATGAAGGCGGAGGCAGGCTAGCACTTCCCATTGACCATTAGTATGTGAGCTAAGCTAATTAGCGGTTGATGAGCGCCGCTTGTCTCTTCCTTGTTACTGCACGCGTACTCAAAAGAAGGGTATCTGTCTTCTTGTCTGGATCTAGGGTGGGAGGCAAATAACAACAACAAAAAAATGTTGGCGTATCCATTCATAATATAAACATACATTATGTAAGCACATGTTTTTATGAGACCAGGACCCTAGTATTTGGAAACACCGCTCTAATTTTTATTTTTTTGGTGAACGTCTCCTCGCCAATTAATCAGGAAACCTGATAAATTCTGCAGTGAAAGAAGCCTTTGAACCCTAGAGCTGCTATGAATGCTCGGTTTCTCACTTGTACAGGGTTGTTAGGGTTTATATAGGCTGTGTCATGCACATAATTAGATTGTCCTTTTAAGCTGACACACCATTGAATCAGTGGTACAAGGCTGTAAGGGGACGACTTTCATGTTTTGTTCTGCACTAGGGGTAACATGTTGAAAATGACTGCATTAATTCAACCACTTTTTCCAGAATGGAGTCAGGAAAATTGTTCCAGTCTCAAAAATCCAGTTATATTAAGGCTTTCATTAGACTCTGTAGCCGTCTCTTAACGAATGATTGTTTTACATGTTTAATGCAAATGAGGCACCAGTAAACCTCGCACAGCTGTTTTACAGTAAGATGTGATGTAGAACTGATGTCATGAGAGGTTAATCAAATGCATGACAGTTCTTTACCTTCTTTTACTGTTTCCAGTCATGACATGGGTGGATGTTGCTTCATAGCACTGACTACAAACTCAGCACACGGACCAATATACATTATAAACAAGACCACTGCACTGAGCTAACAACACCGTGTGCTGGTGTTTCGTGAATACAGACCTTTCTGAGCTTTTTGATTAAATTGGCAATATGGCTTTTGGAGTGTTTCATAGATGAAAATGTCAGTGCATTATGAAAATTTATTCTAGAAGAGCATACGTTTCAAAATGCTCCATATTTATAAGTCTGCTAACATTTTTTGTGCCATGTGGTGGCTGACATACATTTCTAAGTTTTATGACATTTGTTTATAGCTCCTTCTGCAGCAGTTCTGTCCCCACGGAGTAATTATTCATGTCAAGAAAACTAGCTCACAGTGAGTTTCTGGGTCGCTGAAGGCAGAGAAGCTGGTGAACAAAGCAGCCACACACACACCGCCGCGCTTGTAATTACAGTTAGCTGAGTGGTCGGCTGACAGCTCCTGCTGAATTAGGACGTTTCTGTTCAGGAATTTGAATATGAATTACAAAATAATGGTTGTATCAACTTTTCAGAGGATAATGGCACCGCGTTATTTTTTGTTCCTATTTCCGCCAAGGCTTATGCAAATACAAACCCACCAGTGAATCTGCCGCAGCCAGAAGCAGGTACTGTCTGTTCTGAAGAGAGTCAGCCTGACCTCGCTGAAGTCAGAGCCTCCCAGTGTTTAAATATCTGTAGAAACAGCACTGAGAAACACTGCTGCCCTGGGTGATATTGCACAACTCATGTACTTCAGTTTTTCCTAAAATAACATTATAATATCATTTGTTGGGACAATTTTCTAACTTACCAATGTTGAACACTAATTATGTTAGTGGCAATGAAGAGGCAAAATGAATCTGAAGGCAGAGAGAGAGTTGCAATCGTTTCTTTGTCTCTGTTCTGGGAGAGAGAAAGTACTTTTGCCTCCACTGCAATGATTGTGGCTTTATAAAATCGTGTTTTTGCTACGCTATCAAAAATGATACCACAGCAATGCATCAGAACAGCAAACAAGTTCAGTGCAATCATGAAATACAGCACCTGAAGCTGTTCACCGACCCTGCGCACTGGGCACATTTTGGAGCTTAAAGTAGCTCATTTGATCAGCACAGCAGCGCTCGGAAACATCAAATGATTTCTTAGAATGAGCAGTTTCACTAAAACAGCCTGATGCAAGCACTGCCGCAGATGCACACAGGTTAACGCTGAAAGTCGCAATTGTTTTCATATCAAAATTTTTTTGTGAGTGCTTTTTTCGAATAGCCAAAAATACTGTTTATGTGCATCAAATGCTGTCACGGGTTGTACGAGGTGGAAGTGTCAGCTGGTGACATCATCTGTTTAACAAGCTGATCCTACAAAAGCAAGTTAAGTCAGTAGCTATAGCTAACCTCATCTGAGACCTCAGCAAAGCATGGTGTTACTCTGTGATTCAGTTACATATAGCAAACCTTAGGAGGAAATACCTCCAACCAGTCTGTACTCTGTGGGGCCCATCGGCAGTTGGTAGGAGTAACTGAAGTTACTGTGGAAACTGATGTGGAAAAACCCCTGCAGAAATTGTAAGTTATAAAAATAGACATATTTCTCCTCGAGAACTGGAGACTAAAAACTTCTTGACATTCTTCACAAGGTCGTAGCTAAACGTCAATATGTGAGCTAACATTAAATATTGAGTCCTCCAGTATACCATGAAGGCTGGGGTTGGCGACTTCGGAGGAAAGAGCAAGAGAGAGCAGTTTCCTATGAGATTTTGAACACAAACACCACAGCCCCTTCCATCCCCTCTCAGGTCTCTCCTCCGTCTCTCCCGCAGCCTTTTCCTCCAAATTAGACTCATGCAAATTCACGAGTTCGTTATAGCTGCGGTAAATATGAAGGCTACATTTGGTAGAATATTGCCGTTGTTGGCAATGGAGGAAACAGACTTGGAGTTGCGTTGTCTGCCATTGTCTCAAATTAACCGTGTATGCTCATGAAGCTAAGGTCGCAACAAGCCCCTCAACCAATCAGAGCGGACAGGCCACAAAGTCACCCTAAAATTTTAGGACCCTTTGAATACGATGGCGGGGATGGGTCACGGAGAACCTTTCTTACTCTCAGATCACTTCTACTACTGATGCATGAAAAGATATTATATTTTAACAGAATAAGTTACCAGCCCAAGTATGTTTGCCACTAAATGTGGAGAAGTCGAACATCTTCCTCCAGTTGACACAAACAAGCCCCCAGAGAAGCATCTTCTTCATTTTATCTGTTCCATACAATGTTAAACCCATAATTTATATTGTGTCTGTTACTTAAAATCTATTATTTTTTGTTTTATGTTTTTTTTAATTGTTTTTTTTTTCATATTGTACTCAGATCTCAATCTCAGTGAGACTACCTGTTTAAATGAAGGATTAAATAAATAAATAAACCCAATTTAACTTTTTTGATTACTGGCAAAAGTCATCAAGTTTAATGCAGCGTGGACTATTAACAGCTTCTCACTTTAATCTATAGACACACACAACCACAATATTGGCAAGTCCACTTTCTTTCAGCAATGCATTCAGCCCAAACATAGGATAACAGTCTGACAGTC
The DNA here is from genome assembly GCA_029874875.1 of Naso minor. Taxonomy (NCBI): domain Eukaryota; kingdom Metazoa; phylum Chordata; class Actinopteri; order Acanthuriformes; family Acanthuridae; genus Naso; species Naso minor. The sequence continues at coordinate 18,285,886 of JAQFJB010000008.1, forward strand.
TTCCTTTATTTTTAACATTAACTCTGAATCTCTCTGCCTCGTTGTCCCACTCAACCTCAGGAGGAGTCCCGAGTTGTTCCTGTGCGCTCCTCTTCAGAATACGGCCGTCAACCTCTTCCCCTCCTCTCCTCCTCTTCCTCTCAGCCAGGTCCACAGTACGCACGTGTGGCTTGCACTAAAAAGGAGTTTTTCAGGACAAATGGCATCACCTGGAATTTGGCAAAAGGAAATCAGTGATCCCCATCTGCAAGCCTGAAGTGTCACAGCCTGAGCACGAGGTGTGTTCCCTCACTGTGAACGCATTTACCAATAAACCAGTGTTGTGATGCGTACATTTGAGTTTAAAGTCCCAAACATTTCAGCCATCATTTAATCAGATGACATATTATTGTTATTTATTGCAGTAACTAGGTAGGTATTTTCATTGAAATGTTATCTGTCAGAGACCTTAAAAATAAATCAGAAGACATGAAGAAAAAGACATTTTCCAGGAAGCGTAAGCTACATTTTTTTTAGCTCGAGGAAGAAATCGCTCCATCAGTATGAGTGTCATTTAAAGGCTCAGGTGGTACAGGCAGTCCATAAATCAAAAAAGTCTCCCAGTTATTGCAGCTCAATATTGCACTTGATATGAAAGATCAGAGTCATGCTGTGCAGATGTCTCCCTTCAGTGTAATTATGAGACTGAATGTCCTGGATGACAGGCACAATGTGAATTCTTAAACTGACAGAATATCTCTATTAAGCACGCCACTTAATACTGAAAGAGTGACTGACTGTGGAAGTCACAAAGAACTTTCTCCAAACTCACAAATAGCACATTCATATCCATACTTAAAGGGATACGCCAACTTTTTTCTTTTTCGTCTTTGCCTCCCGCCCAAGTTCCAAACAACAAGGTAGATATCATTAATTCAACTGTGTGTGCAGTATCAGGGAAGAGACGGGCAGAGCTCGCCCACTGCTAATTAGCGTAGCTCAAATACTGGTAGTCAATGGGAAGTGTTAGCCTGCCTCCCTCTAAAGTTGCCAGATAAACTTTTCAACAACTCCAAACGGTCCTGCGTTCTTGTTGTGACTTGTTTATTTACAGGTTCAAGTACGTATTTGACTCTAAAATTATATAAACTAACTGCTAATCTGAGCCTAAAAAAATAACATAATGTGGTCAATAAACAAATGACAACAGGACCATTTAGAGTTGTTTGAAAGTTTATCTGATGACTTTAGGCGGAAGCAGGCTAGCACTTCCCATTGACGACCAGTATTTGAGCTAAGCTAATTAGCATTGGGTGAGCTCTGCATGTCACTTCCTTGTTACTGCATGCACAGTCAAAAGAATGGTATCTATCCTTTTGTCTGGAACTCATGAGGGAGGCAAATAACAAAAAGGAAAAAAAAAAAAAGTTGGCATATCACATTAACCACGATGCATTGCCTGTATTTCATCTCTCTTCTCTTATGGAGTTTATTTGTCTTACTCTCTTCTTATGTGAACAGTTCTGTTTGTGCATCACTAACCTCATTGCCTTGCAAATGCTTGGATTATTTTTGAGTTGCTATAAATTCTGAACCCATGCAGCTGACACCAACCTCCTACATTATGGGAGGTTTGAGCACTGAAATGTCTCATTTGCTTCTGCCTTTGTACTCAGAAATAGACCCTTTCTTCTTAGAAATAATACTGTATGTGAGTCTGATTTGTGTTACAACCGCAGTGTTTGTTTTGGGGGACTCGGAGCTAATATGCAGGATGGTGTTTCAAGTAGAAAGAGAGGAGCTGAGTAAAATGAAATGTCACACAAATTAGTGTTTGGTCACAAAAGCCTTTATAAAACAATGGTTTCACACCTCAAGCAGCAGATCTGTCCTTAGAGACTGCAGCCACGTTCTGCAGATAATGAATCTTATTTCATCATACTGCATTTCAGCTGGGCAGTCTTTACTCCGTGTATTGGTTTTATAAATCTGTTCTGAATGTGCAGAATTAATCATTTCAGAGAAGACATGTATTTGATACACTGTGATAAGGTTTTGATACCAAAAATGCAATGTTATTAACAGTGATAATTGGTATTTGTAAGCCAGACGGTATATTGGTAAATGTGATAGTTCCACAAATACTGACATGTTATCAAGTTATATTTAAAATAATAAATAATAGCATTTCTTGGGGTTGCATAAAAGTTAAAATATTTTCATTGTTCTAGCTCAAGACAGGGAGTAGCACCGCTCGTCAGTGTCAGTTCTGGCAAAAGCAGCCACGTAAATCAAGCAGGAGGTGGGCTTTACTATTCACCCCTGTTTTTCATGCAGTTGCACTTCCGGGGCTGTTTTTTGAGCGGTCTCGCCTTTTGTGACGATTCTTGGTGTGATAGGCCCTTTAGACCAGGGGTTCCCAAACTTTTCAGCCACGTGACCACCAAATAACAATGTCAGAGACTGGGGACCCCCATCACCCCTCCCTCGAGGTGGCATATAACGTTGTGCATAGCCGCGCACATGCACTGTTAGGCCTGTGCAAACATGGGCATCAATACAACACAAAAGAACTACAGCCTAACAGACATAATGCTATTTTGTAGTATTTTAAGATAGAATATAAAAGAATATAAACAGCATTTATACAATGATAGGTTAGTTGAACAATGTTTAATTATCTAAAAAAAATGTTTTTTGGAAGGCATCTCAGAAGTCCCCTGAGGGTCACGACCCCAACTTTGAGAACCACTGCTTTAGACGACATGATGTCATGGTGATGTCCAGTGAAAATTAAGTTTCCTTCCAAATATGGTCACTTCTTGCTCCAACAGAAACAAGATGGCATCTCATAGAATGCCACACTCAAGGCTTTAAAACAGTACTCCTCAAAGGTCCTTTGGACTTTAAATCATCATCACAGAAAATCTCGATCAGTGACGACACAGAGACGCCACGTGGTACCAGTGTGGTTATACTATTGGCTCACAAGCCTTTGGCCATCTCAGACAGAGGCAAACACAATGACATTTTTTTAAATAATTCATTTACAATCATTAGTTTTGGGAGGTAAACTAAATACTTGAATCTGTACTTTTTAAATAAATAAATTCTGGGGATGTATTGTTTTTTAGAAACTCTTTATCTCCGAATAAATGTCACCAATTTTTCTTTTAACCAGTAAATTGTTTCTGCTCTGCCTGAGGTTAATAAAATCTGCTAACCAGAACAACTAAAGTGTACCAATTTCAACAGCTTGTTACTTTAAACCTTTTTCAGCCCAAGGACCCCTTGATTGATAGAGAAACAGAGCAGGGACCCCCAGATTAACAACAACAACAACAACAAAATTAGAAAAAGTGTTGCATTTTAAGCTGAGCCAACATTTTTAGCCTATTTATACTCAGTCATCATATTTGTATAGTATTTGTAAGTAGCTTATTATTGCCACTGATATTAAAGTTTACTTTTGAGTTTACTTAATATAATTTTTGTCCAAATTTTAAAAAATTCCTAGATATAAATTATTTTTGATGAAAACTTTTGAACTATTTTGGGGGACCCCCTGCAGCACCTCAACGGACTCTCAAAAGGTCACAACCCCCTGGTTGAAGAGCACTGGTTTAAACTATAAAATAAATAAAAAGTGATAACAAGATGCAGATTTCGGCGAGCCATTTCCCTTGTTTCCCGTCATTGTGCTAAATGAAGCTAGCTGGTTTATGGCTGCGGCCTTACATTTAACAAAATGTTATGAGTGTGGAATCAATCACGTCATCGAACTCTCCACCAGATCAAAGGCAGGTGAGTTTTGTCATGTAATGTGCATTCTGAATGTTTGATGACTGCAATAAATACATGTGTCAAATGAAATCCTTTATCGTCTCAGACCATTCAAACTAATGATGTAACAAGCCTTTGACTTACTAGTGAGCACATCCTGGGAATGTTTATGCTGTGGTGAGTCTTTCATGGTGCACTTGTGTTAAAAGCGCTAAAACAAACACGCGAAGACAGAGGACGTCAATTTATATACAAATGTTTAATGAATAACAAAAGAACGGCAGTGAACATTCACACACATTGCTGCTGGTTTGGCTCCAGATGGATTATAAAAAAAAAAACAAACCCTCTACTTGAATCCTGTGCCCGAGTCCACCTCCTCTTCAGTGGGACACAAACACAGCTCTAAAGCTATAAATACAATTCACAGGTTTTGGCAAACTACCCATCACGCTAGCGATTTGTTGGCATCAACTGCTCCATATGACAATAAACTATTCTACATCCATTTAGAATAAAATGGAACAAACCGACTCACTGTCCCAGCCAGGCGGATAGAAAAAAAGCACAGCTCCACAGGCAGCTAGTTCGCTCAAGTGTAAGGCTCTGAAGCACTGCAACGCTGGCAGGGGTAATTAGCGCCACACCACTACTAATGTACAGATGGGTGACTGCGGTCTTTGAGAGCTGCACTAATTTAGCAAACCTCTTTAGTCAGGCACTCCTTTAGACAGTGAAGAGACTCCTCGGAGTAAAGTCCTTGTTACACTTGAGATGTGAAAACCATCGGAAATGCAGTGAAGGGCTGTGGCGGCGTGCCTTGGCCCTGCTCTGCTTTGTTTTTCTAAGGACAAAACTGGTTCTCGACAACTGTCTATCCATTGTGCTGCTGGCTTCAGCTAATGGGTATTAGATACGGAGCATGACGAATCACTTCTACGGCCACTTTGTGTGTGCGATTGTGTTCTCGAGTCTTATTTGTTGGGCGAGTGCGGCATGCTCAAGGCATCACAGTCCCTTGTGACAGAGATCGACTCATCTCTGTGTGAACGAAGTAGGTCATGAGCTCTCCTTTGCCCTTCACGTTGATGATGCCACGACATGAACAC
>JAQFJB010000008.1:18309172-18320645 GCA_029874875.1 Naso minor
GCTATGATGTCAGGTTGTTTTTAAAAATTTACTCCTTATTGTTTTGCAAACAAATGCCTGCAGAAGACATTTATATTAATGACTTCTTTTTCTATTTTAGACCATTTACTTAATTTGACATAGTGAGAAAAAAAGAGTACGACAAAATGAAAATCCCTTTGTAAAGGTCATTTTTGTCCCTGTGGCTTTTAAAAATCTGGCCTGTCCAGTTGCTCCGCCTTTACAGACGTTAACAGGCCAAACAAAACGTCAGTGATTTGTACATTCAAATACAAGCAGCTTTTCCTACAGGTGCTTCCCTTAAAGCACGGGCGCTGCATTTCGGATGCTTTGCAACCAGTGTAAGAAAGATTTACTAAGGCAGGTGAAAAGAGAATTACAGTAGTCCAAACATGATGAAATAAAAGCTTGGAGTAGCATCTCTGCTTTACTTCTTCCTAATGTGAGCATCAAAGCAAGCGCATGGGTCAAAAATCACACTGAGGTTACACAGTTTGGACCAGAAGGATGAGAATGAAGCACAGAGTTTTTCTGAGTGAAGGTTATCAGAAGCAATTATCAGAACTTCAGGGTTTTTTTTCTGAGTTTTGCTGCAGAACTTATTTGCCATCTGTTTCAGGTTCATTTAAACAGTTGCTCGGTACTGAAAGTTTTCTAAGGCTCATCAGGTTTGAATGAAAAATACAGTTGCTATAATCGGTGTTAAGATGAAAGGAGATGCTGCTAAAAGTGCTGATAATGTTCCCTGGTGGCAGCATGTATTTGCAATAAAGTGGCTCCCGTGACCAAACCCTGCACATCAAAAAGCAGGACGTTTGTTTGACAGCTGTAGTTTCCACTTACTTTTCATATTTCAATTTGCACACATTCAAAACCTTGCATCTCCCAATTTGGTGATCTTTAAATTTCACTTTACCAAAGACGGACACGGGGTTGTTCTTCTGAGCGCAGGAAAAGCTGATTTTTTGGAGATACTTGGATATCAAAGAAGAGCCACCTTATGAATAAATGATGATCTCATAGAATTTAATGCATTGCTATTGACTTAACTACACAACAGTATATAAAGTATTGAAAGATTTAGTATAACTTTAAGTGTCTACAGCAGCAACTGCAACGTAAACATTAATGCAGCAGCAATATTAACCCAAAAACATCATATAAAGTTGTAAAACATTACCAGAGATCATCTTATTGCACAATGTCAACTTAAACCAGCCTCAGCAACTGGGGATCGGACCGCCAGGGCCCCTGCCTTGGTCTGCGGCCCAATCCACACTGCACTGGACCCCTTCACAAGTGAGGGAAAAATGGAGTGGGAGGTCAACAGGTGGATTGAGGCAGCGTCTGCAGTGATGCGGACGTTGAACCGGTCAGTTGTGGTGACGAGAGAGCCGAGCTGGAAGGCGAAGCTCTCATTTTACCAGTTGATTTATGTTCCGACCCTCACTTATGGTCATGAGCTTTGGGTAATGACGGAAAAAACAAGACTGCGAATACAAGCGGCTGAAATGAGTTTCCTCTGCAGGGTGGCTGGACTCAGCCTTAGAGGAGCTCAGACATCCGGGAGGAGCTCAGAGTAGAGCCGCTACTCCTCTGCGTTGAGAGGAGCCAGTTGAGGTGGTTCGGGCATCTGGCTGGGATGCCTCCCGGACATCTCCCTGGTGGGGTGTTTCAAGTGTGTCCATCCGGGTGGAAACCCCGGGGCAGACCCAGAACACGCTGGAGAGATTATATCTCTCGGCTGGCCTGGGAACGGTTCTGTACCCGAGTGTCTGATGCTACACTGTCTGTGTAAAATAGAAACTTGTATACTTTCAATAAAGTAGTAATTTGAATGCAGAACTTTTACCTATGTGGAGTTTTTTCCTAGCATCATGATAGAAAATGGTAAAGAGACTTTATTGGTCACATGTACAGCGCACAGTGAGATTTGGTCTCTGCATTTAAGCCATCCCTGAGGAGCAGTGGGCAGCCACAGCGCTGTGCCTGGAGACCGACTCCAAATCTTAGCCAGTGCCTCGGTCAAGGGTACTGACTGGAGACAGACCTAACACACATGGTTTTTTGATGGTGGGAGAACCCGAAAATCTGCGCCAACATGGGGAGAACATGCAAACTTCATAAAGAGAGGCCCTGTCCCTGCTGGGAAATGAACCTATAACATTCTTGCTATTAGGCAACAGTGCTAACTACTGAGCAACCGTGCCACCCGTGGTATTATAATCATTTTAAAACTGTCTGAATACTTCTTCCACCACCGTATGTTAGTTACCATTTCAAACATATCAGAAAGGCTGGAATAAGTTACTCCAAGCAATACCCGCACAAATCTTTGTTCTGACCGAGCTGAACAGTGGTTCATGCTCCCACTCAGTGGGTGTGAAGTAAACAGGACGAGGTACTTTCGGAACAGTGGTCAATTGACAGCTCTTGACATCTGTGACCTGCATGTCAGTGTTTTAAGCTTCTTAATCCACTTTCAAAAAATGATTCAGCTCTTCTTCTATTCTGGCTTGTGTGCTGAGTGCTTCTCTCTGACAAGCAGCGCACCACTTCACTGCTGAGAGAAACGCTGAGCCACACGGCAGTGAAAGTAAAAGTATTACATTGTCTTTTTTATGCCAGAATTGTAGAGGGTAAAACCGAGGAGGATCTGTTACACAATGTTCCTCGTTTCAACGATTTATTTCATGCATTGTGACGGACCAAACATGGCACATAGGCCCAGAAGAATTGGAATAGACGCGTCAATAATAGCTGTGTTCATTTCCCGCGGGTGTACTGAACAGCTCTGACAGTGACAGTCAATGACAATGACAGTGGAGATGACACCTCCTGCGACTCATGCTCCATATTTGGCTTTGATACATCCAGGGGTTTCTTCAAAATTCACTGAGCACCCATAGCTTTTTCTAATATCCGATACAACATCGAAAATCTATCTCCATTGCAGTAAACAAAGCATACAGAGAAGCATTTCATCACATGACATTCAATATTATCTCCCATAATGTAATGCTGTTATATTGTGAGAAGGCAAGTTGGCACATATATTTAAGGTTCATGTAAGGTCTAAATCTGATAGTGTGGTTAGTTACTGTAGGGCTGCATGGAGCCAGAGAAAGTCTCTCTGCTCAAGTGCTGCTACTCTGCACTCATCAGATACCAAAAAAAAAAACTCTCCATGTAACTGACTACGACACTGCAGTGAGCAAAGAGCGATGTTTAAAAGGCAGCTGATAACATGCAGCTTGTATAATCTCACAAAGAACCTTTCATTTCAAAACTGCACATCTGCTGAAGTTACAGCACTGGATTACTGAAACATTTTGCCCACTGAGGAAGCGTGTCGAAATATGTGATGTACATCGTGTGCCGGATGTCAGCACAGATGGATGACTTCTCCTTTTTCTAACACTCTGACAGATGATAATCACAACAACATTAAATAATAAATGCTCCATTTTTTAAATTTGCATCAACTTCTATGAAATCTGCGTTAGCAGTTTTGTGTCATTGTGTTTTTCTCGCACATTTCACTGCAATATGCTTCTCCTAAGCTGGGAAGATGCACTACGAGAAGTGTGAGGGTGTTTAACGTGATGTTACCAGTCCTCGGTCAAGCTCTTTGGAGAGGAATCAAACTGAAAAAGAAAAGACAAGAAAGGGCTAACGGAACACATTTGGAGGAATCAATGCTGAAAAGGCAGCGTGGCTTTTTGTGATGTTGGAGAGCATAAAGGCTCAAATTCTCTTGAAGAGAGAACTCGAGGTCTATGAAGAAAGCACAAAGTGGACACGGGATGCCTGAGGGAGGAAAAAGGAAGTCTGTCCTGCAGATATAAAGAGGTGGGTGCATCACAGCCAAGTGATGGAGGGATTAGGAAGGCAGAGGACGGTTAAGGACGAATATTTGTTTGCCAAGCCAGAAATACTGAGCGCAGACAGAATGCCAGCAACATCTTCTACATGGAGATGTTCTCGGTAGAAACTTCACGGCAGAGGCAGATCTATTAAAGGAGCTACATGCAAAATCAGTTCACTGCCAGTGGTTGCAGGTCAGCACCAGTTTTTACACCTAAACAAACCTGTGAGTCAGCCACGCCTTAAACATAACATTAAACAAAAGGAATAATCTGATGAGACGGATTACAACCTCGACGACCCGGCAAGTTCTGTTTTTTTTGTGATTACTACATGAAGGGAAGAGTAGGAGCTCACTCTGTGTGGTGTGGACCTGAAACTCAGATATGCAACGCCACTGAGTGCTTACCAGCTTTGGGCACAACACAACACAACACAGCAAAAAATGTCCAATTGTCTCTTTCCTTAATGAATGATGGTCAGAATCTCAACCACAACGCAATAAAACAGCATTTCCACTCATTCGTGTCAGCTACGGCCGGGCCTGGAGCCTCCCTCTCGTGCAGAAACAGAGGCCACAGCCCCGCCAGCTGTTAGCGTTAGCTCGGCTGTCCCCCATATCCACTCAGTGATAATGTGATGTTATTTCAAGCGAATAAACGTCTAATTGTCTCTTTCCATGATGCATGGCGAGTCAGAATCTCAATCACAACACAATGTAACAGCATTTATGTGATTAATGAACAGCTTGTGATGTTGGCCTTCCCACTCGTCTATCTGTAACGTTATCTGGTTTGGGTTAAATGTAAAAATGTGCTTGGCTGATCCTCACTTGCTGTGGCGTTTTTTAAAGGAGGTGTGGGCCGACAGCTCCAAAGGGAGGGGGCTCACATGAACTAACATGAAGGCGCAGCTGTCCCAGCTACCAAGACAAAGAAACTGAGAAGCTCCATAACATCACACACACACCTTTTCTATTCTAGACGTCAGTACACCACTAGTTCTTCACATAGCAAAATATGTTTTCCCTTAAATCTAATAAGACCGAATTTTGTATATAACTCCTTTGAATGTCCTTAAGCAGCCCTTAATGTGCCTGTTTGGCAGGCTGAGCTGCAGCACGTCTCAGGCCACTCACAACGCCTCAGGCACTGAAAAGGGATCTTCTCTCAGAAGACCGACAGGCCGAGCGTCAGCCGAGATGTTGTTCAATTGATAACAAACTGTCACTGGCTCCCTGCACACTCACACTGTTTTTATATACTTGACATTGTCAGAGTTGTTTAGCTGCCTACTGTGCTCCTGGCAGGATGAAAAGGTGGCGTGGGATTTTTTGTGTAAGCCTGACCTGCACATCGAAAAGTTTGCAAAGCAGTGGTGCTGAAAATAGAGCCTCATATTTTTACATCCAGGCTCATTATATCATCATGACCCAAGACACACACACTCTAAGCAGTTACTGCTGCTGAAACCTGACTGGAAGCGAATATTCCAACTAAATCATGATGACACGTACAAGATCGTTTTCAGTGAATATGATACTTTTGTTGCCCTGTGAAAACCATGCATCTGAAAAACAACTTTTTATAAACTAAGAAAAAGCCAAAAAAAAAAATTTTTTTAAATAAATAAAAAATTAGAGAGTATGTTTTGCCAGAGCTTCTTCCACAGTTGCACAACCAGAAGGCCTTCCCAACATTATTCACTGAAAACGCACCCTAGACAAACAGCTTTCTGACACAGTGACAACAAGAAAGTCAAGCTAGGATTGATTGTAATGCTTTCACGCTGGAATACATTGCACTTCCACATGCTAAAGCTATTTTATTCATCCTCAGTTTCACAGCTTTAAAACCTGTCATCAAAAAGTTTTCCTGGACCACCTTTGTATGCACGCAGCAGCTGTAAGATAGTTTTTTCTGCTTGACGACTGAACATTTTGTTCCATCAACATAATCCTGTATGCATAAATCTAGTAACAGCGAGAGCATTTCAAAGTATAAGCTGGAACACTGCTAGAAAGCACAAGGAAAGTTAAAAAAAACAAGAAAAGGCGAGTGAGGAGGTTTTCTACAGCCATCAGTTTTAAGCAGTGATGTCTGTTCTAACAGCAGCCATGCTACAGATCGGGATGGGGATTTGTAAGATTTTTTGTGCCTAATAACAATAATGCTCCTGCTTACATTCCAGCAGGATAGACGCAGAGTGTTGACTTCATGATGATTAGTTTTTCATCATGGTACAAACAGGAAAAACATGGCAGCACCAATAAGAAGAACTGATAACATTTGCAGAAAAACTAGAAACCGGTTTAAGGTTCCCTACCCTAGCTAGCAGCTCGGTGAGGCTTTGTGATATTGGTCCTTTTGCCAAAATCACACAAAGTTGGCACAAAATTTCATGCTAATCCAATCAAAAGCTACAGAGAGCGGTAGACTGATGGACCAACACTGCATCCATGGAGCAACACCGTTTATTTTAGCATTGCTAAAATCTGAGAGGCCTGAACTATTTTTTTTTCACTGTAAGTGACAACAACCCACAGTCTGCTCTCTCTTGTGTTACAAAAACTGTGCTTTTATAACGCAATTTTGTGCTTTCTAATTGTACTCAAATGCACAAGTAATCTATTGTAAATGATGGCATCGGACCTTGGGGTTGATGACCAGGAAGGTGATCACTCCATGTTCTTTCAGGTAGGAATCTCGGCTCTGTCCATCTCCAGGCTCCACCTTATACGAGCCTTTCAAATGTTCCAGTGTAACTGAAGAGATGTGAACCCTCCTGGAGAGGAGACAGGACGGAACAAGAGGACAGATGATGAAAGAAAGGTTAAGAGCTTGCGTCACTGCGCCATCAACAGATCTCTCAAACATACTATTTACTTTGCAGCTTCATAACTGCACTAACCTGCGATTCTCCTTTTTCGGTTTTGTTTGTCACCCTTTCAAACAGAGGGAGATGGAAATGGGAATATGTTTTTTGTCAGCGGGCATATTTTTCAGATACCTTTCAGCAGGCATAAGAGGAGGCAAACCATTAACAGCCCTGCGAGACAACATGGCACTGGAGAGCTTATTTTCAGTGTAGCACACACCTAACCACCAGCCAATTTTCCCATGCTGGTTATGGCGCTAGGATGGCAGACCAAATGTAGAGCTGATTGGTCAAATGAGGTGGATATAATGGTCTTAAAAGTTTAGGACTGGGAAGAATTTAAACACACATACCCTATGTTCCATGTCAGCCTGTAAACATACACATTTTCTGTTGCAAAACAAGTTGGTAATGGAGGAAAGGAAGAAATGATTCACTTCTATAATGCACTTCTATAAAAACATTCGTGTTGATTGTGCTTGTTCTTTGAGGTGCTGCAACACATCAGCCTTCTGTTCCTTTCGTGTGCCATCATTTGGTTTTAAGGAGTTGTTTTACTGGTTTTTAGCCCCCATTGATTTTAGAACACTGACAATGCTGACATGAATATTTTTCAGCTTGGGCTGCATCATGAATCACGCTGCTTACTGATGAATCCAACCATTTCCGCTTGTGAAAAATGAAATGAGCAAAATACAAGTAATGAGTGTTTTTTTAAGGGTATAAAAAGCTTCAAATACAGCCTCCTTCAGAGATTAACTCTACGCTGAAATTCCTGATAATGATACTGTGGAACTGCTGGCCACTGGGACTTGCTCACTTCCACTTTAGGTCACATGGAACTGCAGCGGAGCAGATGGGAATTCACTGACTCACCAAAGTGCAACTCAACATTAATCACTGAGAGAGCAGAAAGTGTTAGTAAACTCCCAAAGCTTTGCTCTCTGTCTGGTTTACAAAGCAGACAGTGAGGTTTACAATCTGCAGGTGAATCTCTCCAGTTTGCCAACCACGCATTATTTCCAAGGATTTGCAAAGTGGCACTGCAACAGTAGCAAATCAACAGGAACATTCTTTAAAGTGTTGGTTATATCTTACCCTGGCACTCCTCCTGCCTCCATATGATTGGCTAACGTTACGTCATGTGACCACACATCATACTGCCACTTCCGGAGGCCAATCACACCACACAGGACATTCCCAGAATGAACACCAACACGCATGTTGATATCGACTCCAGTGGCATCTCGGACCTTCCTGTGGAGATTAAAAAGTACTTGTACATTAAAAATGTACTTACCTACATTTATTAATTCTTGATAAGTACAACTACTTAGTAGTTCCAGTTAATATTCTGAACACTGTTTCAAATTAAAGCACTGGCTTAGCCTGTGTCGAATCACGTCGACGTTAGAAACAAATTTATGAATGAAGATTTTGTCTTAACAACAGTGCAGTTCAGTGCTCCTTCCTCTTAAATCCACAGGATGTCTCTTAACACAAGCACTAAGTGATCATTTCACTTCCCTGTCGCTATTCAACCCATTACTTCACGTTTCGGTTGGTGGTACATTCATTTCATGGCCTGTCATTTGTTCGGAAATACTTGGATAGTGATTTTGGTACAGTAACATGGCTGGTTAGCCAGCTAGCTAGCTAGCTAATCTTGATGTTTTACAGACTTTCAAATTATATTAGCTGTTTTTTCCATAATGTTCTCATCTTTGAATCTTTCTAGCACAACATTAGCTTTGCGGTTCATAGATGAACTAAACAGGAGGAGTGAGATGAGCAGACTGGAAATATCTCACGCTGCTAGCCGTATCTAAGGTTTGTTCTTTTTACTGGAGTAGTTTGCACTCATTACGTTTACATGCACAGTTTAGTCGAGCTTTGGTTAAAGCTTGATTAAACCGTTACTACTACGACTACTGTACTTGTCCAAGTATACAAGCGTCGAGGCAAAATCAGTTTATTTCATTTTTTTGCCCCAGTTAGCTGGTTGATATTGGGCCTTCTCCCGGTTAGCCAAACAGGCTACAAACAAGTTAGCAACTGGCTAGCTGAATCCACGTCAAATGTTAAAAACTTTGGCAACACTACAGCTCTGTACATTTTGCTTCTACAATTTACTTTTGCTACAGTTTGGATGCCGGCTACCCCTCGTACTTGTGGTATTCTTTTTCTCACTTTCTTCCACAAATTTATGCTGTTTGAGTTCTGGCGTGGCAGTGGGAATGGTCCGTGACAAAAAGGCACATAACTTCTAAACGGATTAATGTAACATGGCCAAACTTTGTAAAAACACACACACACGCACACAAACACACACAGAAACACATTTTTAATCGTTATGACTTGCCCCGCCCCTTCCATAACCCATTAACTGTTTGTCATAGACTGCTGGTTGCAGCAATTGCAAATTCCCACTTGAATTTAAATAACCCCGTCTCATCTTTATCCCTTACATAACATTGTATCTATTTTTGCCATTTGTAGACTGCCATTACCAGCGCTGCCAGTAACCAGTAATGTATTTTGTGTCATTATGTTAAAATGATTGATAAATTTAGTTTTAGTTAGGTCAGAAAATCCTTCACAGCTGCACTGTTATGTCAGAGGGAGACAACACTGCATGACATCTTTCATCTGACTGCCATTAAAGGTCATTGCCAGCAAGCAAACATCTATAAAACTAGAGTGTGTGCGTTCATGCATGAGTGAAATGAGCGAGAGAGCAGAGGGGAGAGGCAGAAAGGGAATATTTTTTCGATAGTTTAAATTTTTTATTTGTCCAGATGGGAGGCTTATCATATTGAATTCACGTTGTGTTTGCTATGGACTTCAAACAGAGCTGAAATCAGGTCTGGCATTCTTTCTGCTCAATCTGTTTGACAGGGTGTTTGTGTTTGTTTTTCGTGTGTGTGTGTGTTTTGGTGTGTGTGAGAGAGAGAGAGAGAGAGAGAGAGAGAGAGAAAGAGAAAGAGGGTTGGAGAGAAAGAAAGGGAGATCTGGGATTTTACTTGATGGCCTCACACATATCCAAGCCCATCTTCACGCAGTTTCTGGCGTGGTGAGGCAGCGACTCAGGCAGACCAGACACACAGTAGTAACAATCTCCCAGGATCTTGATTCGCATACACTCGTTTTCCTTAAAGAGAGATACGCAAAGAGAGAAAAAAGGGAATTTAGTGCACATTTATCATCAAACTCAAACATGATCCGTCCACAATGATCTATATCTTAAGTAACAGTTAACTTTTCCATTTCTAAAAAGACGTTTCTCATGCTCTTTCTCACCTCCACACAACCCTCATGCGCACACGCAGTCACATCCATCAAGCCAAGAATCGTACACCCACACACATAACACATTAGCTATTATTCCACATGTGGGATGTGTAACAGCTCATCGTTGGATCTGGTTTATATAACTTTGTCGGGCGGAAGGACAGAGCTGCTGGACACAAAGCTGACGGAGCCTGACTCAACTATTTAGACCTGCATAGCCGTACCCATGAGACCATGAGATATACGCCGAGCAGCCCACAACGCTACATCCTACAGCTGTTAACAAGCACAGCCCTCTGGGAAGGTACGGCACAGAGGCCGACACTGGCTGCAGGACACAGAAAAACTTTTTTTTTTCAAGGCTGTGCTTCATGTGATTGACAGCACAAGAAAGACTCTGTTGTCTCTTCTTGGTCTTTTGTATTCAGTCTTTGCAAACTATTCAAATTAGATTGACTGCTGCAGACTGTCGCAGACGAACATTAATTAGAGAAAGAAATCCTATTATTTTGTGTCCAAAAAAATTCTTAAAGGAACAGCTTACCAAAGAATGAAATTTCAGTTATGTCTAACCATCATTCCAATGCAAAGTCAGGTGAAGATTTTTAGTCCTCAGATCATTTCTGGAGCTTCACAGTAAAACAGTGTCGCAGCATTCTCCTAAACAACTTTAGACACTGAGGTCTTATTTGAAAAAGTAAATTGACACCTGAAACAAACAAACAAACAAACAAAACAAACAACCCCCCCAAAAAACATAAAATGGCTCATCTGGCTAAATCCAAGTCTCCCGAAACCCCTAGATTCCAAATTTATTTTTTAAAAGACATATTTATGTCTTTTTTAAAGTAATATTTCACTGCAATACTAGTTTTTGTGCATCCAGCATTATTCCAGGTTTAGCTGCTTTTGGTGGCAGTCTATGGAGATGCAGTCTTAAACATCAAAATCATCTAAAAAGTCCATTAAAAAATCTCAAAAGCTTCATTTGGTATAATCCAAGTCTTGTCTATCGTGTAGGCTCAATACTTTCAAAACACTTTTATTTCACTGTTATTGAAGCTTGAGAACTTCCAATGCAGGCGCTTGGCTGACACGCGACAGGCCTTTTAACGGATGCATTGGATTCAGGAGCTTTTTAGCCCATATAAAAGTGTTTGGAAGTACTGAGCCTATGACACGATAAATGTTTTTAGATGAGTTTGATGTTTAAAACTGTATCGCCATAGACTGCCACCAAAAGCAGCTAAAGTGAGTGGCTCGCATTTTCAATTTTTTGGGAAAAAAAAGAACAAAAACCAAAACTGATTATTGCGGAATAACTCTGGAAGGGAAAAAAAACCCCATATATTCTTTAATTTAAGACATGTACGGGTGAGTAACTGATACACAAAAACTAGTTTTGTGGTGAGATATCACTTTAAAGCTAAAATCTTCA
>JAQFJB010000008.1:18327248-18344180 GCA_029874875.1 Naso minor
AATGCTCAGTTAAACACGTCCACTCACTGCAGTGTCATTCCTCTTATCCGTCTTTGTTCAGTCTTTTTTTAAAATATTGTACTGTGTGATGATGTCTATTAGTGCATGGGTTTACACCAAGTTATGCCCCTTTATTGTCACTATGACACAAGTAGGTTCCAAACAGCAGGGTCCTGAAAACCACAAAACAAAACACATTTAGAGAGGCATAGACTTCTGGCTTTTGAATTTATGCTTGTCAAGACGTTTTATTTATCTTAATTTTTATCTTTAAATATGATATTAGTATTTTTAAGAACCTGGCGCTGTTGAAATCATACTGTACATCATCTTGACGAGCTTGTGCTTATCTTATTGAAACAAATAGGAATATGTTTTGCTATGTTTGTGATGACATCACACACTTTGCAAATAAATTTCATGTGTTTTCATTACCTGACGGTCCCTGGTAGACTGTTGAGGAGACTTCAAGCTGTAGGACTCTGTTGAGAGCTGCTGGTTACAGCTCCAGTTGCTTCTTCTCGACTCTGGGTGGGAGGCAGCTCATCCTTCTGTTGGGCAGGCTGTTTTGGTTTCATTATGGTGATCTTAATGGGGATCCCTTTGACACTATGCTGCACTCTGCTATACTGACGCATAGTCGGGTTGAAAGTGCGAACAATGGGAAGTTCATTCAGAGTGGGTGCCTCTTGTTTTGGCTGCGTGCTCTCTTTTATAATTATTTTACTTCTTTTGTTTGAAAAGACAGTTTGTACTGGGAGGATGGCTGGCCTCTTAGCAGGGCTAGAAGTCTGGAGTCTCGTTTTATGCTGAGGTGAGGCTTGTTGTTTCTCCTTAGCCCCTTGATGCAGGTGTCCATCATTTTCCTTTGTCACAGAGATTCCTCCTTCTTTTCTTTTCTTCACCTCTTTAGGTTTCTTGGGACAGACTGCCATGTGTTTTGTTCTGCTGCGGCGCATTGTGAACTCCCTGCTACAATGTGGGCAGACAAAGACTTCCTGCTGTGCACCCACCTGTGCAGGTGACATTCTATTTGATGGAGGGACCGACTTGTTCCTCTGCGGCATGACCCTTTGCACCAACTTTTTCTTTCTTTTGTTCAGTACCTTAAGTTTAACCTTAACTGGTGATTCTTGGTTGTGTTTAGACCTGTGTGACTGGCTGGCTCTGTTCGAAGCATTTAGTCCATTAGAAGAATTAGTGGTAGACAGAACTCCTTTTTGAGATTTTGCAAAATGGCGTAGTGGGATGGGATTCTTTTTGGGAGTGTATCGCCTTTTATCACTGGCATTTGCACAAGCAAGGATATGCTTGTGTAGCTCTGGCATATTATCAAAGCTTTTTCCACATTTGGTGCACCTAATAGCTGTACTAAAGGTTTGTGGGATGTTGTGGGTGGTGAAGTTTGTGGCTGAGGCCATCGAGCCAGCAGGTGATCTGTTATGGTAAGGAAATGGAGGAGGCTTGAAGCTTGGATAATGTTGATTAATGCCAAGACGAACCTCAGGCCCTTTGATTTTGTCTCCATCTGAGGCCATGATTTTTATTGTCGTAAATAATTCTTCAGCAGCTACATCTACTTCACTCTCTTCTTTTTTGGGTTCCTCTGGAGCATTGGGCTCTGAAGGCTCAGTGTTGACTTTTGTTGAGTTGTTGTAGTTCTGAGGTCTTAGTTTTCCCTTTTCTTCCTCTGTGTATGTACACTGCAGGCCAGGATGTAATTCTTCCTGATGCTGTTTTAGATTGCAAAGGTAGACAAATTCTTTTGTGCACGCACTGCAAACATAGGTTTTGCCGACGCCATGGAGGTTTGCTCTATGATCAAGCAAAGCGGAGGGTTTGCTAAAAAGCAGCACACAAAACTCACATTTGTAGGGCCATTCATCAGCATGATCACTAACATGGTCGCCTAGTTCCTTCATTGAATGGAAAAGCTTATCACACACATTGCAGATGAAATTCTTGGCAAATGTCTGCGGTTGTGCATCTGTTAATGTGTTGTTCAAGGATTCATCATCTTTAGATTTCACAGATAAAGGTGAGGTTTTAGAAGAGTTTTTAGGTTTGGAAATGGTACCGTCAGCAGCTTCCTCCTCCTTCATAGTTGGTTGCTCTACATCAACAGGATCTGCGTCAGGACCTGATTCAGCCACAAGAGGACAATCAGATATCACTGAGGTTGTGGTGGTGGACAGAGTTACTGATTCTGCAATGGAGGACACGAGAACAGTTGGGTCTACTGTTTGAGGGTTGGGCATTGATACGATCTGTTGCTGTTCTATGTGATTTACAACCATCTGTGAAGGTGCTGGAGGCTCAGCAGTGTTTTCTTGTAAGGTAATTGCAGCAGGGACCACATTTCCTGGGGCTTCGAGAGATATTGTGCACTCTATCAACACAGTGTTGCTCGTAATGTTGTATGAGTTGATGAGGGAATCATTTAAAGTTACAGTGGGTGTGAATGGGATTTCTGGTACAGGGGTGGACTCAACCATAGGTGGGTTGAGAGCTATCTGATCAGTGAGAAACACATGGCCAGGTAAATTTAGAGTCGGCTCAAGGGGTTGGGAGAGAGTAACAAGGTTTGCAGAATTTGCAGTAGCAAAGGCAGTATTTAAATCACACTCTGGAGAATTTAATGCATTTTCTGCACAGATTACCAAGGGCTCAGGAGATATGTTTGGGGCTAATACCTGGATTGGTTGAGTTGAAGGGTCAGAAATAGGTGGTGGAGCCAAAACTGTGATTAATGAAGGAGTAGTAGGGATAATGGTGTGTGATGTTGGAGAGGCAAAAGCTATAGTGCATGGTGAGGCTGGCTGCAAGCCAACGGGGGTAAGGGAGTTGGGTGATGGGGTCAAAGAGGTCGGAGGTAGGGCAAGTCCATAAACGAGTCCTTCTGCAACAGGCTCCACTGGGGTCATCAATTCTGGGCCTGTAACTATGGTGAAGTCAGTGACAAAAGGGGTGTCAGGATTCCCAAGGCTTACATTTTGCTCTCCGATCTTCATTATGGCCTTTTCTGCCATGCACCTATTTGGTTTTCCTTCTTTTAAAACTGTCTGTGAAACTAAATTTAAAGTCAGTTCAGATTCACTGAGGGTCTTTTTTTGCAAACTCAAATCCAGCACAGCATCCCCTAAAGCCACATCTTCATTCCTTCTGACTGTATTAGAGAGATCCAGCGGTTGCTGGTTACAGGGATTACCGCCAGTAATAGGTGGCCAACTATTCGTCAAGACGGGTTTCACTGACGGATCCTCTTCTACAGGTGAACTTGTGTCATCCTTTTCATTGACTGTTTGGGGCACAGGTGAGTCACTATGTTGTGTTTCCATTTGTCCTGTACATTTGTCCTGTACAGCATCACAATCATCTGTATCTAGCACTGATGATTCTTCGTTAGATGCCGGGGTTTGTTGTGGGGAGCTTGTTGGAGATCCAGTCCTTCTTTTAAACCTTCCTGTTCCAGCAGGCAGGACAGAGAGAGAGATAGGTGAGCAAGGCTTCTGACCATCTGCGATGAGGGCAAGTGTAGGTTTAAGGCCATCCTGTTTTTCCAGGAGCTGCTTCAGTTTAGGTGACAGAAACACTGTTCTTTCCTTCTGCACAATGGTAGACTCTGTATTCTGAGGAAGTAGATTCTCTATTAAAGAAGATACAAGTGATGATGAGGATGAAGACACAACCACCTCAGACTCAAGTTCAGTTTTAATTTGAGGTAAGAGAGGTGGTGTTGCAGTCCTTCTCTTTGCCAGTGGTTGACCAGCTATCTCTTTGCCTGTAACGGAGTCCGGATTTAAAACTTGGCTGATTTGGGAGGGGTCTAGAATCAGGGAATCCAGCCTAACCAAAGTCGAAGACCCAGAGTGAACCTCAGGTACTTCACAGCTACTGACTGTACTTGTTGACACTATCTTCCCATCAATGTAAAAGCTGAGATTTTCTGAAATATTGCTAGAGACATCTAGCATGTATTGTTCGACACCATCTCCTTCATTATCTGGAATAGCAGCAGGTGCTGAACTGTCACCAAGCTCTGTTTTTTGTTGAGATGTTTCACTGAAAACCCTCTGAAGATGTTCCTCCTGGAGCTGCTGAATTTTTTCGACACGTGTGAGTTGCAGATGCTGCTCATGGGTCCTGCGCTCATGCCGTCGCTTGCTGGTATGCGTAATGAATGTCTTTTCACAATACTTGCAAGCATGATGACCTTCTGATACTTCCTGTTTGTCTGGCTGAGAACTGTGATCTCCAGCTGACAAAGAGGAAGTATTGGAGCTAGTCGGGGATGAAGCATGAAGCTGCACCACGGCGTCCTCTGAGTTCAGAGGCTTTATCTTCTCATGCTGCAAGTGACCCAGATTTGAACTAAGGAAAACGTTGCTCTTATTGCTTTTGTATGCCTGTGCCTCACTGTTTGCCAAAACGTGGATGTGCATGTGTCGCTCCAAGCCTTGTTTGCTGGTAAAATGTCTCTCGCAGTGCTGGCAGGGAAAATTATTCCAGTCTCTCTCAATGTCCCGATTGGGCTGTTTATGAAGATCAGGGTTCAGTGGCTTTACCATGTCTGGTGCCGCGTCAGTTTCCTTTTGATAAATGTCGTCATCCTCCCCCTCTTCCATATCCTCATTGTCGCAGATTTCAGTGACGTACATTTGAGAGTCCTCCATCTTCTGTGGAAGTCGTAACCAGTTCTATGTATGTCTTGAGTAAATTTGACAGTGGTCACACCTATTGAACAGATAAAGATGATCATTTCATTTAGCAAACCAACACATATTATAGATAAAGTGCCAGGTAAGGATTGTATTAAATGGACCTTACGGGGTAAGTTGCAAATTAGCAACCAGCTTTGTGTCATTCCAAAATCGGCAGTAAATCACACTTCCCACAACGCATGGTTGGTCAGAATCTCAATCACAACACTGAAGACAATTTTACAGCTTCATCCTGGGGTAAAAAGGGCCACGGAGCTGCTGGTGAAGCAATTACCTCTGGCTGTCTGCTTCTTGCATCTAATCTGTGATAATGTTGTCTCTTTCCACGATGCATGGTGGGTTCGAGTATAACAATATCTACGTGAGTATTTCACAGCTTGTGGAAATAATGATAACCATGCCACTCTTGCTTGCACTATTACTGTGGTTTGTACACTGATCCGCGTTTACAACCTCAGGCTCACGCACAATGCATCCTGGTACATGTAGGCACCACATGAACAGCTGTGTGAGCAGGACAAACTCAGTAAACTCAGCTTTCTCTGTCAATATAGCACAAACTGAGAAATTTTTTGCTTCAGTTGACTACAATTATCATCAACATTGATTGGACATCCACATGAAAAGTGGTGGAGTTATCCTCTAAACATTTACCATAAACACTTGTGCAGTGTAATTATTCACGTTACACTATAAGGCAAATAATACATTAAAAATGTTTACTTGTTGTTTAAGTTATGTTAATTTAATTATTTCAAAACCACATTGAACGTCAGTTCATTCATTAATGGTTCTACATATCATACTGTTTCCATAATCTTAGTCTGTTTTTATTTGTTAGGGTATATTGCATTAGGCTTTAGCATTATAGTAGAGTAAGCCATTTGTCATCTATAACATATTGCAACTGACATGAATTCATCCATGATGACCCTCTATTTTCTATGTCTTTGAAGACAAAACCAGGATGGTGACAATAAAATGATTGGCATAATTGTTAACACACTATCTTACCATTTTAATGTCCGGTGCTGTGTAGAAGGCAGGTGTTGTTTGTCAGGTGAACACACATGCTTTTCCTGCTTGGAGAAGAAAGAGGATCGTAAACAAACTAAGAAAAAAATATATATATATATAGCCACTTCCATAATATAGCCTGACACTTCAGCTCAAACTACTGAATGATAATGAGCACAAACAGAATCCAAGTAAACAGTTGTGATATGGAGTAGGTGAGCGCAGTGCTCCTTCTCTGGTTGGTCATTTTGCTGCTGAATAAGCCTCACGTCCTCCCTTATTGACTTTTGCTGCTGAAGCCTAAAGCATATTAAGGTTACATCATAAACCAAAAAAACAGCAAGATCTAACAGAGCCACACTTTGTTACACTCATTTATTTTAACAGCAAGTGTCTGCTTTTTAATTACTACTTGCCTGCAGTGAGTACAGTCCCAAAATACAGTTTATCTGTCACCCTGATTAACAGTTACCTTATTGACCCTGGTAAGGCGGCCTTACACCACCTGCTCGACTATTCACACACATTCACACCTAGCAACTGCCACACACACACACACACACCTTAATCATTAGAATTTTTAAAAACTACTTTCAGTTCTTATACATGAGTCTGGAGAGAAACAGGTCTTGTTGCATTTTGACATTCAAGTACTGCCTGATGGGACAAAATGGCAGCAGGCTCATGTGTAACTTCAAAAATGGAGTGGGCAAACGCACACCAAGTCTGTTTTGAGGTGCAGGTACTGGCAGCAAAACACAAAAATGGAAAAAGTTCTGCACACTCAGTATAGCTCCATGAAAGATACTTTAATCACCAACGTTTCGACAGAATGTCTTCATCAGAGTATCTGCCAAGCAAACATTTGCACTGATTATATATGGTGTGGCACACCATACTGTCAACACTGTCCAAACATAGACCATATGGTTCCCGTAACTGAATCCCACCAGAGAGTTATGTGCCCTTTTCTCTTTGTCTGCTTTTTGTTTAACTACAGAACAGAGTTTTAAGAGTTGAGTGGGCTGTCCACTCCTATTCACGAGAAAGATCCCATATAAACTGCTGATCCTGTGATAAAGTATCAGAAATGAGTGGGCTGCTCCCTTAGCATTAAAAAAACCCCCTAAATACTGTGTCAAAAACTCAGTGTGACACATTACAGCATCACGCAAATAGTGAAGTATAATTCCCTGACTGTTCGGACATTTAATTTCAGTAAAGAAGTGTAGTGCTTTGGAAAGTATTTAGATGCTGTTTCCTGCTTGTTTACTTTTATCAGTCGTCTCTGCTTCCAGCTTTCCATCACAGCTTCTCCGACCTCCCATCTGCTTGGACTGTGGAAGTGTGTATGTTGTTCGTGTGTTGTGCTAGATGTGTTTCTTACTGTGGTCACTGATAACTTGCGCCTTAACCTCTTGCTTCGTCCCTGTGCACTTCCCCTGCTGTCAGTCCAACCCTTCCTGTTATGGTGGCCACCGGCACGAGCAGGTCCCACTTTCAACTGGGACACCAGATGACCTCTGACCTTCCTGCCTGTCTGTTTATTTCCTGTGTCTTTCAAGTTCACAGATTTTGTCTGCAAACAGGAATCTTCTGAGAGTGACAACATGAAGTGAGCCAGATTTGACCGGACTTGATCTTGCTCAGCCTTCGATCCCAATATGTCATTGTACACATACAAAATTGAAAATAAATACTAATAAAATACATTTAGAGCTGCAAAAATTAATAAAATAATTGATTAATCAATCGATTGAAGTAATTGCTAACTATTTTGTTAGTGGATTAATCATTTCAGTCATTTTTCAAGCAAAACTACAAAAAAATTGCTGGTTTAGCCTCTTTTTGCTGTTTCTCTGTGTCATTTATGAGAATAAACGAGGAGTCTTTGTGTTTTACGTTGTTGTTTGGACAAAAGATGCAATCTGAAGACACCATATTCAGCTCTGGAAAATTAAGATGATCATGTTTCCCACTGTCTGACATTTGAGGGAGTAAATGATTGATCGATTAATCGTGAAAATAATCGTCAGATTAATCGCTGATGCAAATTATTGTTAGTTGCAGCCCTAATCTCAATATCATTAGGAGTGCACCAATATGGAAATTCTAGGCCAATACCTACATTTGAATAACAATTTGGCCGATAACTGATACTGATATTTAATTAATTTTATTTTTGTTGTTATTTATTACCCCTCTGGTGTCAAGAAAGAAGTCCTCTTTATAATAAAATAACTGAACTGTTTTAAAGTCATTTAACCCTTTGTCGCACATCTGTGAATGCACACAAATTCAATAAAACAAATTTATTAAAGCTATGTAACATTCTTTCACATAACAAAGATTTCTTTTCAGAAAGAAAACTTCAAAAAACAGGTAGGCAGTGCAGGACGGCGCGTGTATCCACCTTATTTGCCGATAGTCAATCACATGCATATTGGCCGATACTGATGTTGAGCTGATAAACCAGTGCAACCCTAAATATCACATTGACATTAATATTAACATTATTTGAAGTGCCAAGGTGTTCTGAGATGCATTACAAAGATATTCTTACTCCTGCCACTGATAAGTACTGCGTTATCAAGCTGGGGTTTAATAGAAATCAAGACAAGAGCATTAATAAAAGTGATTGTTTCAACCGAGTTCTCCTAAAAGAAGACCTGAACACAGAGGACAGACAGAGGTTTGTTGTGTGGGCAAAGAATTTTTGTTGCTAGGGGAACCAACATAGGGAAGCATGATGACGTTGTCACAGATTTTGTCTTTTGAAGGTCTTGTATATTTGGCCTTAACCTTCAGCTGCTAACCCTGAACTCCCACTTCTGAAAAAAAAAAAAGAAAGAAAAGGAGAACGAGGACTGTTGGAGTGCATGACGTCCAGTTTGTTTGGGTGGCTGAAGGAATCAAGAGTGGCAAACCAATTTCAGGTGCGTCACCTTTTTCTGTCTGCTACGCAAGCAGCCAGACACACTCCAACCCCACAGGGCCTGAATCCTAATAAACAC
Organism: Naso minor; assembly: GCA_029874875.1. NCBI lineage: Eukaryota > Metazoa > Chordata > Actinopteri > Acanthuriformes > Acanthuridae > Naso > Naso minor. The sequence goes on from JAQFJB010000008.1 coordinate 18,336,001, forward strand.
CCTCAAACTCCTCCAGATGGGAGCTCCTGCCATCATCTCACTTCAGCTTCTTCGACGACTTTTCTCTCCATTGCTCACGACGGAGTGCACAACCCTCCTCTGTGTTTTCAGACCCACTTGCCTCTAAAGGCACACAGACGCGCACGCTTGAATACTCGCATCAAAAGCGTTTTGCTCTTTGCTTAATTTAGCATTTATGAGCGTAAGCAGCTCGGCAGCATTTCTGAATGCAAGCACATGCTCATCTTTTACATGCACGTGCCCAAACACACTCGCGCACAGGTCGGCGTGACTGTGTCTTGATTCTGGGGTACCAGGTGTGGCACCCATGTTCAATCTGCTCTCTGGAAAAAGCCGTGGCCTTCAGAGAAATTGAATAAAGTCCAGACTCACAGGGTAATGCAGCTAGATGATGGTAGACACGGCTTTTACTGAATGAGGACAAGATATTTTTTGTGTGTGTGCAGAGGAAGGGGGAGCAGACGAGCATGTTCGGGGTGGGGTGGGGTGGGGTGGAGGGGTTGAAAGTGAACGACCAAGCCGAGCACGAGTTTCTCTCCCCGTCTTTTTCTTTTTTTTCCAGGCCTGTTATTAGCTCTATGTGCTCCATCAGACATGCTGTTCTCTCCGTAATCACAATCAATCCATCCCGCTGAGAGCGGGCTGCAATTCCAGCTGTTCTCTTTTCACCGGATTTCTGCTCCCCTACAAGTTTTCTTTCTTCCTTATTTTCCTTTCAGGTTTTCTGCAAGTCTTTCTTTCTCTCTTTTTTCTTTCTGCTCTTGAAGTAAAGACAGAGGTATGGAAAAACAAAGTGCAGATACTGTAGATGGATGGATGGATGATAAATAGACAGACACATAGAAAGACACATAGATAGAAAGATAGATAGATGTAAGTATAAGAGTCATGGGAACAGAAGAGATTGATTAATAATGCAGAATGATTATGCTCTCACAGGTGGCTAAAGGTAAAAATATCTTCACCTCAGAGGAGGGAGGGAAGTGAGCGAATGGGATGGAAAAAGGGAACATTTGGACTTAGTGAAGTGGGGAGAGGAGAGGAGAGGAGAGGAGGAGGCAGGTGGAGAAGCTGGGGAAAGAAAATGGGATTTGATGAATAGGGGGAGACAGGGCGCTAGCATGAGAAAATAGGATTCCTGAGACAGAGAGAGAGGGAGTCTGGCGCTGAAAACTAATATGTCTGTCTGCTGATCTGCCCACCTTCACCTCTCATCAGGCCTCATTAACAGTTGTCACATGAGGAATTAATTCTGTGCTCGCATGTCAGTGCGTCACACACACACACACACACACACACACACACACACAGTGATGCATGCATATACAAAGGCACACCTAAACTGACAGCTAGATGTGTCATAAAACTCACACATACATGCAAACACAAGAAAACATAAACTCCAACTTCATGGGAGTGTTATAATAAAACATGCCTTCGAGTTAATGCTTCGTGATTATTTCCTGTATTTCTTTGCATGAACAGTCATTTGGTTGGTTCAGTCCTTGCATGTATTGTGATAGAAGAACTGTTGCTTTACTTCGTCCTGTGGGTCATAACTGCTCTTTTACTTTTCTCTGACCATTTGCTAAACCTCACATACTGAACAGTGTTCGTCCAGTCGTAGATTTGCAACTTTAATTGGCCAAGACAAGTGCGTGAAGACTTGGATTTCTCTATATACAGAAACAAAGCTGATTTCATACTGTTCATAGTAGACTTGACTTAAGATGGCGACTATTTTATACTATCTTACTAAAGTCGTAACCGACTAGGGACACTTCATACTACACTTTTCTGTGCAGTGTTTTCCACATAATGTTATACTGTGGCGGCCCGCCATAGTCTCAAAATGAAATAAAAATATTTCTATGCTACAACATATGTTTTGGGCCGCTGCTCAGCAAGGCACGTCTCTTTAATCCTCCTTCACTATCTGTCCATTCCCCTTGCTCTATGCACGCAGGCCAAGGCTCAGGAAACAGCCTCCCATCGTCCCAGGGTTGATAGAAAATGTGTTTGGGATGATCGGTAATCTTTCCTGTGACAAAAAGGGACTTTTGTATGTACACTAAGTATGTCTGAGTCACTATTGCTTGGCAAATGAAAACTAAACTTTGCGCTGATTTAATCGTAATCGTAGATCGAGTACGTCAGTTCATGCTGTCACCATGGTCACTCAGTGTCACTGGCTTGCTGCTCAGTACGAGACTGATAGAAATCCTGAAATGTTCCCACGGCACCGGCATATCTTACGTTATTCCCTCAGTCAGAATCAGCTTGCTGGCAGGGCCTCGGCACGGCGTGGTGAGGTAACGAGTAAGGACATAGATGTAATGTAGCTTTCATGTTGTAATTTTTAAAATGCATTTATGATCGCGGTAAGGTCGCAAGGTCACGTCAAAATCTGAAAAAGACGCCGTAAAGTGATTGCCAACGGGGGTGGTTAATAATGTTTTAGTCTATAAAATCTTAAAATATTTTGAAAAATAGTCGTCACTACTGCCCAGAGCCCAAAGTAACGTCTTCAGGGTGCTTCCTTTGTCCAGCCAACAGTTCAAAACCCAAAGACTCTTCATTTACTGTCATAAGTGATGAAGAAAAGCAGCAAATTCTCATGTTAAAGAAGCTGGAACAGCAAATGTCTGACATTTCGTCCTGAAATAAATGAATTAATAAATGTCATTATTCATATTCGTCAGGAAATGTTAAGTTATCTGTTAACTTATCTGTAATGATGTAAACGAAGAAAAAAAAGGTTACAAGAACACAAAGTTAATGATAGATTTAGCCTCTTAATTTTGCTCTGGAAGTGCCACCAGACTGATGCATTTTACTTTAAATTGTACAAAATCAAGACATTTTCTTCATCAGGGAGCATGCCTCTGGACCCCGAAGGTCTGGGCTTTAACCCCTCCAGTTTCTAAATATCCCGCAGGAAACACCGCTGTGTGTTCGCAGGTTACATTAAAAACCGCCCATCCAATGTGGATCCAATATTAGGACCCAAGACCTGATCCGCAACCCGCACAGGCTTATATCCATGTTTTATACAGCAGACAGGTTGGTTCTCCCACTGTTAGGGCAGGTCCCTGGTGTGTTTTCTATTTTGTTTAAGACTTGAGTGGATTTGGGGAGCGCTCTCCCTGATCAGACCGCGCTGACCACGATGGAAGTGCTTTGTGTGTCTGTGCTGTTTAATTTGCTTCACTGTAACATTAGGACGAGAAAGCAGTGGCTCGGAAATGAGGAGAAAAAAAAACAACAACCAGAGCTACAGTGAGAAAGCTGATTCAAAACATGTTGTGTTTGTAATCATAAGTCACCAAGACAGCAAGTGAACCTTTAAGAGCAAATAATGAGCCATTCTGTTTCACTCAGCGGGAGAGTAATTACAGAAAACCTGGATGCATTTAATCAGCTGCTGTTAATGTTACATTCAGTAAGACACGAGGTTGTGTTTTGTAGTTTTTTGGGGTCTTTTTGTGTTTTGCCGGAAAATTTTGGTTCCACTTATGACCTCTTTTTCAGACAACATAATTGATGTTTTTAACTAGAAAAAAAAGAAGGCTACATCTGTCTATGATTTAGAAGCCACTGTTTCAGAAATGACCAAGAGTATTTTATGTTAAATCTGCCACCATTAACACTGCGACCCCTGACCCTGACCCCTAACCCTGCAAGAACTGAAAGCTTAACAGGCCTGACAACAGTCACTAATCGGTGTGAAGCTTAACAAACAGTCATCAAATTGACTTCACACCAGCAGATGTGCAATCAGAAATGCCGTAGTGTAGATGCCTGAGACCTGCATCTTTTTTTAGGCACACACACCCACATGCACACATAAAACAACGACACAGACTCATCTACCTGGTCCCAGGGACTGAGTATCCCTCCTGAGAACATGAACAGGTAACCCATGATGACCAGACAGGCCCATATAAGCAGAGAGAAGAGGCCGAGCATCCGCTTGAAGACCGACTCGATGCAGACGAGGATGAAGATGGACAGGAAGAAAAAGAGAGCAGCGGGAACCGTGATCAAGAACGTCAAGTGGTCTTCTGTATTCTGGATAGAGAGAGACACAGAGAGGGCATTATTGCAGTTTAAGTTTGTCTGTTTTCTGTTTTTCACTACATTACTGTTTGCATATTCCGTAGGCCACACACTCATACACTGATACACATACACACACCTACATATAGTTTGTAACATTAAAGACGAGCTGGAATGCTTTTTTCCAGAGCTTCCACTGCTGTGTTGTGACATATTCGCTATTCAGACAATTAAACAACCAGAGAGCGGGCTGTAGGGGCGGGACATAAGTTGGAGGAACCTGATTGGAGGGTTTTGGCAAGTGGGAGGGATGTACGGTGACAGCGAGATGAACATGGAGATGAAAGCCAACGATGTTAGCCTCCATTCAGTGGTGGAGGACTACTCGCCTCCCTCATCTCCGCCAAAACTAAACTGACACTAACGTTATCACTATCACTCTCTCTCTAAATCTCTCTGTCACTATGTCTGTTTATCTCTCACTATCTGTCTTAATCCGTCTGTAAACCCACAGAGATCCCAACTGACCCGCCCTCCACAGTGTCTATAGGAACTGCAAAATGATTGACAGGCGGATTGGCGTGATATAACTGGTTGAATTCAACCAATGATTCAAACAATAATGGCCCAAGCAAAGATGACATCAGGCACCCAGGAGATTTTTTCTTTTACATGAAAGACGGAAGTGGCAGACTTTAAAATAAAAATACGAAATTATACATTTTTTGTCATTTTTTTGTGATACATTGTCAAATTTGACTACAGTAAGAGCAGGGATATGGTCCAAAAGGGTTGAAAATGCATTTATGACCTGTACTCTGCACAGTGTGGTTGAATACTTATATCAGATTCATTTAGCATAAAAAAACACAACAAACAAGGTCAGTATTACAAAGTAATGTGATTACTTAGGGAGAATCCTCCACATTTTGGTTGTGTATCATGACACACACACACAGACAGACGAACAGACGGCACACAGACTGGCAGACAGACAGTCTGAGCCCAGAGAATGTGCCACTGCATCACTTCTGCACTCACACTGTCAAAGTCAGCATTTGGAAGCTGTAAACACACACACACACACACACACACACACACACAACCTCCTTATCTTCTGCAGCCTCACTCTCACTCTGTCATGTCTACAGTCAAGGAGGACGTCCACAACAAAAAACTGTCAATCTTAACCGGTAAATCTTTTTAAAAAACACACAAACTCAGCTGTAGTTTTTCCCCAACAAGGCGGAAGACATTCTTGTTCCTTTTAAACTCCTAAATAAGGCACAAATTATCTCACAAAGCTGTCAGAACCTTTTATTTGTTCCAGGAGAAATGACCTTTCATCAGACAAAAAGACTCTTCGAAACTTTTTTTTACAGCTCACAGCACATTTTCATCATTTTAACAATCACCACGAAAAACCTTTATGGTACGATGAATAGTCCTTGGGTAACTATGGAGACATTATGAACCAAAGTTTGCACCATTATCTGTTTAGACTGAACTGTTGACATGGGGAGACTGCAACACTTTTCAGTTTCTGACCTGTCTGTAACCTCTGCGTGAGCGTGTGTTCGTCTCCTAGCACAGTGGTACCAAAGTGGGAGTCGCAGCACTCTACAACTAACCCTAGAAACTAACCCTAAATTTTAAAATAATTTTAAATTGCATATTTTACCCATTATTGTATAAGTTCTGGTTATATTCTCTTGTATATTTTTTCTCAAATTTAAAATAGTATAATGGCTGTTAGGCTGTTGTTCTTTTTTGTTGTATTGATGCCCGTGTTTGGACAGACCTAACAGTGTGTGTGTGTGCGGCTGTGCACAACATTACATGCCACCTCCAGCGCCGATGGGGGTCCCCAGTCTCTGGCAAAAAGTTTAGGGAACTGAAAAGTTTGGCAACCCCCGTCCCAGCATATTTCTAATTATTCATTCAGTCGCCAAAATACCTTTTTCAGTACGCAAAAATCCCATCACACACAAAAACATCCACAAAAATGCTCACAATTGTGTTCAGGGTGAGAATAAAATGCTCTCCTCATCCTTTTGCCCTCTTCAGGCTGCATGAATTATGAAAACAGCAGCAAAATCACCATCATTCGCTCGAGGAGAGGATTGAGAGCTTCCACACTCAGCACACTTTCACAGACGTTGTCCTGCCCAACTCCCACGTAAACCATATTAAGTTATACCAAAGTCATGATTACACTGACAGGTCCAGCTGCTGTAAATGTTAAATTAGCCAGCCACTGTGTGATTAGATGCCACCTATTTTACAGTGAAATGAACATCAGTGTGGGCATAGAAATGTGTTTGAATCTTTTAAAACGCAGCTCGCTGAAGCAGGTTTTATGTAACAGAACGAAAAGATGCCACGGACTCAACCTTGAATTTGTGGCAGATTTGACAGTTTTATTGACTCAAGCAGCTCGTGGAGAATAGCAGAAGGTTTTTGCAAATGCGGAAGGAAAGCTTTTTGTTTTGTGTTTGTGTGGCAGCACGGTGCAGCAGAGGTAGTGTGAGTCAGGGTCTGGAGAAAGGATCCCAAGGGATCCTGCTGCTGACGCCACGCCAGCTCTACAGTCAGCCTGGAGCGCAGGTTGAATCCCAATGAGGATGTAAGCAAGACTGCAAACTCCGAACACCGGAGGGACACCTGAGAGGGCATGTGGTATCATTCGCACAAACTTTACGCTCACACACAACAACACACACACAGGTTGCGCGTGGAGAAATCTGCTCCCACACCAAGTCAGTGTTTTCACATGATTGTGGTAAGAAAAAAAAAAGAAGCATCTGCACTTTGCATGTTTCTGATCATAGGCCATCTAATCCTGTTAAAGCCCTTTTGAAACCATTTAAAGCCGTTTCTCTCAATGTGGCATAAAGGGAGAGTGGTGCCTGCCTGCTGTAACATACTGCATTGTCACTCAGAACAATTATTTCCTTTTTTAGCCCCGTCTGGCTTATCCAGCTATTATACTGGGAGGAAAAAGGGGGGAACATAGGGACATAGCAGCAGCAGCCACACAAAGAGAGAGAGAGATGCAGTAATCTAATTATTTAGCAGTGAAATGACACAAACACACCAAATAAATTATGTTAAAAAGTGAGAAGAAGAGAAGAGGCGGTACAGACGCTGCTGGTGTTGAAAGCATGATAGCGTATGCACTTCCCATGTTTTGGTGTCTGTTTAAAATGTATCCTGCCTGATGAAGCAGCACTCGCGGCAGATTTTTTTCCAATCTGCTCTCAGCCTGATTATGAAAATCATTAATAATCAACAAACCTTTCCTCGATTGCTCCATTTGCGGTGTACAGGAATGTTGACACACTCTGCTAGAACAGGTCAAAGGTAGCAGAGCATCCATCATTCAACCCAAAAGACCATGTCAGAAACTTTAAACTTCATCAGGACAGAGTAAAGAAATGCTTACTTCATAAGACCGGCTGACCAACACACGCTGAAGCATGAAACAACTTGAGCCAACTCTGTGGTGAAGAAAATAACTCTACACTCAGTCTGTTTCACCTTAAGAACCCTACGCCCGCTCGGCGTCATGGACAACGGTACTTTTTCTAAGAGAAAATGATGCGGCAGGAAAGTTCCTTCCCGCTGCTGGAGATTTAACGGTGATAACACAGAGGAGAACTCACTATCATTCCTGAGTTTGACACTGGCAAGAGACTGTGGGATGCTTTCAGATTAATTAATTTGTTAATAAATGCTGTTAAATTTATGAAAAGTCGCAGATAAATTATCTTCATACCAGTTATGTTTCACACTAGGGCTGAGTATTGGCAAGAACTTCACAATACGATACATATTACGATACACAGGTCAGGATACGATTATATCACGATACATTGCGACGTGATGCATATTGCGATATATTGCGATATTCAAACAGAATCTAAACCAGATGCATGTTACTGTGTAGGATCTAGGTAGTCTACATACATCTCATCTCATTATATTGATAATTTAAAGGACAAATAGAGTCAAAACAATTCAATTATAAATTCTCTTTGCAATTTATTTATATGGTATTGGAAAATAACCAATCACACTGATGTAGCTGCCATAACATC
>JAQFJB010000008.1:18368500-18382440 GCA_029874875.1 Naso minor
GCCAAGCAGCTATGCACACACGCGCGCACACACACACACACACATATACTAACGGAGCTTTACACATACACACAATTACAAGGTGGCACTGATAAAGCTCTATCTGTTCAGGAGAAACTTCTTTTAGGCCAAAACAGAAGTACATCCTCTCCCCTTGTGTTTAAGGATTTCCTAGGGTGCAACCTTCATCCCTCCACTTCCCTCCAGGATGCCTTAAACTAACTGGACCGAGGAACAAAACTTCCACCAGGAATTTCATGTTAACCTCGCCCACTTTCCAAAGACATATAAAGAAAAGTGGAGAGAATATCACAAAGGAGCTAGGAGCTCCGTATCCCTTTCTGTTCCTGCTTTTCTTTATCAAACAGAGCTTGAGTAAAGAGAAGGAGGGGGGGGGGGGGCCCGTTGAACTGGGGTCCACCTCAACCTAATGACACACAGGCGCATACACTCTGGCACTCACACAGAAATAAGAACTAATGGACACGCATGCACGCACAGACACACACACACACTCCAGAGATGCTGCCTGGGGAAAGGTTTCTTAAACAAAATTTAAAATTCTACAAAAATAAAACAGTATAAAATGCCTTTACATTTACACACACAAAAAATTAAATAAGCATTTACTTTAGTTCCAAAAAGAAAAATAACATTATTGCACAAAATAAAAAGCAGTTTGTTCTGAAATGTATAAATGAGAGAGAGAGAGAAAAAAAAAAGTAACACTGAACCGCAGACAGCTTGGCTGCAGGGTCAACGAGGTCAAGTGAACTTGGCAATGGTGTCACCACCACCGAGTCACACAAAAACAAACAAAACAAACAGACAAAAAAAAAAAAACAAAAACAGGAATTGACCTGAAACGAAAATGAGGAAAACAAAATACTGAAAGTAACTTAATACTGAAACTATGAAACTGTGAACGAAAGTCATGCAGAAATGGAAAGGTAGAGATAGTCGGAGGAAGATGCAGAGCTGAGGGCTGTTGTTCCACGTCGCGGCAGCCCCAGTGGGAAAACTGCTGGTCTCTGGTCCGCCGTCTGCCTGCCCGTTCACGTCAAGAATGAAGAGCCAGGGTCTCGCAGCCAGACAGGAGAGGGAGGAAGAGTGAGGGGAAGAGGAGTGCCTTCTATCTGCTGAGGCTAACCGGTAGGCTGTCCCTCTTTCTGCGTCGCCACGTGTTGCGGTGATACTGTGTGTGCGTGTGAGCGTGTGTGTGTCCGCGGTTGGCCAGAACGGGGTTGTTGACCAGCGGTGGGTTGTGGAAGCCCTTTACGTTGAACTTGGCTCCGTTCTGAGGAGGAGTGGAGAGAAAGAGAAAGAGAAAAAGGAGAGAGAGAGAGAGAGAAAAGACAACGCTCACATATTCTTGCCTGATGATGCACCACAACTGAAATGATGTGTGTTCATGTTCTGGAACAAAACATTGAACTCTGCACATAGACTTCCAGATCCTTTCACGTGCCATGCATTCAGACGCTGCATGTCAATATATTGAGCCGGTCAGATACCGCTAATGCAAACTGATTACGTCAAACAGCTGCAGCTTCACATTAAAAGCACTTAACTGACTTTTATTTTGAAGTAGGCTAGTCAGAAGAAACACAGTGTGTTCAGTTAACTTGGGTAGCTGACCACTATTGATTATCAAAAAACGTGTCTGCGGAGCAAGACAACAGTCTTTTTCAGCATTTGTTGACGGCGGATTAATTTTAAAAGTGTCTGGGAGTTGTTTCATACGGTCGGTGAAAGTAATGGAACAATAAGGAGCTACTTGATGAACAGCTGCAAGTGACAAGTAACAAACTCTCTCTCCTTCATTCAAGTTTTAAAGTTCTCCTTTGGCATCTGAAATAACGTGAAGTAGGCACTTCATGTTTCTCTTTAACAACTCTCCTTACTCTCCTCATAAGTAAATTGTCACTGTGTCTCCAGCAGCTCTGTGCTGCAACTCAGCTGCTGGTCTGCACGGATCCAGCTACAGAAGCCTGCAGCAGGATGTAACTGTAGCTTCCATCTGTCCAACAGTATTTATTTCCAAACAGATAAAATGACAGCGGGGTCGGTGGGCAAAGTAATGTAATCGCGTATGCCACACCACCATGAAACACTGCGAACCACAGACTACGACCGCAGCAAACCCAGGTTACACTGTGATCTTGTGACTTTGCTCCGAGCTGCTGGTCAGTGTGTCTGTTACACACGCTCACACTGAAGGCTATTCACTGTCTGGAGTCTGTTAGCAGTGCAGCCTTAAAGCGGAAAAACATTAAAACTGTAAAATTCTATATTTGTTTATCTATATTTATTTATTTGTTTAGCGCAACATAAACAGAGATAATGGGTAGAAAATTTTTTTTTTTCCAAACTATGTTTCATGTCAAATTTTAATGAAACAAAGACACTAATGAATGATTTGGCCGAGAATAGTGACACATTTACAATTAACTTACAACCAAAAATTATGAATCAAGATTTTAAAACAAATCGTGACTCCAGGAACGGAAATCAGATTGAATCTTGAGGTTTGAAGTGGACTCCAAATGTCAAACTACTCCTTTAATAAGTCAGAAGGCTGAAATAGCCTACTAGTTTCATAAGAGATGCTTAATGGGTAGAGTCCTTGTTTATGTCATTTCCCATAGCAACAGGTACACACCAGATGTTGGAACATCAGGCCTTGAAGCAGCAGTGATAGTGTAATTGTTTACTGATCAGCTATGCACTACAGATGGCAATTCAAATTTTATGTAACCTGTTAGACGACTCATCTGAGAGAGAGAGAAACCAAACACTGCAAAGAGAACGGAGACTGCGGAGGAGAACTGAGATGGAAAGAGTGTGAGCTGATGCGTGTGTTTGTGAGAGACAACTTTGCCTCGACAGTGCTATGAGTGTGTTTGTGGCATCCGGCGCCTACCTTGTGTGTGTGGCTGGAGTGGGGGCTGGGCGGAGGCTGGGGGCTGGAAGGGGCGGGGGCATGAGCATGGGCTGGGGGGGGCATGTGGAAGAAGGGGGGGAGCCCGGTGTCTATACACACCTGTCTGCCAGGTATGGAGTGCATTGCTAGACCACCGGGCAGTGAGACGCGAGCCTGGAGGACAAAAGAACACAATTATTTCCGAGAAGAGCAACAATGTCCGACTGTTCTTGTTCTTTATCAAATACTGTAAATGTGTGCTTTCAAAACACCTTTATTTTTAGAGCTACAGTATTTGATCTGATTATATAAAGTTCTTTTATCACCTTCTAACGCTGGATTCTTATGCTTCATTCACTTCTTCAAATGTTAACCACTAATTAACTCTTTTTTTCCTCAATAATCACTCAATTTCCTGTTCCTACTTGCCATCGATATCCTACGCCAATGCAATCAACAAATGCCTGTAGTTGCGGCTGTCTGCCTACCTGTGAGCCTGGAGGAATGAGGAGATGGTGTCCTCCCATGCCGGGCTTGCCGGTGCCCAAGCTGAGGCCTGGAGCTAAAGCTAAGCCCAGAGGTGGGAATGACGGGTATGGAGGGAGGGCTGGCGGAGGGACGGGACACGGCAGCGCTGAATCAGAGTCCTGGCGAACACCCAGAAAGGACGAGATAATGAGGAAGGTTGAGTATGTCACTTGTCATTACAGTACTACAGTTACATTAGATGCTGGGTGTTCTTTTGGATGGGTAAAATAAGAACAATATCAGTTGTATTTAGCACAGTGTGTCATGGGTGTTTTATATTGACTAGTACTGACTGAATGCTGTTTAACTGAGAACCTGTTAAGTAACCCTGCGCTATATAAGATTTTACTTAAAGCTGCAGTAGGTAACTTCTGCTCACGAGCTAATGTTAGCTGTAGCATGAGACTCACTGGGTAGGAACTCAGCTGTGGCTGTTTGCCCTGGCTCGCATTTTATTTCGTTTGTTGTCGCTCTCTCTTTACAGTCCGATTTGAACCGAGAAGAAATGGTTGCAGGGGCAGCTGTAGCGGAGTAAACTGGTCCGTCGCAGCTCGAGCTTTTTTACTCTGTTGTCGGCAGAGGTGAGTCAGAGCGAAAGGCACGAACAGCTAATCAGCTTGTACCAACATCACCTGTCGCTAAGAGGCGCAGTGCAGACTGGCCAATCAGGACAGAGAGTACAGAGAGCGTCACTGATTGGGCGAATAGAGTGGGAGCGATAGGATTTTCATCAATCTTAAATGCATGACAACGGCGTGCTGGCGTCCCTGAAATTGCCATGGGTTGAAACTAGGGTCTAGAGTGCAATCTTTTGAAACCGCAACCTTCTTTCCAGCTGTGTAAACTGGCAAAACGAAAAGCCTATGACAGTGGTGACTACGCTAATGCTAACACTAATGCTACTGCAAGTCAATGCATTTCGCTCTAGTCACTACCAAACTCTGATTTAACTCTCAGCAGTGCACCGAAAGCAGGTCGAATATGACGACAGTCTATTGAGGCAAATTCAGGGTTCGTAGTAGAATTTTAGAAATCAAACTACAGCTGAATTTCTTTCATTTGTGGCTCTGGCAACAGGAAGTAAACAACTTCGGCAGCTCTGATGGTATGTCATACACCGACGACTTCTGGTCTGGCATGCATACTACAGCTCTCTGGTTGTTACAGTAAACAGATTTTTTTTAAAGGCACAAAGGAGAGACTTTTCTATTTTTTTGTAGGGCTGCTCTTTAACAAATGCTGCATTTTTCTAGCTGCCATTTCAAATAAAAACTCTTTCACAGTGAGTGAGTCCATCTGCTTGTGTGTGGTCTTACGTTGTCTGATCCAGACAGCGAGGACACAGAGGAAGCTGAGGAGTGCTGCTGGGGGCTGGAGATGGACATCGGGGAGTCCGCACTGTGAGGCGACACCGAGTCCCTTTGCTGCTCCTCCGACCCGACACCACCGCCGAGCACACAGGGCTCCTGCTCTGACACTGGCTCCTTGGGAGGTGGAACTATAAAAAAATAAATGAAAAGGTTCAGTTATTCACATATTCCTTACGCCTTGATCGTTGGTGGGGTTTTTTTCAGTTGTCTATTTAACACTCAAATTTATTCTTTTAACAAAATTTATTGAGAAGTTCAATTAGGTGTAATTCATCTAATGCAAAGAAACCAGTTCTCATACAGGAAGTCATTTTCCTCCTATTAGAATAAAACGTTTAATCCTGAGCTCCTAATACAAGTCTGGTTTCAAGCAGTTTGTCATTACTCTAAATGTGGATTTCAGCGTGTGAGGAACCGTACCTCTGTTGTCTGTTCGAGCCAGATCCCTGCCCCCCCACTTCTTTATGATCCATTCCCTGTATTTGATCACTTCCTGGGTCAACCTGATTATCCTGCCCAAGGTGCTGCATGGAAGAGACAGATGAGTTTCAAAAGAGCACCGCTTTCACTCAGAATATCTTTAGTATTGTTCAATGGACTGAATACTAACCTTTCAGAGTCTTTGTTGGGATACGACCGTGCAAGCGGGGACACGGCGTGACTCAGGACAGTGTAGGCATAGTCGAGCACCTGCTTGACATGCATGGCACCATAGGAGCCCCTCCCAACATCGTTACCTACATGGAGTAAAAACCCAACAAAGCAACACAATCGTGAGTATTAAAGGGTTAAAGAAAAAAATCTGGCCCAGTAAACTCTGTAATATTCGACCTAATCATTTATATTGCTTTCTTTTGACGATTCTACACTCCTCTCTTGCTGTGAGATACTTCATGCTCTTACAAAGAAATATGAAACGACGTATTCTATATCATGCCATGAGGTAGAAAAGTGTTATTTTACATTGAGGTCAAACATCTATAAATGTATCAAAGCATGGTCCTTTGAGCCGGATACATGTGAGGAGAGGAGACAAAGACTCTTGAATTTAAAAGTCAGTAACCACAGAGGCAAAGCTGTACGACACATATACCCTCCTTCCAAAAATACTGCATTACAGCAGGTTACACCTGAAATCATCTAGTCCATCGTGTAGGCACTGTGATTACTTTTAAAAAGTAATTAGTTATAGTTACTAGTTACTTCTCCCAAAAAGTAACTGAGTTAGTAACTGAATTACTCCACTATAAAAGTAACTAGTTACCAGGGAAAGTAACTATTGTGTTACTCTCACGTTAGCCACACCTGGCCTGCTATCATCATCAACAGTGTCAACAACAATGTTTTTGGCCACTAGTTTTGTAGAAGCGTGTGCCGTTGAGAGATGCTTCATTAGATTAGAGTTGCTTACAACAGACGTGGACAAACACTTCGCTCCGGGACATAATGTACACTTCACATGTACGTTCTTGCCTTTTACCTCAAGGAGTATACAGTAGTGTCCGTACTTCCACTTTGAAAATGCCAACTTTCCCTCCAGACTCGCCATTGCTGCAGCTTACCTCTGCTAGTTTGGGTGTGTGGTAGTGTTGTGTCGTTCGTGAACGATTGAGTGAACATACTGAATGGAATCACTTCAGGAACGGATTCGTTCTTTTTTCAGTTCAGTTGAGCTCCGGCCGCCGCCGGTAACTGCTGCCGCGTTCTATCACCGTTCTGTGTCACTTACTGAATCTTCGGCGGCGTCAGGCGGGGGTGTTTATCACTTGCGAAAGTAAGCTACACAGAGAGGGGAGTCAGGGGCAGGGCAGGGGAGTGATTCAGGGCCATTGGGAGTAGAGAACTGTTTGTGATTCACGTTCGCGCTGCCAGGGCCCAGGCAGTCACTCATCATGATTCGCGACGCGAACCTACTGCGAGAACTGCCACAGAGGGGGACGTGATTCACGTTCGCGCTGCAGTGCCTGCCCCCCACTCTTGATTCGCGAGTCTACACAGAGAACTGCCGCTGAGGAGGACGCTGTAAGTCACTCACTCACTGAGTCTACTGCACACACACGCTACTGCCGCCGAGGACGCTGTTACTCACTCACTCACTCATGATTTGCGAGTCTACTGCGCACAGAGAACTGTCGCTGAGGACGTGATTCACGTTCACGCACTGTGCTGAAAGTGGCGCTGTGTCACTCACTCGCTTACTGCACACACACACACACAGAACTGCCACTCAATAGCTAAAGCTGCGTCTCCCGTGAATGCACCGTCCCTCAGTAAGTGTTACATAGTGAATGTGAACCTCAGGGCTGAATCATGACCTAGTGACGGATAGTTTGGCTGTTTATCAGTTCAGGGGGTTGAAGAACAATGCACTATGCAGTCAAGGCTCCTGCCTCCTGCTAAGCACTGAATGATTCGGTGAACGAATTTTTTGAACGAATCATTTTAATGAACTGATTCTAGTGATCCAGTACAGTCAAAAGAACTGCAGTTCCCATCGCTAGCAAGGAACAAGATGACAGTGTATCCCAATTATGTAAACCTTTTCATTTGAAGGTCAAATCAAAAGTGAGTCAGCACAACTATTAACTCCAGCACAGGGATAAAAACACATTGAGCTGCTACTCTGGGGATCTCACTTATATCCCAACTGGGGCTCTGAAAAGCTCTGCAGACTGGGACAGGACGTCAGCCAATGGAATAGCTGAGCAATTGAGCACACCGGCCAAAAGGTTCATTAATACCTGCCATCAGGACTGTAAGTACAAACATTTTTTTAATTAAACATGAACACATCTCCAGTTGAAACTGTGCTGTTAACCTGTTCAATGCAATTTTTAAATTAAAAATAACTAATAGCTTTTGCTGAACTGCTACTCCTCGATGTTGTGATGAGATTTTTTCGTTAACTGCAGACGACTTGCTTTCACTGTGATGAGAACCACAAGCAATATGATAAAGGTCAATTTTATATCAACTTGCATCAGATTTTTGGAGCTTTGACTGTCAATTCAATCAATTTTGATAACACTGTTATCACCAAGGCAAAGTCAGAATTCACATGTACTTGACACTAATGTCAGTCCTTCAGTACATATCTATGGTTTTGATTTATAGTTCATAGTGGAATATCACTTCTTCACTATCTTTTCATTGTCTCTTCCAAATAAGCGAGAGTTGCGTATTGGCAGATTTCCAACGTGTCTGATAATCAAACCACTGGTGCTTGGTACATTTATAGCCATGATTATGTGTTTATAGATCTTAAGAGTTACTTGAGTACAATGACATTATAAAATTGATTGCCCAAGCTGATAAATTGGTGAATAAATGTTACTCTGACTGACAGGAGTGATGGCCGTAACTATGAAAATATGAGCCAAGTTCCAAAAATGGAAAAGTCCTTTGACTGCCTTATCATTTGTCAAACCTTGGAACACAGCACAAGGAGCCACCCTAAAATCAATCGCTATTCCTCTGCTGATTTGTGGACAGCGCCAGCTGAGAGACTCCCAGGGATAACTACTACTGCTGTCTGTGTCACAGTACCATGGTGACTGGAAAAAAACATTGCTTGATACTCACTCTTACCTTCATGTGGTGCCTCTGGAGAGGGTGATTAAGGCAGCCTTCAAACTGGCTGTGTTTTGTACAGCTGGAGCATCACCCAACAGGCTTGATGAGAGAAGGGGCCAGCAGGTCCTTGGCCGCATGGATATTGTGTCTTCATTATAATCCACACAGGGCTCCGGGGGCAGCGTTGTTTAGGGAAGCAGCAAGCGTCTCTTAAGGCTAATCCACAGAAGCACCAGCAGGATGCCGACTGTCTGGGCAGCACATCCATGCATTCTCCTGTTACACACATCCTCAGTGGGATGGAGATGAGACGACATTGTTAAACCAAGAAGAAACCAATATCCACCTCTTGGGATTTAAAACATTCTTTGAAACAAACAGTTAGTGACCTGGAGGATAGAAGTTGGGATACTGTTTACACACCCCAGTGCAGCATTTCTAAGCTGTCAGCAAGTCGCCTCCTAATTAAAAGCTTTATATCAGGAGTCACTCAACATCCTAGTGAAAGGTGTATCTTGTTTTTATTTGCAGAAGTTCACTGTTTGGAAACACTGCTTGTTAAAAAGGTGAGGATTTAATGGACACAGTGTGCTGCTATCCTGCCCATGCAGTGATGACAGTGCATATTTCATCTAAAATAAACTTTCAAAGTTGATTAGTGCATAAAAAGTAGCTGTTTTTTTTAATGCAGGAGTATGTAGTGCTTTAGAAGAGTCTTGATAAGGCTGGAAAAGAGAGCAAAATGCCCTCAGCCACAGTGCGTTTTCAATGATGCAATTAACTATCTCTTAATTCATGTATATCTTATGACTTGAAAAGCCACCCAGGTCAATTACAGCCACTGGCCAGAAAAAACTAGTTTAAGTGAGGTTGTGCATTACAGTCCCTTGTTTCATGTGTTGCAGAGTAATTATGATAAATCAAATGCAACACTGAATGATATGAAGTTGCATGTATGTCTGTCTTCAGCACCTGTTGTACAGATGTCATTCAAAAACAAAAGTCTAAACTATCATTTGGGGTTGTTTTCTCTAGACTGGAAAAAACATGTATTTGGATTGTAATTCTTTTGGCTATAGCGTAACAATTCTCAATAAGGGTGTTTGATTGATACCTTAAATAGTCATACTGCCAATACTTAATCTTGTGTAGTGTCTAATACTAAAACAACACGACTGATCAATAAAACTTTCAAACATTAGATCATGTTCTAGGCACATGAAAGCTCCACATGAGCATTGGTTCAACATCACCTCATTAGTTCATATAATTAACACAAACTGAATTTAACATCAAAAATTGACTTGTCCTTGGAAGTGCTTTTAATTTATACATCGATAGAGATGGTGATGAAAATGTGCAGAAATACTTATGACACATGCCTCTTCATTATGTTATATTAGTTACTTCATTTTAATTACATTATTCTAATTTATTCAAATGATAAAAGCTTTTCTTGACGCTGATCTCATTTTCAGGAATCATATCATTTATTTTAAAAGATGAGGCTCTACCCACCGACACAACATACTTTGCACTGCTGCTTAGTCAGTGGTTCTTAAACTTTTTAATGTCAAGAACCCCAGAACGAACGCAAATTAGACCTTAGACTCCCATTTGATAATAAATGACCAAGGTTTCCTTGCTTCTTATCAGAGTTTTGCTGTTAGACGTTTTATTAATGAGAGTGTATAAAACCCGCAACCAACATAGTCATATATTCTGTCACTGTGATAATTATGGATGGAGTTAAAGTTATCAAATCCGCTTTTTGTTGGGGACTCTCTGGACCCACCTTTATGGCCCCAGTTTATATTTTTGCTCTTCATCAGCTCTTCAATTAAAAACTAAGGTTTTATTCTTTTGATTCAGAGTTTTTCATTTGATTCTCTCCAGTAGTCAAGTCAGTTATGTATGTAAAGATTAATATCACAAATCACAATTTGTTCCTTTGTAGTTTAAAATTTGTTGAAAAAACAAGAACAAAAACAAAACATAAAGGGTTCCTGGATGGACAGACATGCAATACATGTACAGACAATGAAGTAACAAAACAAAATAATGACAAAAATACAGATCTAAAACATTACAGTATGGATTCAGGATGGCATTGAGCAGCACCAGCTTAGAGACCTGTAAAGACGACAGGCTGCACAAACTGTCAGGTTTGCTGATGCTGGTGCAGATGGAGGACCTAAGTTGCAGACAAACAGGGAAGCAGGATAAGTTTGCAGTGATATTTTTAATATGACTTAAGCAGGATAAAAGCAGGCAGGGAGTGATGTACAGTACCATAACAGAAATGATAGTAAAATCACTGTAATGGGGATTGAATGAGTAAAATAAGATAAAGCTAGCAGGAAAGTGAGTGCAGAGGCACAACAAAGAACACAGTTCAAACAGGAGGATAATGCAGACTGCGCTCACAGTATCAATGCAGTAAAAATAAACAAGTCTCCAAATCCAACAGATGATGAGCAAACACAGTGCTTGTTATCACACAATAGTCTTTATAGTTCAAAACACAAGGAAACCAGTAGCGAACAGGGAAACGCCAAACAGCCACAGGAACAGGTGAACAGTAATGAGCAGGGGCAAAAGCTAACTCGTAGCCAGAGAGGACTATTGAGGCGTTTACCGAGGAATCGATGATTAGACTGAGTCAGAGCCAGGCAAAGTCAGCAACAGGTAATCCAAACAGTAGTGTGGGAAAGTCTTGCATCAAAGGGCAAAGAACAATCTAGCAAAGACTTGCTGAACAAAAGAGGCTTAAATAGCAGCAGAGACGACGAGCAACAGATGTGAGCAGGTTGACCTAACTACAACTTGTGCAGAGTGGCAGGTGTGTGTGATTGTCCTGATTGCAGCATATCACAGTGGAGTGAGGACGTGTCAGAGTCTGTGGGTGCGTCTCAAGTCTCTTATTTGTCGTTTCTTCGCTCCTCGATCCTCGCTTGAACCGGAAGTTGTTTTGGTGATGCCATCTTAAGGACAGTCCCAAGTCTCTTATTTGTGCACCGGGGAGTAAGGAGCGAGGAGCAATTATCAAGGCGTAAGTCTCTCAGCTCAACGATCAGATATACAAACTCCGCCTCCACAGCTGGAGCATTTGAACAAGATTGTGGAGAAGCAATTCAAGTTCAAGTGGCCCATATTCACTTCTCTGCAATGAATTAATTCAGATGTAGGCCACTAATGTCAAGGAGTCCAGAGAGCAACGCTTTTTAACGCACAGATAATACGGGCGTGATAATGCATTTAAAAAAAAAGTCATATTGGAAATGAGTGAAGACTGGAAAAACAGAGGAGGGGCTCTACACAGAATTTGTAGTGTTTGTGGAAATATTTGAATGGGCAGTTATTTCCAAATCATTGATTTGAATAAGACAAAACACAGCAGACAGCAGTAGTGTGGAAACACTCTAGCCAGGGTTTTTTTTTCTTTTTTTAAACACTCTAGCGACTTTCTGCAGCAAATAGAGCTGCTCTGTGTCTTTATAAAGGACGTCGCTTCATGTGACGCTGCAGAGGAAAGGACATCTCATTTCTCTTAAAACGTCTTTCCTCCTTTCCTCTCTCCTCACTTTGGTTTCCTTGTGTCTCTGCATGCATCCATGGTGGGTGGGACTAGGACGCAAGGAAAGGACGCAAATGAGGGGAAAGTGGATGCAATTTAAGAGACTTGAGACGCATCCCATGAGGCAGTCGAACAGGGAAACACCAAACAGCCACAGGAGCAGGTGAACACTAATGAGCAGGGACAAAAGCTAACTCGTAGTCAGCGAAGGAATACTGAGACATTTGCTGGGGAATCAATGAACAGAGTGAGTCAGAGCCAGGCAAAGTCAGCAACAGGTAATCCAAACAGTAGCGCGGGGAAGTTTTGCATCAGAGAGCAAAGAACAATCTAGCAAAAGAGGCTTAAATAGAGGCAGAGACGATGAGCAACAGGTGTGAGCAGGTGGAGCTAATTACAGCTTGAGCAGAGTGGCAGGTGTGTGTAATTGTCCTGATTGCAGCAGATCACAGTGAAGAGGGGGCGTGTCAGAATCTGTGAGTAATCTGAAAACAAGGGTGGATTTGCTGCAAAAACTGGCAGGAGTGTCTTGTGTGGTTTTTTGTCTTATTCAAGCCAAGTGATTTGGAAATATTTAACATGTATTTCCACAAACACTACAAATTCCATGCGAAGCCCCTCTTTTGTTTTTCCAATCTTCAATAATTCCCAATATGATGTTTTTTTTAATGTATTATCATGCTTGTGTTATTTATGTGTAAATATCACTGCGCTCTGGACTCCCTCATGTTGGCACATCTAAATTAATTCATTGCAAAGAAAGAAGTGAATATGGGCCACTTAAACTTGAATTGCTTCTCCGCTATCTCGTTCAAATGCTCCAGCTGTGGAGGCAGAGTTTATACCCGATCGTTGAGCTGCGAGACTTATGCAGAGGATGGGCTCGTGTATCCTCGCTCATTGCTCTGCCATGATCGGTCCCTGTTCCTCGATCCTCAGTGCTCAATTAAGATCTAGGGATGGTTCTCAAGATGGCGTCGCCAAACCAGCTTCTGGTTCAAGCGAGGAACAAGGAGCAAGAAAATGACAAATAAGAGACTTGAGAAGCACCCACAGAGAGACACCCAAAGCATTCATTTTCAGTATGTTGACATGACATGAGAGAAAATCGATTTATTGTGTTAGTCCGGCTAAAACAAGACTTTTAAAATGCATGTAAACATAGTCCAACTGAAATCGTACTACACTGAATTTCTCAAAGTAGAGCTAACACACCCAGACAATGTAACTAGAAGTTGAATTACTCCTGCATGTATACACCTCAACCGGACCCAGACTGGCCAAAGTAATCTGTGCATGATCGATAGTCCCTGTGGCATTCTTTGACCTGAAACTTGAACAGCATAAATCTGTAGAAGAAAGCTAGTACGAAAACAAAAATCCCATGGGGAAGCTTGCATCGAATCTGTACCAAAAATAAAGCATAAATATGAAGCCTTCAGTGCTGTAAAGTTGTCCATGTTTTCACCACTGGACAAGGATTTAGCTAGCAGCCTGCTAACTTGTTTGTAGCTTGCTTGGCTAAACTAGAAGAAGGTCAAATAGCAACCAGTTGAACAGGGTATATCACCGCCTACCATAGCGGAGTCGGACAATAAATTGATTCTCCCTCAGTGCATGCATACTGGGACAAGGACAGTAGTCCAATTACAGGACCAAATCGAGCCTTAACTGTAGCTTGACTTCACCGTGCATGTAACCATTGTGACTGATAAAAGAGACAAACAACCACACAGAGGAAGAGAGAGACATGATAGAATGACAGATACAAGCCACACCACACACTAGTGAATGAATGAATAGCTTTCTGGAGACCCTTTATTAGAGCCATATTTGCATATTGTGTTTGATAATTATTATCTTTAATTTACACCTGCATAGCTGCTAAGATGAGGTTCATAATTTAGGTTTACTGTATGATTATTCTATATTATTTTATACTCATTGTGTTTATTCTAACGAGCCACCT
>JAQFJB010000008.1:18421713-18432158 GCA_029874875.1 Naso minor
TTCCACATGAATGGCAGTGAATGGACTTTAAAAATGCAATCTGAGATCTACTAAAGTAAACACATGGTCACATTTGAACAGCAACATTTGTAGAAGATAGAGACGAGCTCTGCTAATGGTGAGAAGTAAAAAAGACGACTGGTATGAGCCTTTAAATTCATGATAATTTTGTGACCAGACAAGACAAACGCTAACTTGAAGCTTATTAGCTTTTTTTATTGCTACAATTAAAATATTTATATGATCCTTTTGTTTCTTTGATGCATATGTATCGATTGTTATAGAGTGACCATATGTTCTTTTATTTTGTTGCTAATCAAACTCTGCACCACATCGTCTCTCAGTGTGTGACAGATGTCGGGCAAACAGGCTTTCGTGGAAATTATTTGAATATTACACAAAGGTTAATTTCACCCTCGGGTTTCCTCATTTCTCGCTCAGTGCTGTTTTCATCCAACAAGGTGCATTGTGGGGCCAATCTGCCTAATTATAGATGATGAAGGAGCCATTAGCTGTCTCAGATCACAGGGCGACGGCCAGAGATGCTCGGCGGTGGAGGAATTGGGAAAATTAGCGTTCTACTAATTCCTGTGGGACTCTTTTGTAATTATTGTGGAAAGTGTTCCTTAACTGTCAGGTCACACATTTGATCTCCGCATTTCCATCTCATTAGAATTTAAAGCTGCACGTATTGCAACGCAAATTTTTCAATCTATTTTTGAGTTTTGAACATTAACATATTAAAGCAAGGACTTGATTATTAAAGACTAGATTATTAAACAAACAGGTATACAGCTAGAAGACTGTATACAAAGCACATAATATGAATAAACACAGATTATAAAACTAAAAAAGTGCAGATCTGTGTCCACGCTTTCACCTTCTAAACAAGGCAGAGTTCAGTTTCATGCACTTATATAAAAAACTGAGATAATTGAACTTCTGCTGAAAATATTGCGCTGACCTCCAGTGGTTTCATCTCTCACTTTGCTGCACTGATGCACAGGTGAACTCCAGGACCCTGTGACTTTACAACAGAGCACATTCTGACCGCACCTGCCGTTGCTGCTGTGTGTGTCAGAAGTGATACAGACCCCTGGGGAGGGCAGCAAAACACTTCTTTACAACCTGCTGTGAAGTTACTCTCTAAACGTGTAAATCTGTGTTTACAAGTCTCTCATATTTATGAAGAAATGTCATTGAAACACTCAGAAATAAGCGAAGACACACACTTTCAACGGATTTCACAAACAAATCGAAGGCTAATCTGAAGCTGAGCTGAAAATGAGAACACAAAGCTTCATGTCTGCCGCACAAA
Organism: Naso minor; assembly: GCA_029874875.1. NCBI lineage: Eukaryota > Metazoa > Chordata > Actinopteri > Acanthuriformes > Acanthuridae > Naso > Naso minor. The sequence continues at coordinate 18,423,032 of JAQFJB010000008.1, forward strand.
AAACATACACTTAATGTTCGGTTGAAAACAATATACGGTTGTCGTTCCTCAAATTGTGATGATGTGGAGATGATGAAGAAACTGCCGCTGACACCGACTTAGGTAAAAGTAAAATTCCATTTGTTAAAAACTACTTAAAAAGTACAAGTACACAAATAAACTACACAATTACAATAAGGTGAGTAAATGTTATTAGTTACTTTGCACCTGTGGAAAGCACAGCTGCTGTCGTTAGTGTGGAAAATGAATATTGGCACAGTTTTAAAATATTTAGCATCAAGTTTTTCGGTGAAATCGATGAGTTTTTGACAACATTAATTACAAAGGTTGTAAATTCGGGGGGACGTGTGTTTTCAAGACGTCTGTGGGTAATCCCGAACAAGATAAATGATATTACATAAAATGAAATGATAGACGTTTTGATTTTGTCAGACAATAGATATATCATCATATCGCACAGTTCTGTCCACTTGTGATGGGATCACTCAGGACAGATGTTAATAAGAGGATCATAATCAGGATTCCGGCACTTTCTCTCTCTGTCTGGCAGTTAGACACATTACTGTGGAACATCACTGAAGACTTTTCTGAGACAACCAACAACTTTGTTTATTTGCATAATCTTAATCTAGGTGCCAACATATGGGCTGGTAAAGGGGTACAGTGAGTGAAATGGATTTATAATGTTGGATTTTTGCTGCATGGTTCTGTTACCACATGCCCAGTTTCTCCTCCGTCCTCCTTTCTTCTTTCAGCCATGCCAAGGAAATCCTGCACTGCCTGAAGGAAAAATACTTCAAAGATATTCAGGAGCTGGAGATTGATGGTCAGAAGATTGAGGCTCCGCAGCCTCTGAGCTGGTACGATCTCATGGTTTCCTCATGGCTGACAGGATACGTAGATTCAAGCTAGAAGCTCAGCACACACTGTGTCCTGTTCTTCCCAGGTATCCCGATGAGCAGGCATGGCACACCAATATGAGCCGGAAGATCATCAGGAAGTCTCCCCTGCTGGAGAAGTTCCACCAGTTTCTGGTCAGCGAGACTGAGTCGGTGAGTCAAACACAAACCAAACTGAAGATCTACCAGGAACACTGGTGGCTCTATTAAACATTACTAAAGAATCTCGTTAAAGAAGTCAACTTTTAACAGGAGCCCAGTCGGGTTCTAGGGCTGTATTTTTCCACAGTCATAGCTTATATTATGGTTTTCAACTGTTTAATGATGTCATCACCCTAAAAAAACCAGCTACTTTTTTTCCTTGCGTTTCTCTTCTGAGTTCAACCTCAGGATCATTTGTGTTTATTCGCCTCAAATATCCAGATGCTGTAAAGCAGTAAGCTAACAAGCCGTGTCTGGCTCAATGGATGTGTGTGTCTGTGTGTTTGTTTTCAGTTCAGAGCTCAGCACCTGCCAGACTGTTTTTTTTTTTTAGCTATATTCTTCCAGTCCCTTTTCTTCTCTTCTTTCCTCTCTGCTCATTCCTGTTGTAAAGTACATTTTTCTTTGAGTAAGTTAGAAGTCAACAAAGAGACTAATTAGCACAGCTCAGAAGCTGTGTTGCTCGCTGCTGTCAGCGGTTAAAGTTTAGATAATCAAATTTTTAATTCCCAAACTTACAAAGATTAAAACTGTGCTGCCCTCCAGGTGGTCAGCAGCTCTCGATCAGGGCAGAATCGTTCCAGAGCTCCCCGTCTCTCTGCAGCTGCCTGCTGGCGTCTGTCCCTAAACTCCGCCCCGCGACATGCTCGATTTGCATTTACATGTTGGTTTATAACTCAAATACCAATATTAGGAATTAAGCTTTAAACAGTTTAGGGCAATCAAACTGTTTTTGCAGAGTCTACCCTTGCAAGGCGATTGAAAAAAGGAGAACACAATGTCAAAAGTTTTAAGTGAAATAAATTGACAAGCATCAGTTTTGTGTTTTTGTCCTCGGCAGGGTAACATCAGCCGACAGGAAGCTGTCAGTATGATCCCTCCTCTCCTCCTCAAGATCGAATCCCACCATAAGGTAAAAACCCCTCTGTAGAGGTCAAGAACAGTACATCTGTCAGTGCTCTTTGCTTTTTCTGTTATTATTTTCTTCCTTGTGTCCCCTTGTCAATTTGTTCCTTGTGGCTAGAAAACAGCAGTCTCCTAAAATAAGACATTGTGTTGAAGTATTGACATGCATGTCGTTTCTGCGCAGATCCTGGACATGTGTGCAGCTCCAGGCTCGAAGACAGCCCAGCTCATTGAGATGCTCCACGCTGACATGGACGTCCCATTTCCAGGTAAGAAAACACATTTAAAGCCAGAAAAAAAAGCTTAAGTGAACAATCAGTTTGTATTTAACAAAAAAAAAAATCTATTCACTAATTTACAGCACAGAACATCTGTGAACATGACACAGTATTGCACAAAAAGTAAATTAGTAATTGTGTTCCCACTGTAATGGTAGTTAACTTGATCCACTCTTGTACCTTCCAGAGGGCTTTGTCATTGCTAACGACGTGGACAACAAGCGCTGCTACCTGCTTGTGCACCAAGCCAAGCGTCTCAACAGCCCGTGCATCATGGTGGTCAACCACGACGCCTCCTGCATTCCCACGCTTATGATTGACCCCAATGGCAAGAGGGACATCCTCTTCTACGACCGCATCCTGTGCGACGTGCCCTGCAGGTCAGCAGAGGGCTGCAAGACACTGCATCTGCATCACTGACAATTATTTGAGCACCGCAGGAAAGTCAGGATTTGGATATCTGAGGAGGAAGTGGATAAAGAGAGAAATATGGTTGATAAGCTCCTCTGTAAGTTCCATTGTTTGGGGAAGAGATTTTGTGTGACAGATGGACAAGAGGCTTCACCCGGTCTGTCAAATGCACGGTGTTTACAGGTCCTTTAAAACGGCTGTTAATCCTGTTTTTTTCCCCTTAATGTTTCTGTACAAGCTTTGTGCTGAAACGTCTTTCTCCTCTTGAAATCTAGCATGATTGTATGGCCAAAACAAAACTGCATTTGTTTGCAAATGCTGCCGGAGTTTGGCCAGCTGTAGTGCTGAAGCCAGGACACCCTGCCAAAGACAACACAGGGAGAGGGAGGGAAAGAAAAGCTGTAATGAAGACATAGGGAGGCAGACAGGCACTGGTGATGTGAGCAGTCAGCTAAAGACGCCGCGTTTCGACGGCTTGTGCTTGGCAGACATTTTTGCCCTGTGAGAAGCGTCGGGGATCTCTCATGGTTTCGGCGCCTCAGGCCAAACTGTAGATGTGTCTGACTGGTGCTGCTGTCTGCTCTGTGCTCTGCAGCGGGGACGGCACCATGAGGAAGAACATTGACGTGTGGAAGAAGTGGACGACCAGCAACAGCCTGCACCTCCACGGGTGAGTTGGGCGAGAGTGTGCGCGTGCGCTCCAACATAGGACTTCTCGCACCTGTGTGGTAACCAAATTAACTGAACGTCAAAGAAGCTGAGTGTGTTCTTTTGGTGCCGATTTAAAAGTTGGCAGTATTAAGTGTGTGTGTGTGTGTGTGTGTGTGTCTCCACCAGGCTCCAGCTGCGTATTGCAGTGCGCGGTGTTGAACAGCTGGCTGTGGGAGGGAGGATGGTCTACTCCACCTGTTCACTCAACCCTATAGAGGATGAAGCTGTCATCGCAGCGCTGCTGGAGAAGAGTGAAGGTAACAAACAAACAAACAAACAAACACACACACATGCAGATTCAAGGCCATGCAAGTTAAGCAATGTGCAGGAGACTTTTATAGAAATGAGAGCTCTGTTTTAGTTTTGTTTTATGTGCCCTAGTTTTAATTTTACATCCTGCTGCTATAATGTTCCCTCATGAAAATCTGTTGAGCTTTTTGGGCGTGCTTTTTTGTTTGTTTGTTCCATTTCCTGTTTACCTCTTACTTTTCAATTGCAATTGCTGGCTGTTGAACAAAAAGAGTCTTGTCCTGTTTTTTTTCACACAACCTGCTATATATTCCTCAAATGTGGGAACCCACATTTGCATTCATGAGTAGATCATGTGGCCTGAATTAACCACATCCATCACAGAGAATCCGATCAAAAAGATGCTCTATGATGCGAGGTCGGCTATAGGTTGAATGAGCTTACAGCTAGCATGAAACTCATCAAGGTTATATGCCAACTGTGTTTTCCTTTTTGTTATTTGCCTCGCTCTCGACTCGAAACGGTAACAAGTAAGACACAGGCAGAGCTCCCGCACCGTTAATTAGCCTAGCTTAAATAATGGGAATCAATGGGAAGTGCTAGCCTGACTCGGCCTAAAGTGATCAGATAAACTTTCCGACATCTCCACACGGTCCTGTGTGCTCGTTGTGACTCGTTCATTTACCACATTACATTATTTTTTGGACTCAGATTAGCACTTTATGTAATTTTAGAATCAAATACATTTATTGTTGTTATACTGTTCACAGGTGTGCAAGCACCCCGCGGTTTACTTCCAGTACATATTTGATTCTAAAATTACATTAAGTGCTGATCTGAGTCTAAAAATAACTTTACATGGTAAATAAACAAGTCACAACAAGCACACAGGACCGTGTGGAGTTGTTGGAAAGTTTATCTGATCACTTGAGGTGGAGGCAGGCTAGCACTTTCCATTGACAACCAGTATCTGAGCTAAGCTAATTAGCGATGCGAGAGGTCTGCCTGTGTCTTCCTTGTTACTGCACGCACAGTGGAAGAATGGTTTCTGTCTTCTTGTATGGAACTCTGGAGGGAGGAAAATGAAAATAAAAAATGAATTGGTGTATCCCTTGAACAGCTAGGTTAGAAATAGTTTACTTTGTTTTGTAGTAACTTGATGTTTTGATGTCAGACATTTCAGAAGCACGCTTACTAATGCGACGATTCAGGCCTCAGCTGATGAATTTTGTTACTAATTAATCTCCCAATTAAGTTGTAATCTTGAAGATTTGACCCACTTTGTTTCTAATGGCACTTTTGGCAATAAGCTGTAGTTGCAGGCGCACTTTTGGACCTCATCTCCCAGAGTTCACGTCACAACCAAACAGTATCTACTTGATGTCAGGAAATAGCCCGATTCTCTTATTTAGAGTGCTTAGTTTTCTTTTTCTTCTCCGTTGTCACCTCGATGCTGTATTTTCTTCGTGCGTCGATCCACCATTGTAACTCACAGGAAATGAAAAGTACCTACACTGGTCAGACACAACTAAGAGCTAGCCTGTGACATTAGCTCCACCCACACTCTGGGCAGACCAACCCCTGCTGACTGACGTAAAAGACGTCACTAACTGTGCACAGCCACTGACTTAGAGCTTGAATGTGGCCACAGATCGTAGTATTCCACAACACTGCAAATACAACTGCTTTCATCAGTGGGCCGTAGACTCAGTCAACGTTGTTTTACCTCTCTCTGTGATAGATAGCAACTTCACAGACATTAACTGAATGAAAATCTTGGAAATCACCACTTAATGTTCTAAACTAATACATTTTTGTTGGTCTGTAAAATGGCAGAAACCACGACAAAGGCCATCACAAAATCTCTAAGGAGACATTTTGCTCATTTTGTCTGACCAACGATCCTAAAACAGCTCAACAATATTCATCTTAAATCACATCACATTACATCACAATGGAAAGAAATGTACATGTTCACATTTTTAATTCTGAAACTGGAGAATTGATTTTTAATTGAACAGTGACTGGATTAAGTAATCGGTTATCAAAATAGTTGCTGATTAATTCCTGATTTGATTGGCAGGATGCTGACTGTCACAAACAGGACTCATGTTTTTATCTGATTCATTGAACCTCATATTGTATTAGGTGGCATAAAAACGAGCATTCTGCAAAACACGTCCGTAAAAAGTTTGGTATGAACATATAACTTGTGCACATGCAACCTTACCTGATCTTTTTGAAAATCCTTTATAGTGTAATAATGTGACTAAAACCAAGTCAGTCTTTATTAGGACTCTGTGTTCTACATGAAGAAATGTTGTATTAGCACATGTTGGGCTGCCCACACAGAACATTATGTTACATTGCTCTGCCAAAGAGGAAAGTCTCAGTTTCCTTCTGGCATTGCGATCTTTATGTTATATTGTGAATTTGGTCAGAGAGCACAAACAGCAGAGATGGAGCGCTTCCTTCTTGCTGCAACACACGAGGTCTAAAGCTCCAGAGCCTACTATAAAGACTCCTTCAATTTTGAGCTGCCAAATATATCAGAATTGAGTATATAAAAATTAAATCTAAATATAACCGCTCACAGTCTTTTTCTGCCAAGTTGTAATGTTTTTCCCATCCCCACTGCCAGGAGCGTTGGAGCTGGCCGACAGCTCAGCTGATCTGCCAGGGCTGAAGTGGATGCCTGGGGTCACTTCCTGGAAGGTACTGGAACATTTCGTCTTTAGCGTCGCTTAAAAAAAAAACCCAACCACTATATCAACAACCCATAAAGGAAAACAGTGTTTAAGCCATGAAAGCGCTTTGCTTCAAAGTCCAACTGAATTCTGTAGGTCCGTGTCCTGACTGTGGATTATTTTGATTGGATAACACACTAAGACGTTGTTTCTCTGTAGCTGATGACCAAGGAGGGGCAGTGGTACTCGGACTGGTCCGAGGTTCCGGTCAGTCGTCACACACAGATCCGCCCCACCATGTTCCCGCCAACTGACCCAGAGAAACTTGCAAACATGCATCTGGAGAGATGGTATGTATGTACGCAGGAACACACTAAAAGTTTGTACACATAATTTGTTAAGGACGTTCTTTCCCACTAGCTGGCACAGCCACACTGTTTCTCAAATGAGAAGTGGTACTGCCCTTTGGAAATCGTCAGTGAATTGAAAGGCACCGGACTAACTGGCACAACCGAAACTGCCTGTGGACGCAATTGCATAGACATACAACCAGAGACAGTTAATAGAAAGCAAGACTTCCACTGAGCATTAATTTCCTCTGTCAGTGTCACATGGTTTTTGCCGCAGCTCCACCTGTGAAGGATACAGGAAGTCTTGAGTCCATTCATTCCATTCATTCATTCAGGAGAAATGAACATGATCACAGATTACGACCCATCCTTTTTCCCCATCATCACCCAGATACATGGTGGACCCATTTTTCACAAGACACATATATCTTCTGAACACTCTGACACAAAAATGGCATTTTTCAGACACACAAATCAGGAGAAAATGAACTTTGCTCGAGACCTGTCTCTGTCTCAGCAACACGTCCTCGCCAGATTGAGGAACTGGTGCTTCCCGCCTTGTTCCACCACGGACACAAACGGACATTTAAATAGTCATATGGGTGAACCATGAGTTAAAAGTTAAAACTTACATCAAACAAATATCACGCGACGCAAAATTCACCTGCTTTAATCCATTTGCACAATGTTATAACACTTCTAGACGAGGCGGAGGGATGGTGGTTCCTGTGTCCATGGGAGACGTGACACGTGACTCCGCCCACTTAGGAGACGTTAAGTGTGTATACCATGTCACGTTATTGGCACAGGGTACAATGGAAAATCTTGTAATAATATTGACTATCTTTGATACAACCATATAACCAATCAGAGCTGTTTACCCTCTCCTCTTGCAAGCCGACGCCATGTTTGTTTTGAGAGAAATTTCAGACGAGCTGAAATCCCCTCGTAATTGAAAACTACGCAATATAGAATAAAATGAATGTTCCGGCAAGACGGATAACATCTGGGTTGTACTGCTTTTTTTGTGGTTACTACAGGTGGGGAATAATAGTTTATCTGATCTGCAGTGTCAACCTGGGGCTCAGAAGCCTCGCGTACAACACAACTCAATAAAAAAACCTACAACCTCATGTTGTGGAAAATTTACATCAGCAGCCACACCACTCATCTGTAGGCAATCAACGATCCGTGTCGGCTACTGGGTTCACAGGTTGGAGCCGCCGTCTTCGGCCCCTTCAAAGAGTCATCGCATATAGCCCACCCCATATGAGATAAACAGTTGTGATTGGCCTGTCAGGTGGAATGGAAGAGTTCCCCAGACTTTTTTCCCGAAGCACATTAATTTGTGAACTGAATGGGTCTGGTTTGCCAGGTTACTTTCCCAACACTCTAACCCCCCTTACCCTAAGGGTGAGTAATTAATGCGCAAAAAAGAGTTTTGTGATGAAATTTCACATTAAGCCCTCGTATGTAACGGCTTCTGCTGCAAGCTCTACAGCCAAAGCAAACAGGGGCTGGTGAGTTCATTAGCATTGAGGTGATTATAAGAAAATCTTTTCATCTAATGAAGATTTCCTCTCAGTGGAATTTCTTCAGTATACAGAAAAGAAGGGCGGATCTGTATGAGCCATCCACTCATCCCAACTCACTAATCTTAATTCAGCTATTTTTCCTCCTCTTTTTACCCTGACGTGAGTATTTTGCTTTCATGGAAGCAGAGAAATAAAAACACACACTTGTAGTCTTTTCTGTTTTCATTGATGCCAAATTCATTAGCTGAGTAATGGGTCTGATTTATTTCTTGGCACAGCTTTGTGCGCGCGCACGCACACACACACACACACACACATACATATACACACACCTGCAATGTCACATAATGGAGGATGATGTAATTTTTACTCTGCAAGTTTTTATTAAATGTTGGACAAACATGCTGCCGGCCACCAGATGGAGCTATTGTCAAATGTTGTTCAAGAACCTTTATGTATAATGCTGAAAAAAAATCCACGTTTTTTTTTTTTTTACTCTCAGTAGGTGGCACCAAATAACCCAAGTCATGATTTGTGTCTGTGTGTGTCCGTTTGTGTGTGTTTTAATGTCAGTATGAGGATTCTACCACATCACCAGAACACTGGAGGTTTCTTTGTGGCCGTGCTGGTGAAGAAAGCGCCAATGCCTTGGAACAAAAGATATCCCAAGGTGCTTCCTCGCACACACACACACACACACACACACGCACACACACACACACTCAATGGATGATTAGCTTGTCAGTCTCACTTGAAGAGGGAAATGAAGCAGAACTTTCCCATGTGGATATGAGCTTTTGTGTGTTGAACCATGTGTGCATCACTCACCTGTTCAGCATTAGCAACCACAGATGGGATGACTTCTCTCCTTCTTCTTTGCCCCCCCCCCCCCCCCCCCCC
>JAQFJB010000008.1:18459652-18470352 GCA_029874875.1 Naso minor
GGAGAGCTCACAGCATTGTTAAGATTTGTGCTGCAGAATTCAAACATTTGAGGGAAAGAGAGAGAGAGAGAGAGAGAGAGAGGCGACTGCACAAAGTTTGATGTCGTTCATTTTCTCACAGAACTGATTTTCAATTTTCAACTTCCTGAAAAGGAAATGCTACAAAAATTATTATCTTTAGACTTTCTGCAAAAACATTAACTGCACATGTATGTAACAAGGGCTGTTCAACTCTTCTACTTTCAGAAATGTCTGAAATAATGTTAAATGGAATAATTGTTTAATGGATAAAACAATGTGATGTTGAAACAGTACATGAGCTCTTGCTCTGAACTCTTCAGACATTTTGACTATGTCGCTAATCATGACGATGTTTAAGTGTCCCTTCAGCCAGCATGTGCAACATATAAAATCCATGAAACTGAGGCAGCCAAATGTGCTGTTAGTACTCAGACCTGCAAAATATCTTAGATGAAAAGAACTATTGTAGATGTAAAAAGCTAAAACATTGGAGTGAAATTGATCCGTGTACTTTCAATGAAAATAATGTTTATCAGGTGGCACCGTTTCAAATACACCAAATCACTGTTAAAAAAACAAACAAAACAACTCTTGAATTTCACTGGAAAGACACTCAGGTTGTCTTTTGCCCTGTCCACATGTGCACAAACATTTTTCAGCTTTTTCTGCACACAAAATTTTTTTTTTTGAAAACTCCAGTCAAGGTGAAGACACTTAGAACCTTCAGCTGTAGACAGGAAAATCAGAAAACAGTGTCTTGCCTGTGGCTGTTATTTCCTACTTGTGATGTCAGAGTGTGCGCTGTCATCACTTTTGTTTACATAAGGTGACGCAATGCGGGTGCTGACATTACTTACAGAACCGTCACTCTTTCGCTACACTGAGGAACAGAGGCGTCAGAATGTGCTTTGCAGGGTGCTACATGATCCAAAACTCCCACAACACGGTTCATGTGAGGACGAGGCGGGCCAGACCTCTGTTTGCCGTTAGCTTAACAGTAATAACTTTTTCAGGCTTCTGGCTAACCAGGTTATATCACTGGCTGTTGATTTGGCATAAATTGATGACGCTTCAATTGTGTTTTCAGTTTTCATTTGGAGATTACTGTAAAACGTTGCTTGTGTGGACAGGATGTTTTTTGAGCCATACAGATAGGTGTTTATCAGTTGTTTGATTAGTCCTCTTATCAGATTGGAGATGGGTGGAACTACCCTGGAATCACACAATGTTGGGATAAAGATTCAACATTTCTCTCTCAGACAAGTCCAACAAAGCCAAAGTTGAGAAATATGTCAGTCAAGCACAATCTGCACCTGAGAAGAGCTCTAACCAGGTCAAACATGTGAAATCACCTGTGTGGGCGGACAGAATCATGTATATGGCCTTTAAGAAAGATGAGAGTCAAAGGTCGCACTAACGTACGTGATTCATTGACAGCAAAAGAATGACACAATGCTGCAGCTTTCTGCGTTATGAAATACAGTATAAATTATGGAAGTAGAATCTCTGCAATTGTACTAACTTTGCTCTCAAGCTTTGTTCCTGACAAAGCTGTGACGTTGCTTTGGTGAAGTCCAACATCGCAGGAAAAGACATGTTGTACATAATTCCCTGGTTAAGCCATAATTTCTACTGAAATAATTTCAAAATAAACACACCAGAAAGGTCAGTTATAAGCTCTCACTACTACAAAACAGTGAACAAAATCCTAACAGGTATTTCCAAAAAACAGATTACAGACGGCCAGGATTCTGAAGTTTTTATTTTTTATGCCCTCAAAGAAGTGAAAACTGGAGGTTTCCTGTCTGCTGTTTCCAAAACTCAGCATGAACATCACTGAATGATTTTCCTTTCTAAAGTGTAATATCATAAGAGTGCACCCAATTTAACCTTCATAAAACTGCTTGAATGTCATGTTCTTGATCTCTCAGCATAGCTTGTGCTCACACTCTCTTAAACACATCCACTTACAGGCGCTTGTGTCATATTAAGTTGACCACTCCACACACAGAGTTGTCTGATAAAGCCGGAGGCCGTCTGATAAAAACCCAAGAGTAGAAGAGAGATGATTACTGTCTGTCCTTACTGAGGATGGAAACCATGTATTATTGACTGCAGTAAATGAAAGTAGGACGACGCGGGGGCCATGCAGAGGACACAGCAGCCCGAAGTGGGTCATTAAAGTGTAGGTGCAGCAGCCTACGAAACTCCCAGGTGTGACATTCGCTCATAAAACAGATATGAAACAAAACCACAGTCAAATCAGCAGAGTTTGAATAAGCTGTAACTTTTATTGCACATTCCTGTTTGGTCTTTCAACGACCTTTCACCTTTTGAACTTTTAAGACCTCGGTCTCGACCAAACACTCGAGTCGGGAGTGGGGATGAAGTTGCCCAGAGTAACTGATCACAGGTCAGATGCGCACATTCCCTTTTCGAGTGAGATTTGAAGCATAGGGAGGTCATACTGATCCTAGATCTGTGACGGGGCCAACTTTCAGTCCAGATCTTTGTTCACTGCATTACCCACAGGCCAAATCTAGAGCAGGACCAACGGGGAGGGGACAGTAGTGACATCATGGAGGAGACTAGGAAGTATTCAAGGGAGCATAGGAATTTCCTTGATTCCACTTTGATGCACTTGCAATGACGGAAATATTCCCTTTAAAATCTTGAAGCTTTGCAGCCTTTGGTCCTTGACTCCCTGAACCCCCCCCTCCCCAAAAAATACACACATCTTCCCCCATCACACAAATACATAGGCTATCATTCTTGGTAAGTTTTTTTTTCTTCTCAATTTCTTGTGACAATACCTGCAACATGCTTCAAATCTTCATTTTGGCAAACCACAAATAAATTAAAACACAAACATTCATAGAACACAATGTGACATTTTAGGACGCTTGGAAAGAAAAATCAAAGAAAAACACGTACAATACGGAACCGATAAAAAGAAAAACCAAAGAACAAGAAAAGAGAAGCATTTGCATTTTTTCTTTTTCCCCCATGTTTTTTCTTGCTTTTCTTGAAAAAAGATATACAGTAGCTAGCTACCAATCACATATCACATGCAGATATAATACAACATAATCAGTTCACCCAGTTAGTTTCTGCAAACTACCAATCTAAACTATATCACAAAATTATTCTCTTGAAACCGGCAAACACTCAGCTTTTGAGATATTTTGTCTTAATAATAATTCAGTTGTACAGTTTCTCTGCTGACAAGCCAAGAGATCACTAAACGATCGGCCCTGAACTGACTAGCCAAATTCAAAGAGGACTAACACGCTCTCATACATGATCACATACCAGATGGTGAGTTGTTTTTTTTTTCTCTTTTGCCTGTTTTTCTTTTTTACATAATGGGAGTGTAACACAGAAGTTTGCTCACACATGCACTTGCGTACAGACGGACATTTGTTATGGACCCACGAACGCAACACGAGGGGTTGGGTGGTTTGAACATCCCGCCCTGGGATAACGGCTGACAACGAGCAGCTCCTGCACCCTGCTCTCCTCGGTTTGCCCACTTCCTGCCTCCCCACGAGAAAAAAAAGCAAAAAAAAAAAAAGAACAGGGCAGGAGCGGAAAGTGACAAAATGTCAGCGCAGAGGGGAGGTTTGACATCCTCCATCCTTCTGCTCTCAGCTGCTCTTCTCTAATGACGCTCTGCCGAAATGTCAGACCAATTAGCAGCTTTCCCTCTGACATTTAACTGGCAGATAGCAAAACAAACACACGAGGAGCCGGCCGGACAGGTCGGACGGGTAGTCTGTAGCTATTAGGGGCTCGATTGATTGGGACTGACGTTGCTGCAGCGGCTCGAGTTAGTGTGAGATATTTTTAAAGTCCTTTTACAGGATGGGACTCAGGACCTGTGTGTCTCTTAAGTAATCACAGCAGGTAGAGCAAATAATATGTCTTTTGCCATTTTGCAAGCCACCTGACATTTCCGCAAGCAGCTGGTAGTGATCAAAGCTCCCACAATTCCCTCCTCTCTCTCTCTTTTCTTCTTCGTCTCCTCTCCCTCTCTTTCAGACATCAATCAGGCGAGCTTCGGAGCGTGCGCTCATTTAAAGCACCTCTTCGTCTATGGCGGCTCAAGCCCGTCTGTCTTCATTTCTTGGTTTTACCGCTGACGTCAAAGACGCAGGTACGTCGAGTGTGTGTGCCACGTGGGCGAGCTCATGTACTGTGTGTGTGTGCCTGTGAGTGTGTGTGTGCATCTGGAGTACACAGCATATATTCTACTGAACTTTAGTTCTTTACATGGATCGAAGAGACAGATGAGCTGATGTGCACATAGATACTCAGTCACAACCACGCACGTGTTTACAGTAGTAATAATCAGGAGCTGACACAGGAAGTGGAACAAGACGAGTAATGTGACAAGAAAAACAAAACAGCACTCCCTTTAGGCCTTAGTGTCATTCACAGTAAATCATATTCTTCTCTGTTTAAAGGGTCGTCTCCCTTGCTCACACACGCACACACATATTGTACAAACACACATACTGAGGCCTGGCCTTCAGCTGTACCATCTGGTATCTAAATCATGGGAAGTACAGTCGTCTTCCTCTTCTACACACACACTCACACACACACACTCACACATTTAGAATAACATGAGAATAGAGCGAGAAAGAAAGAGAGGTGATTGACTCGTTCTGGTTATCATACATAGTCTCTGCATAAAGCAACATGTGAGTTTTTATCTCTCCATCAGAAATCAATACCCATCTACGCAACAGGGAGCTCTAAATTTAAGCACAAGAGACGGAGAGAAAGAAAGAGAAACAAAGTGAGCGAGCGAGCTAAAGAAGGAGACAGAGAGAGAGAGAGAGAGAGAGAGAGAGAGAGAGCACAGCGCCCTGTAAATTACAATCTACATGTTGCATTGAACTGTGAGCAACGGCACAGTCAAAAAAGAAAGGGGAAATGAAGGAGTGAAAGAGTGAGTATGAATGCCAGTGCGCTGCCCGTCTATTAAACATTAACGGCTTCATTTATATGTAAATGACCCGACAGCTACAGAGAGAGACGGTGGGAAGTGACGCCGGTTCAGTGCTATAGAGATGAAGGGAGGGAGGAGAGGAGGGGACGGCGAGGACAAGGCGGTGAGTCTCCTTCATTCAGTAGTCTTTCACATGGGTGGAAAAGTCCAAACGGTTCCGTTTATCCGACTGCACGTGCATGGGTGTGCGTTAAGAACCAAAAACAAAACAAAACAAAAAAAAGAGATACACTAACGCACACTCTGATGCACGTGCACACACTCCCAGGTGATGTCCGATGGAGTGGCAAACATACACATAGCATACATATACACACTCACACACACACCTCCCTCTCAGGTCTTTCCGAAATGACAGAAAGAACCTCCCTGGGCGAGAGAGAGGGGAACAAAAGTCGCTTCTTGACGGAGGAGAGGGCGATGTGTCGGAGGAGAGGGCGGTGTGTCTGCTCTCTAAGAGTTTCGGTGAAGATGAGGCCCAAGAATTCAAAAAATAACAGCACAGACAAACAAAACCGGAAACAAAAGTAATCTTGAGTTAAACAGCAAAAGGTGAAGGTGAGAGATTGTTGAGTTAGCGTGGTGTGTCGTTTTGCGTGTCAGGCTAGCTGGGTTTTGTCCGGCTAGCGCGGGGGGCGGAGGGGCGGCGGCCGGGCGCTCAGCCGTCGGACACGGGCGGAGACACCCAGCCGTACTTCTCGTGGGTCTTCACCAGGGACTTGAAGGTGGCCTCGGCTTCCTTGCGGCTGAAAGCTTTCTTGGACTTCCCTGATTTCCTACATATACGCCCCTGTGAGGAATGGACAGAGATGCAGAGAGAGAGAGAGAGGAAGGAGAGAGAGGAAGATGAGGTCAGGATCGTGTGGAAAGATACAAAGTACTGCAGCCATCAATTTGTCCTTAACAGGCGTGACAGCCAATTGACTCATTCTTGGTTTATTCTGCAAACATTCCTGCTCTGTCAGTTATGCAAATGTTTGAAAAAGACATCAATATCCCGTCAAACGTGGCTAACATTAAGAACACCAAGGTCACGACTTTCATCATGTCAGAAAATTGGAGGTTATGATGACGTGAGGAGGAGTTTGCATTCTATAACTACAAATGTTTTGCACATGATTATTATTTATGGGAGAGTTTGACAATTTAGGAAGCTCAATCACTCTCTGGTTGAGAGTTAAATGGAGATCTATATCATGTTTGTGTGTTCGGTTTTCTTAAATTATTTAGAGATTTCCTTCTTTTGTTTCTAGTCAAAGATGCTGTAGGAGAGGTGACCTCAGTATTTCCAAATTATTGGCTACAGCCTGGCCTACAAGTACAGTGTCTGAAAAAGAGATCACATTTTAAATTATGGATACATTTTCACAAAATTGGGTAGACAAACACGTCAAGAGCCAAAAAAAAAAAATTGTAATGATGTAAATCCATGATTCATGTTCTTTTGTTAAGTCGTAGCTGAAAATAATGGAGATTTTCTACCAGGTCCTGTGGTTGTGGGTTTTTTTGGTTTTTGTTTCCTGGCTGCAAAATCAATTGTACTTAAATTTAGAGTCATTATGTGAAAAATATTTAGCCCCAGCCAAAAATTATTGTCATTATTGATTAATCTGTCGATTCTCTTGATATACCCATTAACTGTTTGGCTCTGAAACTGATGAAAAATGTCCATCATGATGAGCTACAGGCTGCGATGACATCATCAAATCTCTCTTTTTGTACGACTTACAATCAAAAAGCTAAGATATTCCAAAAACAGAGAAAAGAAACATTTCATCACACTCAAGAAGCTGCTACCAGAAAATTTTAAGAGTTTCTGCACAAAAAGTGAAGTTTATCTATCAAAATGTTGATTTCTTTTGCAATGATCGACTATTTAATCTACATGTTTCAATAACTGTGATTGCTCAACATCTGCATGTTGGAAAATTTAACAATCCAAGTGAGGATTGATACAATCTTTTGAGTTTCTATACCAAATGATACAAAAGTAAGAAAAAAATTTCAACTGGACACAGTAACTGTAACTAAAAGGAAATAAATTCTTGATTTTCATTGACACTGACTTTGCTCTCTGGATCTACTAAGAAGAATATCAGTTTGGGAAAACTCAAGCATACAGCATACAGTGTGTCAAACCATTATTTGTCTGATGTGGGTATGTGTTACCAGATGAAAAGAACAATGGTTCTCTTGTTCATGACTGTCAGTGTCTTTGTCAAGCTGGGTCTGAAAAAAGTGTTTTAAGTTTTTCCAGACAAAATACAGAAAGACAGAGACACGGCCCACACGTTCACATGGATGAACTCGACGGTGAATGCACTGCTGCAGGGGAGATGTTGACAGGGCAAGTGGTCTGAATGCAGGTTGACCAACATTAGATCAATGTTCAAAGGCAGAGAAAGGGCTTTTAAGACGTCAGGTTCAATCAGAAGGGAAAATATACCCTCCACTACACTGGGCAATGGATGGAGTGAAGAAAGAAGCAGAAAAAACAGAAGCAACCATTGCACTAAGTGACGGAATGGTTGTAAATATGACAGAAAATATATATGAGCACATAAACCTCCTAAGCTTAGTGTGAAAAGCATCTCACTCAGAGCTCGGTGATGTCTGACGGACACAATTTCATCCAGTCTCCGACTTGCTGAAGCCCTCCCTTCTCCACACACTGGGGCTAATAATAAACGCGGGCAAAAAAAAAAAAAAGAAAAAAGAAAAAAGAAAAAAAAAAGTAGGAAAATGGTGTGGGTGTTGCCTGTGACGATAATGCTGCGTATTCTGTTCTTGGTGCTAAGTCTTCCCTGCAGAAGAGTGCGTGGGAGCATGGAGAGACAGAAAAAAAGCTGTCTCTACATTGAACACTCTGATGGATACACAGCCATGACAGCACGACCAGCGCGACCAGGACATAGTTGTGATTCAGATAAATGTCACTACAATTTGCAGTGCGTTATTTCATAAATTAAAAACCACCAATAATAAACACAAACATCACTAATAGCGACAAGGTGTGAGCAGGTCTAACTGCACTGCAGGTCCACTGGTCGTACTGGAGCTCTACTGAAGTGTCTGTTGTATCTGACTCACTAAACACCAGCAGACTGCCGTGTCAAATGTCAGCTAAATTACTGTATTTGTTTGTACACGCTCTGTAACAGGGCACCACTTCCCTCTATTCAGAATGATTCCCGGCAGGGAGGAAGTTGCACTGAGGCCAGGTCATTGAAAACAATGCTAACAAAATTCTTTTAAGAGGTGAGCTCCTCTGAATGCTGCAGTGCAGCACAGATAAATGTCCTCATGCTGTTAAACATGCATGGTCTCCACCTTTGTGCTGCAGTGCTCACATCCAGTTGTTCAAAGAGAAAAACTCTGGAAAAACTCACCAGGCGTTAGCTGTTGTTAGTGATACAATGTTTGATACAAAAAGCTGCCATGATCAACATTTTGTTTTTCAAGCCATCGTGCTTAAAGGAATTGTACAGTGTTAAAGATTTATACCACTCTACTATCTGTCTGTGGGGTAATATAAAGCAACAGTCAGCAGCTAATTAGCTTAGCACTGGAAATGAGAGGAAAAGGTAGCCTGGCTTTGTCTGAAGGCAACAAAATCTGTGTACAAGCACCAAACCACTCTATTCATAACATATTTTATATGTTCTTTTTTAAAATTTATACAATAAAAGGTGTAACAATGACTTTCAAGCTCTTTGCAAGGGGCTTTGTTCAGATAATTAGCTAGGCTATTGTTACTGGATCCAAAAACTTGGGATACCAAAACTACCTACATGGCTAAACACCTGTAGTAATAAACTGTAAGGATATCTGAATGTTTCTTTTGTGATCTGGGTAACCAAATCATTATGGATTGTTTTTAAAGCAGGTGAAAAACAAAATGGCTAACTGGGACTTGCTTGTTTGCATCAGTGCTAATTAAGCTAGCATATTTTATACCTTTCATCTTTTTTCAAGATTTTGGGGGGGTTGAAGAACTGCTAGCTTATTACAGTTAACCAACTGTTACTTTGTTGAATTGTTGGCTTCATATTGACTTAAAAAAAAATTCTTTCCCTTCCACCTCTCTGTTTCTCTGTGGTAAACAGTGACTACTGTATGAAAGCATTTACATGTTATTTTCATATTTATGCCTTAGCCTCTCTTCTATATGAGTGTTTACATGAGTTGTACCTGTGGAGTTTAGGTATTTTATATTTGCTTCAATAGTGATATACTTGGCATATAAATTAAATGTTCTGTTTTTGTGGTCATTAGGTGTTGCTTTAGTTTATTACATAAAAAAACAACAACACTAAATCACGGATATTTTTAACAGCAAACATTGAACTTCATGTCCTTGTAAAACTGCGTCCAAAACATGATAATTCAAAGTACTTTTTACTATGTTTTTTATCAACACCTGGAAAGAAGAGCCAAATGAAACATTTAGATTTGGGCTAGAGGAGATGAAAGATATAGCAGTTTATCTGCATTATCTGCATTACACCAAGACGTAAACCTTGGGAAAGCATTGCTGCAATCCTCCCCACTCCCTGTAACAAAAAGTGGGTTAAGGACTAGCTACAGGTTTGAGCTGCATGATTCTCCACGCAATGAGCTACATCAAACACAGCCCTATGTTAATTCTCTGCTCCAGTGACATCTGATGGATGATCAGTATGTCCTATTGCGTACTTGCTTGGCTATTTTGGGTCAAAAGTGATGCAGGAGATTAAAGGGAGATGAGGTGATAACATTGAATGATCTGGAGATTAGGGTGACAGTTTCCATTCCTGTAGCAACACTGGCCTCATTTCGCTGCGGGGCTTAGCTACACTCGCACTCGCTCTCAATTTGTCTCTCTGTCCCTCTCAAGTGCACACACATTTTCAAGCACTTGTCCAATTATGTCAACTTTCAATTTTAATCGATATTGAAATCAATCCCTGCAATAAATGTCCAGCGTGACAAGTCATTTAATCTCATTTGGAGATTATGCATGAATCACAACAGAAAGAAGGCAGAATGTGGCTGATCAGAGCTGGTATGAAGATAATCAGTACGTTTACATGCACAGTTAAGTCGAGCTATTCGCCCATTTAACTGAATTACTGTCCTTGTCCCAGGATACAAGCGCCAAGGGAGAATCGATTTACTGTCCGACTCTGAAACAATAGACGGTGACTTGCCCCGTTCAGCTGGTTGCTATTGGACCTTTAGCCAAACAAGCTACAAAGTTAGCAAGCGGCTAGCAGAATCCATGTCAAACAGTGAAAACATGGACAACTGTACAGCGCTGTGCACTTCATATCTATGATTTAATTTTGGCACAAATTCGATTCCCCTCGTGTTTACGGTACTCTTGTTTTCTTTCTGGCTTTCCTCTACAAATTTATGCTAATTGAGTTCTGGGTCAAAAACGCCTCGTGGACTATCGATCATGTGCAGATTGCTTAGGCCAGTCCGGGTCCGGTTGACGCGTTTACATGCAAGAGTAATTCGACTCCCAATCACATTATCTGGGAGGGTTTACTCGACTTTAAAGAAATGCGATTTAGTACGATTTCAGTCAGACTGACATGTTTACATGCATTTCAAGAGTCTGATTTGAGCAGGACTAACACAATAAATTGATTTTCTCTAATGTCGTGTAAACATACTG